>CM060842.1:103805000-104125000 GCA_030762175.1 Metallyticus violacea
ATTCAAAGAGCATATTATTTCGCGTTTAATTTTTTATAAACACGCTACCATGACATTTATTCTGTAAACATATTTAGTATTTTCAAGACTGCACAAATGTTAACGAAGATTTGAGCAATTTATAACGTGTGTATACTTTTGTAATTTTTGTTACTAATGTTTTATTACAAAATTAGATACATTATGTATGCCTTTGCTCTTTTTATTTATCATCAACGTATGGAGATGAAATTCTTGCTGACAAAGCCTTTGCAAACGTACTCTTTACTACTGCTTCATCTGAAATTGCTAAAAATTGCATATTATCTGTAGTGGGTGGTGGTAATTTCTTACTGTAAATATTTGTTTATTAATAAAGACTAACATGTGGACGTTCTTGTATGTCTTTTACTTATCTCTGAGAGTTTGTTTAGGTCAGGTCAACTTATCTGTCCTGCTATGTATTAAATTTGCACTTACTCGCTGTGACATACTTGTACAGGAGAATAAAATGAAGAATCAAGTTCCCCTACACTATAATTAGCCAGCTCCCCCTTGCGGATCGAAGCAAACGTGCTCGGAGAAGTTGACCTGCTTGTGCTAGGCAGATGTTTGCGTTAAAAGGATATTAGAGGCACTACTTTACCATCGCCTTGGCGTGTAGAAGCTGTACTCTTGTAAAGTAAACGCGTCTAATGGCGAAACTGTTCACAAGTAGTACGGTTGTAAAATATCCAAGTTGTATATTGTACCACGTAAAGCTGCAACGGTTGTCTAACGGCTCCATAGGCTTTACGTCGATATGTTCACTAATTGTGAGTTTTTCGTGTACACATTCTATATACTATTAAACACTTTTTATGACTGGAGTTTTAGGAGCTTGCTCAAGCAAACAGGTTCATAACAATATTTTGATGGTTGCCGTGGTTGATAACGAGAGATTCGATTATTATAACAGCGGAGAGTGAGAGAAAAATGCGGACAACGAACCTATATCTGATATTATGATATGATATTATATTTATTTCTAACAATTAATAAAGATATTACATACAGATTCTAAAACAGTTTAATAAAATTCCAACTAGTATTAAGACATTATCTTGCTAGTTCATTTTATTAAAATCAATTACAGTTATTCTTAGATCTTAAATACACAGAGCTCATTACTACTAATGAAATATATTTATTAATCATTATACTACTTAAGATAATAACGCAATATACACAAAATCTGCACTAACTTCTGCCAAAATAGTATTATATCAGCAGTTCTTAAAATTATTTTAAATAATTTGGTCCTCTCGTACTAAATTCTTTAACTTATTAAATATGGAACTATTATACCTGGTGTGTAATAATACTCAACTGATTAAAATCATCATAACAGCGTTCAGTTTAATTTGAAACAAAAATAAAAACAAATTGCAAAAATACATCTACAAACATAGAAGCTTGAGTCAGTAATTGAGTAGCTTAACTTATATAATCCTATTTTAGTTTACTATCCCGGTTATCGTTTTTAATTAATCAACAATAACTCAATTTGTTACTGATTACTATGCTATGTCACCTAATCTATCCCTTGTCCTACTAGCCGTATTTTCCTAATCTATTTTCCCTTTAATCTTCTTAAATATATTGGAATTATTTTAATATCATTCTCTTATTGCCTATTTGAATTATTTGTATTATTATTTATAAAATATCCCAGATTTTATCCCCATATTTCCTCTCTCCAAACGTAACATCTGTACATATTAATATTCAATATAAGCTAGCTATCCTTATCTCTACAAATTAAATATTGCCACATTTTCTTAAACCTCTCAGTTTCAGCACACCCTACTTTATCACATATTTTACATTTTTTTTCTCTTCCGCATTCTGTTTTTAATTTTATGTAACGTTTTAGGGAGCTTTTCTAGTTCAAAGTATTGAACATATTTTGCCTTTCAGTAACTTCAATTCTCTCTCTCTCTCTTTTACTTATTTTCTACAGCTCTTAATCTTACATTCTTCTAGACGCCGTATATCTTCTGTTGCAATTTCTATTAGTATTCTGCAATCTGGCTGTTCTACTATCTTTCTATTTCCTTCTATCCTTCATAAGTATTCACATTAATTTGTTTGCATTTTGTACCAGTACTTAAGAACTCTTTCTATTACTTGCTTTATTTCCACCCCTCCCCAATTCTGCTAGTGTGAAATCATGAGTAGCTCCAGAACTAATTTGCAAACTGATCTACGGCTGTTAAATAAGGAACGATTATGTTTTTACAGTTATAATTATCGCACCGAAATTTAACCTTAAATTATATTGTTAGCTTAATGTAAATATCAAGCTAGTTTTATTGTTCCACTTTCAGTTCCGGCCTATGAAAAGTGTTCAAGTTGAGACATATTCTGTTCCGCCTTCAACAAAATGCAGGTGACATGGGACGAACAGTTGAGTCCTATGTAATGCTACAGAAGAGCTATGTAGAATTTGTTACTGTCTATAATGCAGAATATGGAGATGAAAATGCCTAAAAAATATAATAAACGGGGATAATGTTGATTTACAACCTGAAGTAGAGAATATACGTATAAGAGTTTTGATATCGGGAAGAAGATGGAAGAAGGAAGATTACAGAAGGAGAAGGAAGGATGTTGGAGATACACGGGAATGAGCCGCGGCAGGAGATGGAGGATGGAGTAGTGGTGTCCGGAGAGGAGGAGCTGAGCGCAAGAAATGGTGCAACCAGGGGACCAGGAGGATCAAGCGAGATGGAAGAAGGAATGGTTGGGAAGAAAAGATGGAGAGTAATATGGTGGAAGCGAGGTGATAGTGTTTAATGAGTTCAAGTGTTGGGACAAATAAATGAAATGAGTAGGAAAGATTAATAATGATAAATGAACTTTAAGTGAAGTAATTTGTCAATTAGAAGGATATTATTATAATTGCAATAAATTAAGGAGAATTGAAACAATTAAGGATAATGACCAATTTAAGAGAATTTCTGCCGAGTACTGGATACCAGTACATACCGCTGGTAACCAGTGGTTAGTAATAGTATAGTTGTATAGTTATAGTGGTTAGTAATAGTATAGTTGTATAGTTATGGAATAAATTTAAAGGATAGAATAGCTGGCTACCAGCTATAATTCCTACTGGCTCCCAGTAATATTGTTAAATTGTTAATTTGGTAGTTTTGTAAATTTTGGAAGATTAATTTGGGAAGTAGTTAAGTAAATTTATATTTTGGTTCAATTAATTATTTTTTTGTTTTGTTTATTGTTTTATTATATTATTTTAATCTAGTTATTAGGAAAATCTGTAAAATAATATATTAAAATATTATTGAATTGTATAGTTATAATAACAATAAATGGAAACTTTGATATACACGCCCTAGCTTAGGAAACCAGGTACCAGGGTAGCGTATACAGATTTTATATTTATATATATTATACATATGTCTATAATGCAGCTCAAAAATTATTTAAAACGTTTATTAATGATGGAAATAGTGATTGCTATTGCTTGGAAAGTTATGGTCATCTCATTTTTCAATATTCAAGGAATAGTTTATTGACAAGTCGTCTTGAAAACTCTGCAGGGCCATATCACACACAAAATGGTGCATCACGATAATGCACGCAAATATTGTTACTGAATATCTCATAAAAAGCAATGTGGAGTGAATCCCCCATCCTTCCTATAGTCCAGATTTAAGAAACTTTTTCCTTTTACCCATGCTGAAATAATATCTTCATGGGAGGCGTTTTTCATCGTCAGAAGCAGTGATGAAGGCTGCAGAGGCGATTCTGAAGAATCTAACAAAAATGGTTTCCTACATGTCTTTGAAGATTGGCAGAAACTCTGAGACATGTGCATTGCATCCAACGGGGAAACTTTGAGAATTAATAACAATTATGAGGATGAGTATATCTATTGTCAAAAATTACGATCATTTTTATTGAACAGACCCTATATTAATCCCACATCCATTATCTAAGCCCCATATTTTTATCCCTTTTTGCATCAACAGCTGTATTACATACTCTTTCTATGAATTATTGATCCAAATGGAGTAGCAAAATTTTCAAGCGCAACATTAACAAGTGAGATTAATTTGAATGAAATATTACAATAAATACTTACATTCAGGACAACGAGTATGGCAAGTAGCGGGGCAGAGAAGTTAGAGTGGTACTTGAGTAGGAAAGTATTGGGGCCTAAAAATTATTCTCTTGCATCCCAAAAAAATTTGAAATATACCAAAGTTTCATCCCAGTTCACTTTAAGGAAAGGACACACAACGTGGTATTTCACAAAAGTCCCATCAAATCTACCACTCCAAAATGGAAATAAGGTTGCTGAGCATCAGCTTAGGCATAGTTGAGACATGGAAACGCAACATATTTTAAATGGCGATGAAGTCATTAATTAATGGTGAGATGTTGCAGATTTTCAATTAAAATATCATTTCTTTAAATAAATATTTCCTACCCTCTGATCCTACTTTTATAACAGAAGTATAGCAAGTACTTTAACAGCAGAACAGAAGAGTATGTGTATCAGAAATTACAATACCTACTTGTTGTGTCATACCCAAAGGAGAAAGAAATGTAATTTATAATCTGTAAAAAATAAAGCTTTGTATCTATAAAACAACACCAACAATTTTGGAAAAAACTCTTTCTGCGAAAGGAGTAATCAGACGTTTGCATGTGTTGGATATTTTTACGTTTAGCAATTGAAATCATAATTGCAAATTTATAGGCTATTTTAAACCTTGTTTAGACTATGGATCCATCTCCTCAGACCTGAGCTGTGTGAATTTCCTACCAAGAGGAACGCGGCACATGCTTCTTCCACCGCGCCTCAGTGCTGTTACAGTTCGCCAGGATATGCTACCACGATTCCTGCTCTCCACATAAGAAACAAATTCTCAATCCGCTTTCATGGGAGGTCCTGTCTTCTGCCATGCCTCAAGCCTAAACCAAGTGAATCCGTGTTTAATTACCCCAGTGCTCCTCCATTCCCAACCCAGATTTAAACCCTTTTTGTACTCCCAACGAGATCATCTTCTCGCATTGTTCAATTAGATGCTGCCTGTCTATATCTTTTAGGTGATTCCTGACACTTAACAGTAAAGATAAGCCACTCTCTGGAATAAGAAACGCCTCTTTTCATGAACGGCAGCAGAGAGCAGCGGAGAAAACCAATTACATCAACTAATGCAGGCAAATAATTGCCGCCCCGGTGGCTCAGTTGGATAAATCGCTGTGCTATTTAACAGGAGGGTATTGTTCGATTTCTCAGGGATAAACTTTATATACTTTTTAATCTTCATTATTTTACTGCACTTTTCTTACTAAAATAAATGTTTATATTCTTTAGGGAGGACAAGAGATTTTTTTTTTAACTGTCATTATTTCTCTACACTTTTCGTATTATAATAAATGTTCAATTTTACTTTTATTTAATGTACATTGCAAATTTAGGTTAGGTTAGGTTAAAACAGAATTAAAAATTACAAGGTTAAAAGCGTATGCCTTTTCCTATACTAATTATTTCTTTTATGTTTTACATAGCTACATTACAGTTTCCTATTTAATTTCTCTGTATACCTTATGCGATTAACTATTAATATGCACCCTAAAAGTTTATTTTGTGCATTTCATTGCATGTTTCTGTGATCATGATTGTTACATCCGCCTGTATTTGTTGAAGTCATGCTCGGTTTTCTCCGCTGCCCTCCTCTGCCGTTCGTGAAAGGAGGCGTGATTTATTCCAGAGGGTGATTCTATCTGTACTGGTATGTGTTTCTGATCTTCTCCTGTTTCCAAATATTGTATAACCGGATAGTTTCCAACATCTATCTCACTTTAGAGGCCACGTCTTATTCCCTCCCAATGTAAGCAGTTCTTGTGAAGTATATGTAGATTTACATTGGTATCCTTGCACCAAGATTTATAGCGATAACTGTTTAAATAATTTACAGTCCCTCCTATATTTATTTGCTGCGTGTAATGCAGTACCACATAAGACCAACGAAAACATTTATTCTTAAACCACACTCTAAATCATCAACAGATAATGCGTCTGGAGGGTTATGTAGAAATGTACTTAGGGAAAATAAGAAAGAAAGTTGGAAAGATTAGCCACCCCCAATATATACTAAATGTTTTTAATTATAGGTTTAAATTATTATGCAACAATTTTCTAAAATATTTTCACTACTTTATGCACTATATAGAAATAGTATATTTTCTTTAGTGCCAACAGAAACAGTACCTAATATTCATTTTTCACAGTAATTAAATTGACCGAATAATGAACTGTTTCTTTGTATTTAAATAAATAGTTTCTTAGTTGGTAACAACATTCCCGAATACAGGATCAAATCCCCGTAAAGCTTTTAAATGTCTAATGCGATGATAAAGCTACTAACACTATACATATTCAGCATTATATTCTTCTGTGAATCTACGGGCAGAGCAAAAAGTTGCAAGTTAATTTCAAAGTTTCCGGCTTTCCATCTTTTGTTGGTGCCTCTTAGAGCCATTTCGCCTTTAAACTTTAATTCCGTTCTTTAGACGTCCATCACTTCTAAGCTTTCTGCGCCTGCATAAGTTGATAAACCAAGAAAAACGCCTTTCGTAAATTAGTACACTCTCGACTGCTTCACTCTTTGTAGCAGTTTGACTACTACCATCCCAGATAAGCACATCCTGGTGTATTTTCGTTTTTGTTTATTTGTATATACATTGTTAATATCCTACTGAAATTAATTTACAAGACAGAATTTTTCTTATTCTTCTGTTGTTCACAACACATTTCAACCTACTTAGATGTAATAAACAATGCCTCAAACTATCCTTTGTCTCGCTGGCCGATGCAAATCATTGATTTAATACTAAGCAGGTCAAACAAATGATAATCACATAGGATAGACGTGAGCTATATGGTGAGGTTTCTTGTAGATATCGCCTAGTAAAAAACTCGTGGTTTCATTGGGTGCCTGTGAATGATAAACATTTGTGCAATATCACAACACCAGAGCTTTAAAAAGCTGGAGTTTGTTTTTATGTGCTTAGAAGATGCAGTGTTCGACAGTTGCCTCGCTGCTGACAAAGGGTTCGTATGTTCAAATATTTCAGTCAGCAATTGAATCGTTTGAGAGCTACATATGCAATTCTCCGATATTTAAAAACATTATTATATTGGGTCATCCAAATATCTCATGACCAAAGCGGCGGCTTATAAATTTTCGCTGTAGGGCCAGTAGGCCAGTAGGGCTGTAAGTGTTGTGGCAAGTGGATCTACAGAATTGTTACATTGGCCTTGGTTCTCATGTTACACAGTCAGTGTCATTTGGACAGTGAAAGAAACAAACCGTATCTAATTCTAAAATAAATGTTCCAATGTTCCACAACGAGTGTTTACATAGATTCGTATTCCGTAATGAGTATACTCATGCTGTCGGGAGATTATTTGAAGAGAAATTTCCGAGCGATCAAGTATCAAATCGTAAGTATTAAGATGGGTAATAGATATTTTCATAAGCAAATGCCAGATATGTGTATGGATAGACAGGCAAGCTGTTAGATAGTTAGGTAGACAGACTTTACATAAAAATTCACCCAACTTTGACCATTTATCTTCCTGCGCAAGCAAGTCTCAACATGCGAACCTGTCCCTATTCGAGTGTGTAAACTTGGCTACAAGGTCCACCATAATCTCGTGCTTGGACAATGTGCCAGTAGATGTTGCTAATCTTCCAGCTTTCCACAAACAGGGCAAACTCTATTGGCTCTTTTGTTGGTGATTTTTTTGTTTACCAAGACTCCAGTAGGTATAAGACAAGCCATACAAGATCGGTTCTTAAATTTCAAGTGTGTGTATAATTCCTTCTCCAAGTTTATTTTTAGCTCATTACTAAGTTCCGATAATGTTTTTTTTTTCTGTACATGCTGCTTCTAAGTACAGCCTGTTAATGTCCATCAGCTTTCTTTTGACTTTCTTCCATACAGTATTGATGTTCCTTCTCCTCCTCTTTCATGCCCTTGCCCATCCCATTCCAATTCTTTCTAATACCCTCTTTAACCCTTCTGCCCAGTAACTATGGTACCAGATATTTAATTGATGGAAGTAGCAAATTTTCCTTAGTGAAGATTATTCTTTCTTTAATATTCGTAACCATTATTTTACAGCCAGATTTTTACTATGAATTTTATCTAAAAAGCACCCAAATTGCTTTAAATTTGCTGTACTCTTCCCCAAAGATAGTGTTTTAAACAGAAAAAGTCACACAATTCATGTGTGTTCACATTGCCAGATAATGCATTTTTCAAAACTTTGTCACCTTTTTTTCCACCTAAATGGTACTGAATTCTATGGTGCACTAGGACTATCTTTCCAGCGTTCTGTTCGTTCTATACTATCTGCTAAATATTCATAGCTATAATGTACAGGAAACGATTTTGAAATGCTAGTTAATCATTACAAAGAAATACATGTTCCATCTCTTCCGTTAACTGGGAACCAACTCATGCTGTTCCAAGTGTGCGAAACACAACATTTATAGGAAAAACTCTGTTTAGAATATAACAGACCACAGAACTTCAAAAACCAAGTTATTGGGTTGATGCATATGTTCATTGCGATTTTTTTTTTTTTCCTTCACTGTGGAAAATGTGTACTTGATGTCCATTTGAGATGAACTGAAGAAGAAAACTAATCAAGTCTTCTGCATTGTCTATGACTGTCAGCCAACGCAGGGGCGATTCCATGCCTGAAGAAATGTACTGCTTTCAGTCACCAATTCAAGTTTGAAGAGCATTTTCGTTTTCAAAGCAATTTCCTCAAAGAGCAGAATAGTTGAAAATCTGGGAGCACAAGTTTAATAACTAAGCTACTTTCGTCATTTTATCAGAGTGCGGGCATGCATTAACAGCACTTGATGCGGTCTTCACAGTCGTTGTTCTTGAATTGCGAATGCAAGGTGTCTGAGTTTTTGACAGCAAATGTCAGCAGTGATGGTTATATTTCTGACTAGCAATTTGTCGTTCCCATCTTTGTCCCAACAGTATTTCCTGTGAACTAGCACTAGCTTTTGTACAGGGAGTAGACTCAATAATTCCTTTCTCTTTTTTATTGTGGCATAAAGACACTATTTCTCACAACCGGGACACGAATGATTGATGTTCATTACTTAGTAGATGACAAGCAAGCAAAAAACACAAATATCCACAACTACCTCCGCGGTCTTGTGGTCAGCGTGTTTGTCTGCAAATCCGGAGGTAACGGGTTCAAATACTGTAAAGTAAATTTCCTATGGAAACTTTTTTTCCTGAGTTTTTCATTAGCCTGAAAAGATGGTCAGGAAACTTAAAGCTTTGCCAACTCCGGGTTCTTTACCCATCTATTTCATCAAATGTTTATTCGTTTCTTTAGACCTTCGCTGTTAAGAGGTGCGTTAAACTATAACAAATGTAACTGACAGTTCTCAAATTGACTGACATGGGTAATCGTGGATTAAAGTACCGGTCTCCATCAAAGCCAGACGGTATTCTTGAACGTGGGGAATCACTCATGTCAAAGTGGCCATCTTTGAAACGGGGAATTGCCAGATCCATTTTCTTCAGGCGCTTTTCTCGTGCAAGTGGATGGTATTATTGATATGCTTAGATTTGGTGAAAGTTAATAGGGTTTGATTATTTATCAATTGAATGATGATGTGAAATATTATAAGAGACAGGATATTTAAAAGGAGATTTGTTAATATTGCACGACAAAAATGCTTTGAGTCACCTCCGCTGACTTTGCTCTTATGTTAAACTCAAAAACAGAAGCAACTATTCTTTCTTTCCCCATCTGTCACTCTCTCTTCTTTAGCCCAATAAATAGAAGAAATAATATTCAAATGTGCACAATTCAAGGCATGTTCACAAATACAACATTGCCCATCCAAATGATAAATGGCAACCTATAATAAAAAACAACTTCCACAGAAAAGCAGGAATGGGAAATGTGATCCTAGAAATGTGAGACGAAATATAATTTCCAAAACTAATTTGATTTACAGTTTGGTTTTCAAAAACTAATAGATACTTTTATTATGAACTCCTGTTATTCTAGCTGTTATTGCACATGTATTCTGTAGTCTGCTATACATATCCATCCAATGTGATTCCTGAACAGTTCGATCCTAGGAAGAGGTGTAACGTGGCTTAGAAAATGAAAATTTTGTAAGTTTGGCATCAAAAGAACCATCTGTTATAAAGAATTATGTGTTAGAATAATTGAATGAACACAATACAATGCATCAGCATCTATGCATAATGTGGCATCAGGCTAAACACTTGGAATTTTAATCGGCAAAGGCTAAGGGAAAATAACTGATATCTGTAGCATTTTAAAAATTAACGGGATATAAATTATGAAAGTATTGTGATATTTCCGCATAAACTGATGAGAGAAGGTAACGAATATTTTATGGTAAAGAACTATACCAGCAGTTCATCAAGGCCAAAAAGTTGCTGCTATTGCTACACCTGTGGTTGAAGAAGTTTTTGTTGATGTCGAATCTTATTCTTGAATTGAGATGGCGGGTACTATAAATTCTTAAGATAGAAACCTAGTTTTGATAAAATGTGATCATACCTCTTGGATTACACATTTTAAAACCGGCGATTAAAACGCAAGCAAACGTCTAGAACTTTAATAAGATTTACTTTGGCTCATCCAGCGTATACCACAGCTAATGGACCATCCAGGCAACATTGTAACAACTGCTTTCTAAGAAGCATAGCAAATTGCTCATTTCAGAACACTTTTGCAGAGATTGTTGACTATATCATTAATTTTTTAGCATTTCTTTCTTTCTTTCTTTCTTTCTTTCTTTCTTCCTTTCTTTTTTTCTTTTTTTCTTTCTTTCTTTCTTTCTTTCTCTCTTTCTTTCTCTCTCTCTCTTTCCTTCTCTTTCTTTCTTTCTTCCTTTCTTCCTTCCTCTTTCTTTTTTCTCTCTTTCTCATTCTTTCTCTCTCTCTCTTTCTCCCTCTCTCTTTCTTTCTCTCTCTCTCTCTCTCTCTCTCTCTCTCTCTCTTTCTTTCTTTCTTTCTTTCTTTCTCTCCCTCTCTTTCTTACTTTCTTTCTTTCTCTTTCTTTCTTTCTTTCTTTCTTTCTTTCTTTCTTTCTTTCTTTCTCTTTCTTTCTTTCTTCCCTTTCTTTCTTTCTCTTTCTTTCTCTCCCTCTCTTTCTTACTTCCTTTATTTCTTTCTTTCTTTCTCTCTTTCTTTCTTTCTCTCTCTTTCTTTCTTTCTTTCTTTCTTTCTCTTTCTTTCTTTCTCTTTCTTTCTTTCTTTCTTCCTTTCTTTCTCTTTCTTTCTTTCTTTCTTTCTTTCTTTCTTTCCTTCTCTTTCTTTCTTTCTTTCTTTCTTTCTCTTTCTTTCTTTCTTTCTGTCTTCCCTTTCTCTTTCTTTCTTTCTTTCTTTCTTTCTTTCTCTTTCTTTCTTTCTTCCTTCCTTTCTTTCTTTCTCTTTCTTTCTTTCTTTCTTTCTTTCTTTCTTTCTCTTTCTTTTTTCTCTCTTTCTCTTTCTTTTTTCTCTCTTTCTCTTTCTTTTTTCTCTCTTTCTCTTTCTTTTTCTCTCTTTCTCTTTCTTTTTTCTCTCTTTCTCTTTCTTTCTTTCTTTCTTTCCTTCTCTTTCTTTCTTTCTTTCTTTCTTTCTTCCTTCCTGTCTCAAATGCGGAAAATACTGCATACCCAGTTTTCTTTGTCAACTTAGTTTGCAATTTGTAATGTAATGGTAATAACACCATTTTGTTCCAGGATAGAAAAATTTAACAAGAATTTTGACTTTAGTTTAGGCATGTATGCACTAAAAATCGCTGAAATATGCATGCGTTTATGCCATTAAAACTGTAAATATTTGCCACAAAATACGCAGTTAACATCAATTTTGGCATAATTTGTATATATTACCGATAAAGTCAATTTTTAATTCTGGATTCACCTAAGTCTTCTGGGTTTATCCTTTATATTGCAATTGGCTACTGCTAGATATTTTAGGTTTTACAGAGTTAGTCTTCTTCTTCTTCTTCTTCTTCTTCTGGTTCATAGGACGCCCGTATTGCTCGGCTGCTATATTTATTTATATTGTTTGGTATTGAAGCACGTAACCATTCCAGAATATTTTGTGCTTCACGTATTTGTTCATATCCTGAATTTTTAGACATAACGTTTTGAACGATTACTTTAACAAATTTCCCAATATTACCAGGAACTGACATTAATTTTGGTAATATTGTCTTACAAGCATTTGTCAACTTAAACATTTTACTACTTCTAAGTAACATTAATAAAATATCGGAAGGAAGATGAATGAAATGAAACAAAAGTTAGCCTCCACTTCTAAGTTTGAGTGGAGCATTTTAACTCCTACGATTGCCGTTTCTAATTATTTCTAGGTGCTAAATATAGTATAGGGCAGCAAGCAGCCATATACTCCAGCTCTGGGAGAGGGGGTTTATCAGTTGCCATTATTTTCAAAGAATTTTTTCTATGGTGTTTTCATAAAAACTGTTTTTTTTAATGGAAGATACAGGTTTATGAATAAATTAAATATTAATTCTGAGAGCTTTACTTGTTAAGCTTCACCAGCATTGATCATGTTAACTAGCAATATCACTCTCAAAAAGTAAGCAACACTCTTTCATACTGAATATCATCTGGTCTTAGTAAATTTACTGAATCAATTGAACATGTTGCAATTGTAAAGCTGTTTGTGACTTCGATTTCTTCTACAACGAATAAAAAAGAAACAGATATTTCGTTTTAAAACTAACCACATATAAAATTTGCAATACAACGTCTTTTACAATCTGACGTTTCATTAACTGACACCCACACAAAATTTTCTTTGTCTTTTTTTCGAACCATTTCAATGTTTTCATTATACAATTCTTTTTGTATAGTGTTAATTCGTCAGATTCTTTTGTTGTATATAACTTAAAAATTACATAAAACTGGGTTAACTAATTTCCACAGGGGAATACCAGCAGTTCGAAAAGCTTTATTCAATCGTGGAAAAACAGGGAGAAATATTTACGCTTTAACATTTCCTTGTGGTTACTGGAGTGTACAATGCGCTATAATTCTCTTTTTCCTTAATGTAAGTGTAAAATATTATGCGGTACTCATTAATGCCAGTGCAAGCATTTATTTAGGAAAAGAACTAAGGAAGACACCCTAAATGTGGCCGGAAAAGGAGCTCCATTAAGCGACTGAAGTACTGCATAAAACGTACATTTATTATAAATAAAGGGACAAACGGATGTACAATGCTCAGCAAATGTGCATTCAGCATTACCCTATAATGAAGAAATTTAATGGCAAAGCACAGTTAGAAATGTAATATAAAACATCAATATTGGCACGTGCTTCCCTTCAATTGATATATTAAAAGCGAAAATTTACAAAATATAATATGGAAAACTTTCAAAATTAAGGATAATTGCAATAAATAAAACACAACGTATACAATGTCTTGGTCAGTTAATGATCTAAAGAACAATGAGTTATAAGATATCGCTACTTCTTCTCGCTCTGAAGTCCGAGGCATTCTCGTAGTAAGCAGGACGTAAGGTTATAAAACCTTCATTACTAGAAGCTACACTCGAGGAGATGAGACAAGAAAGAATGGGAAAACGTGGCACATGCAAACGCACAAATCCTTGCAAAGACGGCACAAGTTGAAATGTTTAATTACTTCTCTACCAGTTATTTTGTCACGCTTGACAATAAAGAACTTCTCCATCAGACCTTAACATTTCATTTTTAATCCCTTTTGAAAACTGCGTCATTTCTCACTTATACTTGCTTTTGTTTTAGACATTGTTTGTTCAAAGTATGTATGACAACTATTGTTCCTAAAGAGAATAAACTGCACACTGCGAGTCTGAGTAAAACACTATGAAGTTTGAACACAAGCAGACAACCGAATGAAAGGTTTATTTTGGAATTGTAAGATATGCTTATCTTTTTCTCCTCACAGTTCCTGTTTGGTCGGAATGACTCACATTACACTGCAAACAGAGATTGGATTACAGCAGTTGTTTGTATTTTCCTCTTACTGGGCCCAGTGAACTTTCACAGGTGTGACATTCAACTCCCTTTGTCTTGCGCTCCGCTTTAACGCCTGTCATAGATGTTCGTTCTACTTTTATTTCTAAGATCAGTTATGCGGAAGGAAGTGAATATGAATTATGAACTATTAAATGTTTAATTATGCAAGGAAATATTACTGCCGCGCTCTTAACGACAGGCACTCATTTGATGTGACAAATTATCACCCGGCTGCAATTACTCTCATCTTAAGTGCATCCGCACCACCAAGCGTATTGTAGCCAACGAGAAAATATAAATACTGACTCATACATTTCAACTGAACGTGGACTAGGTAGCAGCGTTGCAATATCTTGCACATACGAGGGCAGGTCCATAAGTTTCTGGCCTAACCATTTTCTAAGTATGATAAAGACAAAAACTATATTCCACTTTTCAATATAGTTACCCTTTATTGCAATACACTTCTCCCATCTTTGAATTAACATTTCAACCCCCCTCCCCCAAATAATCAGAAGCGTTCTGCAAAATGGGCATAAACAGCATTCATCACTACTTCGTCACACTTAAATTTCATTCCTTGAAGGCCCTTCTTGAGTTTTGAGAAGAGGAAATAGTCACTGGGAGCTAGATATGGACTCTAGGGTGGATTGTCGATCTCCTTGAAGCCACATTTCTTCACAGCTTCCTTTGCAACAAGAGCTGTGTGTACAGGCGCGTTGTCATGAAGAAGGCGCACATCACTATTCAGTTTTCTTCGCCTTTTCTCTAAGTTGGAAGCACGTAGTCTGTGTAGTAGGCCAGCGTAGTACTCCACATTTACTGTGGTGTTCCTCTCCTTCAGTTCAATGAAGAGTATTCCTTCACAGTCCCAAAAGATTGTGACTATGATCTTCTTGGTTGAGTGACCTTGGCCTTTAGAGGCGGTGCTTCGCCAGGTTTACGCCACTCCATTGATTCTCTTTTGGACAGGGGACCACAGTAGAGAACCATAGTTTCATTTCCTGTAACAATGGTTTGCAGAACTTCTCTCTCGTTGCCATATCAGAGCTCAAAAAATGCCTGACTTCGGTCATCTGTACTCGTTCCTGCTTTTGGACTGAGGAAAGAAGTATAGGCAACCATCTTGCACTCACCTTATTCATGTTTAAATGTTCATGAATGATTCGAAGGACTGTTGTTTTAGAAAGGCCCAACCTTGCTGCTATTTCTATAACTTTGAGCAGCAGCAATGTTTTCAGGTATGAGAACTTCCAAGGGCCGACCTGCACGCTCTTCGTCTTCAATGCTTTCTCGACCCATTAGAAAAAGTTTAGCCCATTCTTTTACGGTAGAATATGAGGGGGATGCTTTCCCAAATACACCGTCCAAATTTCAGTTTAATTTAAATTATATTAAGTACTTCTTTTGTGAAGAACTTAATAACAGTCCGAAATTCTATTTTGAACATGTCATAATCTTCTATACATAGCCATTTTTATACAACTGTATCTGAACAACTGAACACAGTGAAGCAGAACTTACAGCTGCAATTATTTACAGAGCATGGCACCAGATAAAGATACGTACCCTCGTCTTGCTACGAAAGTGTAGTATGATACTATATGCGGCAAGCAGTGATTTCTGAGTTTCTGTGTTCCTCCAAAATCGTGACTCAATGGTGAACAGCACAATGAGATGAAAGCACATATCCGTTGAACACGGGTTTGTTAATTATTTGTGGGTGAATCTAACCCAGAAGACAAATTTGCTTTAGTTCTAGATAATACAAGCTCCCATTCATCTAAAAGTTAGGATCCTCATCAAGACTATCAAAATGCAGGGTAAAATGTCCCATGCAAGATTATAACTTCCACTTCCAATTAAGGCGGTACTTTTAGAAAGCATTAAGGCAGCAAAATTAATTAGGGGTTTGTCATGATGAAATTGCAGCTTCATGGTTATTAAGTATACAGGCTACTGCCATATTGTAACTTAAATTCAATTGAACTGGTTTGAACCAGCCTCAAAATATCAGCGAGAAAAAAAATGTGATCCCTTCTGTGAATTATTTAGATGCGAATTTTTGGTTGAAATGTTTGTATAGACAGACACAATTTTTTGTCCAATTCCAGCCCACATTCTTATGACTTTGTGGGCATTCACTCCCTAGGTATGAATGATCGCTTTTCATCTGAAACGTGACAACCGCGCATATGTATTCGCCCTATCAGAGCGAATCAGGGTCCTAATTCACATATCAACTAGTCTACTAGAATCGCACAAATTTGTCATCAGTCACTTGTCTAAGTTACTAGTGTAGCGACTGTATCCGAGCGTCGTGTTTCGAGGATATTTATTACTCCGTGGAGTGTTTGTTGATGCGATTTTGTTTACTGTTTTATTTTGTTTAAATCGTGTATACAAGCCAAGAGATAGCATTATGTCTAACGCATCGAAAAGAATCTCTTATTCAAAACAAAGTAACAGTGCTGCATTTAATTAATGCGCATAAAGAAGTAATTTGAGCAATTCTCCGAACAAAAATAGAGGAAGACAAAGCCGAAATGCCGAAAATAAGAACGCCAACTGTGAAGGTATTGAGGTTAATTTTATCGAAAAAACATTACACACGTGTGAGGGACACATTTTGGCCAAACATCAAGAAAGCTACAATGGCAATTGATTTTTATTTACATTCATATTCGCCATCCACATTATTATCTACAAATAATGGGGTCAGTAGCTCGGTTACTATGGCACTTTTTCAGGTGAAAATATATAATTCAAAAAGTACGGGAAGGGGTGGTGTATTTGAGACCACATATTGCATAAATAGCCCTTAATGAGCTTTTTAATTAAAGTGCGTCGAGTTTAATTGACCTAATCGAAAATATGTACTCTATTATGTAAATTCACCTCTCGAGATTCACGGATGGAGTGCCACTAGTTATCTATACACAATATTACAAGACGAAATGTTTCGCGAAACAGAACACTGATAAAACAAAATCGCACGCTGATAATATCAGTCTGCCACACTAGTAACTAGTAGTTTACGCTCGTAAGTTCTAGAAACACATAAACTAGTAATACTAGAATGAAGACTAGTTTTACTAGATTACGTGCTTCGGAAACAGGGCACAAGAGAAGAAGTTGGCCGAGGTTAGATTACACTAGCTTTAATATACTGTGTAGTAACGTTATGAGTCGGCGATAGTGTACTTAAATACACCAAAAATTTTAATTAAAGACTTAAAGTTTGGCAAATTCTATGAATCGCAAAGAAATGTCAGTTAGCATAAATTTGACCGCAGGGGGAAAAAATCTGCATTTGCATGCATCCGCTCCCTTAAATTTAATGATATGCAAGAACCTTGTTCATTTTAGTAAGACCACAAAAGAGGGTGAATAAATAAACGTTGGAGTATATTGAATTAAATACCTGGAATATAAACCCAGTTTTTGTAAGTTGTTGACTTGAAAGCACTATTCCCTGAGAGGCTTTTGAATTAATTTTCTGACTTTCAAGCATCCTCTGTTTTTGGCAACAGGTTCTAGATGTGCTTTCTGCAAACACGAGTGTTGTTTGCCTAGCGCTCCTGGTGCATTTTGCATGCTTTAGAATAGCGGATACGCTCCAAGAGGCAATAAATCGAATGGAAGTACCATATCATTTACTGTAATGCACATGGCAAAAAAAAACAAAAACTAACACACAAAGCCAGTGGCTTGTTTGCGTAAACTGTAATGACTACTGCTTCAGTAGTGAACAAATGGAAAGCGAGAGTTTGGAACCTGTCCAATCTACTCAGTGTTTTTCGGTGTGTGTTTGGCAGGAGCTTCCTGCCTCCAGCCTAACAGTTCAGTATCAGATTTTTAATGCGATTTTATTGGCATCTTTTTGGTTCATATGTTACTTTGCTAATGAATCCTGTATTTATTTGCGTTTAAATTCTATCAATAACCAATAGTCTGTTAACTATGGCCAATTTCTCGGAACTTAGAATATGATAATAAAGTTTATTAAAATAGTTGGTGGGGGAAATAATGCAGCATCACTTCTGCACTTTCCAATTTAAGGAAATGTTTTATAACACAGAGTTAAAAATTACTGAGTACTATTTCAATATAGTAGACTTCTAGCACAGTCGCTTGAGCACCTGCTTGTTTTGCTTAGGGTCTTAGGTTTCATTATCGGTTGGATGCAAAATTTTGTTCTTTTATTATGAAGGTTCCTTGTCATGTTCAGAGCCTGGTGTAAGAGTATAAATAGCGTATATATAAAGTATGTATTTGCATCAGTTATTAACTATGTACATCGACTAATATCTAGGTGAAATGAACAGTACTATATAACGTCTATAAGGGCCTTAAAGTTAACAAAATTTCAAAATCTCTCAATATGATAATTTAAAGCATTGCAATAGACTAGTTGAAAGAAAAAATATGAATGCCATTCATAAAATGCAGGAAGTAAGAAGTTGAAATAGTACCGGCCATGTAATAATAAATTATTCAAATATTGCAACACGGTTGTGAATTTTAAATAATAATAATAATAATAATAATAATAATAATAATAATAATAATAATAATAATAATACAAGGATCGTTGAATAAGAATGATAGAATGATAATTCTTTTTTTACAGTCATAAATTCTCGCACTTAAATTTAACTTTATAATATTTTGTTAGTTTAATGCATACTTTACACGTGGTACTAGTTTCATTACGGTTCCCACCTTTGAGAGGTATCCAAGTTGAGACGTACTCAGTTCCTGCTACAGTAAAATGGAGGTGACACTCGGCAAACAATATACTGCTCTGAAATTTTGCTTTCTTCTGAACAAATCTTCAGTTGAGGCCTATGCAATGTTATAGAAAGCCTATGGAGAGTTTGTTCTTCCCTATAGCACAGTTCGAATTAAAAATGTTTAAATAGAACAGACAATCGATTTAAAAGGAAAATAAGACCCGACGATCCAATTTGTGCTCAAACGGGAAGGAAAAAAAAAAAAAAATCTAACATCGCTGCTATTATGGTAAGCGAGTAACCTGAATATTAATGAAAAAACTTTCAGAAATTCCGAAAGTTTCACTGAGTGCCACCCACACGTTGCACATGAGACGTGTTTATGCACGGTAGGTTCCAAGACTACTGATTTGCGAACAAAAGGATGCGTGAGATTGGCAGAAGATGATGTTACAGAAAGATGCAGAGTCTCTTTCATATGTAAGTACTGCTGATGAATCTTGGCTACATCTAGAGCAACAGCAAAGCTCTGTGGGGTCATAAAAAAAGGCAAGCGTGGTTGCTTCTGCTGGGGAAGTTAAGGCCATCTCATTTTTCGAACGATTTATCAGCATGTCGTATCTGTACATGCAGTTGTAACGGGAGAGCATCACACTGATGTCCTGAAATTTCTGCTAGGTCACATCACAAGCAAAAGATATTTTTTGCTGTAACAAGCTGGATGCTACATAATGATAATGCATAACCGCATATCGCAAAAGTTCCCTGAATATATCACCGAATTGAATGTGATATGTTCCCTCACCCTCTCTATAGTCCAGCTTTAGCACCTTTGATATTTACCAAGAAACACTTTGTGGGAGGCATTTTCCGACATCAGAAGTAGCAGTGAAGGCTGTTTAGGCGATTCGGAAATGGTTTCCAGCATGTCTTTGGAAACTGGCAGAAACCCTGGAGAGGCGCTTCACCCACTGGTACTACTTTGAGAAAGATCATCAAAATTATGAAGATGAGTAAAGATATGTTGTCAAAGAAAGGTGTGATCACTTGTTATTGACCATTACTTGCAATAACATTCCTATTAATAATGACAATAAGAGATGGCCAATCGCGGAAGTGACATGAGATGAGAGAGCGGAAAATTCGTAGAATGTAAATATACATCTCAGCATTCGTCTTAGTGACCAGGGGAAACCACGAAAATGGCCGGCCCAGCGGGAAATGAACCCAAAACCGCCAGATGCCAGTCTCAAGCGTTATCTCCTGAGTAATCTTGCTAGGTTAGGTGGTGATAATGGATAGAAGCGCTGAGAGAATCTCACGAAAAATTAAAACCCTTGTATTGTACATGTTTATGAAATTTGTCTTCAAGAAACACCTTTCGTTTATAGCGATCTCAATAATTGTAATAGTAATAAGAATAATATTATAAACCCCTTAGAAATTAAATATCTGCAAGTAATGGGATTATGTCACACTTACTGCTGAGAGGAGTAACAAATTAACAATTTTGGAAGCTA
This sequence comes from Metallyticus violacea, assembly GCA_030762175.1. Classification (NCBI taxonomy): domain Eukaryota; kingdom Metazoa; phylum Arthropoda; class Insecta; order Mantodea; family Metallyticidae; genus Metallyticus; species Metallyticus violacea. Next base: position 103,825,353 of record CM060842.1, read on the forward strand.
AATCGTTTGGTTTAACGTGATCATCGTAATGGATTTCAGTGTAGCGGTCATCACTTCAGAGGCTGCTTACACAGTATTTTATAGGACATTAAGTTCTGCCTGGTAACAAGCAAAACATGTTGAGCTTGGTTCTGTGACGCAGTGTTGGAAAGGATCAGTGCTTTCTCATTGGTTAATATAATTTAAATCTAAGGCGGTGGCAACCATATTTGGTATAGTTTATGTCACAAAGACCCCCTAGGCAATCCTAAAACGATATAAGGGTAAACAGAGCTAAGGCTAAGGGTGTTTGGTCTTCATCTTTTCCCTGTCGTCTTTGGAGGACGACCTGTCGACGCACACCCTCAGCATGAATGCGACAGATTCCTAAAAGGTAAGGGCCCGTCAGGGCTATCATTTGTAATTATACTTCAGATTGGGGAATTGATGCCCCTACAGTAAACTAGTGGCATGGCATACTGGAATCTGTCTCTACTATCACCCTCCTGAACAGCTAACCTCCTAAGTCAAAACCTTAGTCGTGACAATATTACTCTGTGCTCCTGAAAAACATTTCTTTTTGATGATTTCCAAAAACTGGAAATATGCAAATGCTGCAAAAATGTATTTACAGTGCCTAGATAATAATTATATAGTGTAGTATTGATGATGATCTAAGCTATTATGGAGGCTATCGCTGGGGGCCCCTTCAAAAAGCTTTCGGGCGTAATGTATCCGATAATGGCATTCATTAACATTTTATATTCTGAAATATGAATACTTAGCATGCTCATGTCTAGTTTAATTAATTATCATTATTGCTGTTGTCATATAAAATTATCATTATTGTGCACTTTAGCTCTTATTTAAACACTGTTACTATACATATATTTCCAACCTTTTTTACGTTTTCATTAAGTGAACGTGAATATCAGACTTTGTGTTGTTTTGATTTTGATTGAGCATACTTCTATCTTAAGAACAAATATTTAGCAGAATATTTTCGTGCGTTGTTTCGATTTTAAGAACAAGAGACAATTATTAGAATACTCCAGATTTTTCTTAAATATCTGCATATTTTTAAACCATTACATTGGTAACAACATTAATTTTCGATATCAAATAATGTAACAATAACAAGTTCTTTATCATGGGTAATATCGTCTAGAGATTGAAAAAATTCAAAGATGTGCTTAAGATACAAAAATATTTAAAATGTACAAATAGCGTTACGAGGGGTATTCAATATAATGGAGTTGTTAAAGAGATATCAGCTTTAGTAGGTACACAGATATATTAAGCATGAAATTTCCTCATTTAGATCATTATTACTACTACTACTGGTCAACAGGAAAATATTTTGGCCCTAAAATAGGCGATATTTATAAGATAAAACATATAAAGTTTAAAACTCTTACTCATTACGTTTAGAAAATTTCTTTAAAGTGAAATATTTAAACATTTTAAAGGAATATTTTAAGTAAAAATACTTAAGGATTGCAATATTGGGCCAAATTATAGAACGTAGTAAGGGGAAATCTTCAATCTGAAGAAAACGGAGCTAGGATGAGATCTTTATCGACCTTCCCAAGGACGAAACCCGTTATGCAGTTTTTTAAGGTAATGGGAAACCATCTTGGAAAGCTTTTAAGTTTGTTAACAGCTTCAAGAGTTATATTCCAGCTGTTGATGAGCTCCTAACAGTACCGACAGTTAAGCTGCACTCAAGAGCTTATTATTTTTTTTCCCTTGTCATTTGGACTTCTTTCTTCAACATTGTAAGACATTAATGTAGGGGGGGGGGCACTACCAGCAAGACGTTTCAACCATGAAAAGAAGTACTAAGGCAAATGAAACGCGTCAATGCTTGCTGTGTACTTTTGAAGTGTGACAAATGATGCCTTTAATTGACAAATCCTCAAGTTCGTAGACAAAATGTCCACATTTATGTCATTAACTGCGGTGAACAGTAATTTATGTTGTAATAATTGTAAACAATAATTTTAGTAATTTATTAAAAATAATTTATTATAAAACTTTGACTTGACATTCTACTTTGGTATTCTTTATAGTTTTATTTTTTATGTGTTTATATAATGAATAGCAAAACATTTTCATGTTCCAGTGTAAAGTAGTTTTCTTTCCTAAGAAACTTCAAATATGCTTTCATCTTGTCAGTGATACCAAACGCAGGGTGAATACTCGTTTGAGATAACCTGCGTACATTATTTTATTTTATTTATTTTTTGCCCTGGATATAATCCGAGGTGCAAATAAACTCCAGGTTCCTTTTTGAGACCAAAAAATTAATATTTTTGTTTTAAGATTTTCTTACTTTAACAAATTTTATGTTTAAAATAATATCATACTATGCTACATTATATATTTTTTCTCTCTCTCCAATTAGGTTCAGTAATTTTAATTGTTTATCGTGAAATGAGAATAACGCCTTGTGATCTAAAGATTTATAGCACTGAATAAAAGAGTGATAAAATATTTAAAAGCAATTTGTCAATGAAATGGTTCTTTATGTACACTAGTGTCCTTAAGATGGAATCGCCAAATAGGGTAGTTCCTTTTGTACCAATCTAACTGATCTAATTTTATAACCAAAATGAAAAAAAGTTAAAGATTTTATATCCCAGTCTTAAAGAATTAAATCTTATTGTTATTAAATGCGTGAAATAAAATAGTTGCAATTGCATAGACATTACACAATCAGTAGTAGTTTAAATTATTAATAAACAATGCAGTATGGCATGTTCACATCATTATTTACAGAAACAATACACTTTATCACAAGTAGCTTGTGTTCACCAATGTTAGTGAGGGAGGTTTAGTGCCAAACAATTGCCGATCACACATTGGATTTCTGCGAACGGGTGACAGAGGGCAATAGCGCAGTCCATTTGAAATGCACGCTCCTAGAAACGGCGGAGTAAATTACGCTGAACGTTGAAGGTAGTTGAATTGGTTTATATACAGACGCTCTTTAACATCTCAGGTCATCAGCGTCCCATTCAATTCAGGGCGTGAAACGGCCAACAAATTTTGCTCAGAGGCCTCTTCTTTCAGGCTTGAGGTTCTTTATCGTGCCGTAAATGTACGACATGGGACTCAAGGCTTTACTTCCCTTCCGGTGAAAGTCATACTTATGATTTTTATTCCCGAAAAAATCCATCGACCCTGACCAGGATTAAACCCACAATCTTGGGTTTATGAGGCAATATGGTTAACACTACACCACCAGGACCGACTGAAGGTGAAGATTTTTTTGTAATACTACACCCCTGTAACTTGTTTCCTACACCGGAACATATATTCCAGAACTATTATTCTTTATTTGAAAAATTACATGTTAAACATTTGTTACATTAATATTGTTCAGATTTGCCTAAATCTAAAAACAAACTAAAAATAAAAGCGATTAAAATAATAATTGTAATAAAAAGGATAAAAATAGATAGAAGGAGAACATATCTACTTTAACATACACAAAAACACACACACATAAACTAAACTAAATTATAAATCCTCATACATGCTGGAAGCCAGTACTGACCTACAACTGGTAACCAGCTGTTAATACAAATTACAAATTAACACTATTATTTTTACTAAATTAAAACAAAAACTGTTCCACTGGTTTCCCGCGAAAATGTGTACTGGTATCCTGTACAAATGTAAATTACCTTAAATTTCTTTCTTCTGTATCGCAAATAAGTTACGCAACTTAAATCCATTCTTGTTAATTATGTATAAAACAAATTTAACTATACACTGTACAATTTCTGCCCTAATACCTAACTTATTCTGTAATTTAACTTCGCTTATGCATTGTTATTAAATTAATAATTATTATTAACAATATTGCTCCCTTATGCATTATTAACAATAACCATTTAATACTAGATTTTTATTAATATATAAACATTTTATAAATTTTATCAAGTTTATTATTGTTCAACTATTTGAACTATTAACTTATGTTATTCTTCTATCAAAACTTCACTGTTTTGCATGTTATATTTTGAAATTATGTAGCTATAACAAAATACTCCCTTAATAATTAATATATATTATTTCCTCTCCGGCTCCTCTCTCTTCACCTCACTACCTCTTCTTCTCAATCTCCTCCCTTGGTAGCTGCAGTTTCCTGTTCTTCTGTGTTATCGTCCTCGTTCTTCTCTTTGAATTCTCCTATTACGGTTTCTTTCTCCCTTCGCCTCCCTTCTTCTCCTCCTCGATCTCCTCCGTGTTGTCGACCTCGTTTTAATCTCCCTCTTCTTCCACTTGTCTCCATCTGTCCTTCTACGGTATCCAAGTTGTATTATTGAACTTTCCGTTTAATTCTCATCTTGATCTTCCTCTCCTTCCACACTTCCTCCCTTCTACTTGCGTAAATTGACTGTTTCTTGATTGTCATCTCTAGGTAAATTGATTGTTGCTATTGAAGGTGAAGATTGGGGGCAAGAAAATGGTGGGAAAAGTGAAATATTCCCAGAATATTTGGCCAGGATTGCTTCGTTTGCCACAAATTCCACTTGCGGCCTTTGGGGTCGAACCCAGCCTCGGCCTGGCATCACCACTACTCAGAAATGTGCCACCCAAAGGTATACGATGCCATTACACGAATAAAATATATAGGATATTCGGCTCAAGAATAATTTTCTGATATTCAATTGAATTGATTGAGATTTTTAGCATTTTTGACCAGTAAACTGACTTAAGTTTGCATATGACAACTAGGGCTCTTATTTGCCCTTCGAAAGTAGCCAGAATAGTTTATCTCAGGAATTTATCAGTTCAATTACTCATTATCAGAACTTGCATACACTTGTGTATGAGGTAACTGGAGTTAATGGTGGGGAACTTAGAGAATTTACCGACCTCACTCAGTTCTTTCAACGTACAGCAGTGGTTATGAACGTTTATATGAAAATGTTATGATTAGAAGAACAAACATTGCTAAATTTGTGGAAGAATTCTTAACCTTGTTAAGTGAGAATTGTTCACCAACTCATGAGCGATGCATGCAGACATAACTGCATCAAAATGTCTAGACGATGATTCCAGCTGACAGGAAGAAGAGCTTCCTGCATCTGAAATAAACGTACAACTACGGACGTGGGTTTCTGGTGAAAAGTTGTTTTTGACCCCTCTGCCATCACTAGAAGTTTGTGACAGTCATGCGAACATCCGGGGTAGGCATTGTCTGGAGTAAGGCCATAAAGAATGCTTCCCAGATGCTCGCATGAATGGGTTGGCTGAATATCGGATATTGATCAATAAGTAACAAGGAATGCTTGCGATTTATTGTGCCGATTTTATATTTATCACAATCTAAAACATTTTCACTTTTCGTCCTTTCTTGCTTGTAGTTTTTTCTCAAATTGTGACATTGGAACGGTCCCATGGTGGAAGCGGACCCTCATTACGTAATAAGACTCTCTGTTAACTAACTTCAAAGAGAACTACATATAGTCTAGAGAGACACTTTCTAACTCTCTTCCTGAACAGACGCAGTCAAGACACTCTGGGGTAGAGCTTCTTCTCTGGCTATGCAGTGATCCAGGTATTTAAGTTTGTAGCATATTTAAATTTTAGTAGTGTGTAAAGCAAGTGTTTTCTTTTAGCTAATTTTGCTAATGTTGTCTTACCTTATTTATAGGTCATAGATATTGTTTCAGTGTGAACTTGACCATACGATTTACTGTATAGTCATATCTTATCACATTTATTAAATTGTTTGTTCTTTAAGGCGAGAAGCAAGTCGTTGTAGACCAGTTAAGGATTATGCTGCATACGAGATTTAGAATTATCTGGTAGAAAATGGGTCACATTTAGTATAAGTGATCGTGAGATTGTTTATTTAAATCTTATACTATTACTATTCCATAGCTTACTACTATTATTTCTCTCGTGCGTTTAGTTCATATCATACCATTTTAAATACGCTGCACTTTATATTCATTGCTTTCGGCATTTTCAAATAATTATGCGTAATAAAATTCAATTAAGAATTTTATAAAATTATTCCCTTCTTCCTTAGTATTAATTCACTTTTTTCAGGTTACTACTAGGGTTATATTTATAGCACGCCTCCTCATAGTGACAATAATGGAAAGAGTTTGTATGCTACAAATGCTACCTGAAGTAAAGTTTATAACAAGCGGTAACACCGCAACTTGTCCTAAGTAAATATTACCAGTACAAAGTGTTGCTTATTTTGAAAAACAAAATACTTACTCTCAATGAAAATAATGTGCATTTTAAACCGAGGTCAGTATTTTTCACGCAGTGACATCAGTATTTAAAATAAGCATTATCTATTTGAAGTTTATGAGAGCATAGTTATCCATACACATTACTGAAATAAACATTCAACCTTATACTACCAATTAACTGAAACAATATTAATAATTTCGGAGAGAAATAGCAAAGCTATTCGCATAAATATTTGCTTATTTTGTGATATTTGCATTCTTAAGGTTTAATATCGCAATCCTTGAGGAGTTCAACATTTTATGAGCTGCTGCAAGGCATATTTCTTATATAATCGTATAAAATTAACGTTTCGTTTTTTTTTATTTTTTCTGAAAACGAAAATTGATTAGACATTTTCTATCACTTTTTTTCCCAGTCGTTATACTATAAACTGAGCTAAAGCTATAAATAAACTTTAATATTGTCGCTGAAAGTATATTATGCCCTTTTATTTGTTTTATGAGCAGGAAAATAATTAAACATAAATTAACACTTTTATAAATAAAGTGCAGCATTGGAAATAACACTTTTATAAATAAAGTGCAGCATTGGAAATAGACACGTGAGATAGTAGTATAATAAAATACATTAAAATGAAATTAATTTATATAAATTGGGTCATTAGTAGATTGCATTTACCTAGCAGAGGAGCAAGAAATGTATTTAAAACCAAATGTATTTTAGAAATGTGAAGACCAACGTGCCCTAACGTTATGCCTTCTGTCACATTTACAATATTTTATGAATGTAAATGCCCATTTTATAGTACAAGGTACAAATCGCATCACCAGGAAGTTGTGGCAAAGCTGTACTTAAAGCTTATTAGTAAATAAATACTTTAATTTTGTTTAATTAAGTTTAATGATTACATTAACATACCTTAGGTACGATTAAAGTATCGACTGCTTTTCTGGTTTTCTTAGGCCGCAGACGTACGCATTTTAATAAAATGGTAGGCTTAATTATTTTTCTTATAAGTAAATTTTCATTGTTTTCAAATAAAACAATATGTGATGAAAGTTCTGACCAAAAAACTCAAATTCTCATTAAGTTTACACAAATGTATATTTTAAACTTAGGTTGTATTTAAGAAATATTCCAAACATTTAAATAATATATTTTATAATATCTACCACTAAACTTAAACATTTAATGGATATTGGGTGATTTATTTTATTATAGGGTTTTTAAAGTAAAGCTTTTTATAACATATAAAACATTTCATCACTTACAGAATATTTGCAGCATTTGCAATACAAACCTACAAATTCAATATTTTGAAAACTCATGGCAATAACACATTGATATAGTTATATGAATGTACATTTTTAAAACGTTCAATTCAGAATAAAAAAGGGATATAGGTTTGGCGTAGCAAACTATTTTATATAGAAAAAAGTACTCATTAGGCCCTCGCTGAAATACTCGTAAATGTAATTCCCTCTTTGGGATTATGTGCTGATATGAGCATTAAACAAGGGCAGACAATGTGTAAACACAAAGAAAAATATAGAAATATATGTGATTACTGGCGTACTTTGCAATCTATAACAGTTACCTCCTAGGGAGAGAGAGAGCGGTTTGCAATGAGACAGCAAAGTCAACTTTGAAAATGATTGCAGTTTTATTCAAAGGGCATTTCTAAATTATCGAAGAAACAAAAGGTAAAATAACATTCAGAAATTTACAGAACCCTGAAACATTGAAGATCAATAAAACATTTTATAGTGAAATCTTAATATTTACAATTTCTTCTTAATTATTAGTGGAGAGAACGAGTATGATTTAGCTGTTATTGTTACGCCTTTAGACCAATGCCTTTCATAAACGAGAGAACAGTAATAAGAAAGAAATTGGAAGCTGAAGTAAGAAGGAAAATTGATAGAGTATATTTCATTAACTTTCTGGCCCTAAAGCAAAACCCAAATAGAATTTCCGTTGAAAATACTTCTTGTAATTTTAAAATAACTTACGGTTGGAACATGTAAAAGCCAGAGAGATCGTGGAATGCCCTATTCTGATTAACGTTGCATTTGTGTGTGCGTAGGGGCAAAGTTTAACAAATAACTATAACAATTGTTACAGATCACCAATACGCTCTTTATATTAACACAGAAACTATGATTTTGATTATAGAAGCATTAAAAGAAGTTATTTACATGTTATTTTTATTATATTATATAGTATACATTTCTTATTAAGCGCTTAAAATCAAATTTTTAAAATAATATTTCAGAATATGTAAAAGTGTTCTGTTAACATATCTTGAAAATTTCAGCTTTCTACATAAAACACAAAGAAAAGAAAAGCATATGTCTATAAGTTAAGGGGTCTACTTCACCATGGGTTTGTTAAATTTTTTGAAATTTAAAGGGAGCATGAAAGGCCTTTCCTTGTAACGTTAAACTTACCAACTTCAGTTCCCATTTTCTCAAGGACTATTAAAGCTAATGAAATGAAACTGTTACAGCATACGTAAGTACATAATTGAAATTTGCTGGTATATTTTCAATGTATACCATGAATCTGAAGCACAGACACAATTAAAAACAATGATAGTAAAAATGACTTTGACGCCCAAAGTCTTTCTTAAAAACGTTAAACAAGTTGTGTGTTACATGAGATGGAATTTCAGTATTTAGTCACAACCACCATTCGTTCAAATCATCTTTTTATTTGTTTAGCATCTTTAAAAAATGGCTCTATAATCCAGTGCTGCTTGTTAATGGTTTATGATTTGACGTTTACATAGCACAAAATCCTCCTCAGAGAATCTGAAGCCGGTAAGGATGCTGTAATTTCCGGTGTTAGATCCGTGCATCATCCCTCTTTAGAAAACAATAGCCCGGAGCTTTCCGATATAAACAGTTATCTTTAAGATAATTGTGATGAAATATAAAGTTAGACATTAATTATTTCATATGTTTTACAAGAATATTCTATAGCTACTGAAATCAATATACATTGATCAAATTCTCTTTCCAGGAACAGCTAATAAAAATCCGAATTTGAACAGAAGTTCTTTAATTCCCTGTCATATAAATATTAGCTAGCCGTTGTTAACAAAAACATGGTTTCAAAATATTATTTTACGGTTTTACAATTGGCAGATTAGAATAAAATTAATCTCTTTTACTCACGAGTAAGTTTTTATGCACCTCAATTTGTGGGATATTTGGCGGAATGATTAAAGAAGCATAGAACTAATTTCTTTATTACGGTGTAATGTAACGATACCAAGACGGTTGTTAAAGCAAACGATTTATGTGTAGCCGATGAGAACAGTGAACGGGTGACCGAACAATGAAATTGCTCCGTTCATTCCCATGGAGATTGGAACGCCATGGGTTCGACTGTAGTTTGAGGTGTGTTTCGCTTTACAGCACTCCTACAGGTGGCTAGGAGAACCCATTACGAATATTTTTGTGGGAGCCATTACTGCAATTACCGCCACGGGTGGCCGAGGTCGTTAAATCGCGGACTCGTGAGCGGGAGGTCTGGGGTTCGAATCCCGCCAGGACCGTCCTCCCTGACTGAGGTTTTTTCCAGGTTTTCCTCAGTCCTCATAAATGACAAATGCCGGGGAGGTACCCTAAACTTAGGCCTGGAACGTTTCCTTCCTTAAAAATAAATCCTTTCCCAATATATCATTTCATTTCATGTACCGCCAGTGTCCATCGCCTGTGGTGCCTCTGTAGCAAAAACGGGCGTTAAACATTATTCATTCATTCTATTACTGCAATTAGATTTGTGTCATACTTTCGGGGTACCTGGTAGCTGGCTGATTGTTTGTAGCATCTGATCCGGGTATTCAGTGTTCATCTTCTGGGTCTAAGCGATAGCTCTCTCTTTGCAATTATGTCCGTAGTTGCTAAATCTTGCAGCTCGGCTAACATCAGAAGAGTATAATCGCTATCCGCCCACCCTTTCTACACTCACTTATCTATCAAGCAAGGTTCCAATAAATGCATGAAGTAGATAAGTTATATTTATAAGTTCCGTTTTTTTTCCCTGGGGAATTTCAAGGTCAAATTCATATATCTAACAAAAGACGAGAAAAGGGGAAAAAATAACAAAATCGACATCTTGTAGTGTCTCAGTAGTTAAAACTGCGTTAAAACTATTAAAGAGCTGTAGGGAATTAAATAAAGTCTCATTAAAGTTCATATTAAAAAGCATAGCCTTATATTTGTTTAATAAAATATTACTGTAATATTAACACTTTTATTTAGATTAAGTTCTATAGGACATTTAAAGATTCCTTATATCCATAAGTGAAAGCACCACATTTATGTCCTTTACTCGAATTTATTCTTAGATCATCCTTACTGAATCAGTCAGTTTTTCTGATATGCTGATGATAACTTCATACAAAATTTTTCTTGTCAATTGGGACACCTCCGCTTGAGGAAGACACTTGGAGACCAGGATATATGGGCGGTGACTGTGCGGAAGCAGGCGAGATCCCTAACTTGTTTCGGGATAGAACCCCCCGATAGTGGTACTGGAACCTCCTCCTGAGTTGTGCGAGCCCCTCAGAAAGTCTACTTCCATACCAGACGCCAGGACAGAAAACTTTCCAAAGCGCAAGCCACCATCTCACCGCAGTAGCTCATCTCGCCCTGACAATTTCAAACCTGTAACAGAACCAACAGAAAGAAATGTTACGAAATGTGAGAGCGGAAACTTCGGTAGAATGTAAACATATATTCTAACATGAGTTTAGGATGACCGGCCCAACGGAAATTGAACCTGGAACCTGCGAATACATTTCTGCTTGAGTTGCCTGCTCGTTAGTTTGTATAGATAAAGCAGAAAGAGTAAAACAACTGTCAATTGCAACTGTAAAACTTTAGAAAAGAACTACGTTACAAAACTATAACAGATGAAATAATCGTCGATATCTTTTCTCATGCAAGAAGATGGCAAAGCGGCTAACAAGCTTCACTGGTTTACTTATAGGTTAAGCAAATATGCAATACTTTTCTTTTTCTTCAAGGAAATAGGCCTATTTTTACATCAAGAAATAGAATTCATCTTGTCAATGGACGGTCAACATTACTTCTTCCTTTTCGTTGGTAATGAAGTAAAATCTTTGAAAGCCTGTTGGGAGTCATTTTTTCGATTTGTTCGAGCCAATTTTTTCTGTGAAGTTAAAAATATAATTAAATTCTTATTTCTTTATTGTGCTTTTTGCTACTAGAGTTTATCGTGCTACTACCTTCTTGTACTCACACTTGTCCTGTTAATTTTCCAATTTTTACTGGCGCATGTCAGCGTAGGCCTGTCATCGTTTTGCAAATATTAGCACCGTAGATCTCAGTATTTTATTTTTCAATATCGTTATTGTTTCACTTACGTTATAGAATCTGCTTGGTTTTATATTTATGCCATTATTATGGCAGTAAGACACGTTGAATCTTAAGGAATGAAATTTGTTTGCTTGTTTATTTAATTTGCTATTAATAATTATTTTTACATCGTAATGATTAGTCCCTTCGAAGTTCATCAATTTGTTTTGCATTCTGAAATATTATGCTAGTTCATTTGTGATTCGCCATTTGCAATTCGTTTCCTGTGTTAATAAAAATTATTTTGTTGTCTGCAAAAATAATACCTTTCTTTTAAATTCTGAAATTTGGCGAGTGAAACGGGCAAATAACTGTATCCTTTGTAGCAGGTCTTTACAACCCCTTCCGTTCCTAAGCTTATTTACATAGCATATAAGTGATAATTATTATATGTTTAATATCTTGTTATATTTCATAAAGGAATATTACATTTAACAAGAAAATGTACGTACTTCAGAAGTTTGCCTGGTGCCGCTCCCTAATAGCCTGAAGCGAAGACCGCTGACGGTAACAAAGGAAACTGCACACCTGTATGTTGTACGGCGGAAATAATAAGCCCTTTGTGTTTTCGCTAGTGTCAAATCCTCACAGAGCCGGTAAAAAATTCTTCAGCACCCGGTGTAGCATGGGGCTAACATCTCACACCACGCGACAGTATGTTTAAAAATCAACCTATTGGAAATGAATGTTTTAAACAGTTAAAAGTTAGCGCTTTTGAATGAGTCGAAACTCGCCAATTATATTAAAGAACTTCAGGAGCCTAGCTCCTGAGAACTCCTATGAGCTAAGAAAACCACGTGGCGACATTTCAAAGATAGTATATAAGGGGAAACATTCCTCGCGAAGTATTGAATTTTGAATCCATGCAGTTGACGCTCGCAGCTCTGTTAATTCAGTTTATTCAGCCAGTTAAGATGCCAAGGAATCCTACACCATCATTAATTCATTAAAATTCATTTCATTCATTCCTACACACTTACACTATAGTATTCACTCCACGTCCTACAGACGGTGCCAGAAGGTAAAGCGACAATAAATAAAAAAAAAAAAAAAAAAAAAAAATAAAAAACACTATTTTTTATGAAACAATACGCGGAATATATAGCAATGTGATGTTCAATTGTTTTTCACAGGTTAGCTAACACACAGACTTCACAACGGCTCCAGACATATCCTAATTAAATTTTTAAAATTGTTATATTTTTTCATGACTTCTGAATTACACGGGAGGGGGGGGGCAGCTAACACGTGCGCAGGGCTGGGTATTTAAATAGCCATATGACGCTCGTTGTAGTGGTGCTAGACATTCAAGGTTGAGTGTTTTGAAAATTTAAAATTATTTTATAAAAAAATTGTGATTTTTATTTAGTTTTGAATAAATTTCACAGAAGCCTCGCCTTGTTGGCTTCTGTAATGAAAGTTGCCACTTCATTATTACAGAATCCCTTTATGTGCCTATCACCTGAAAAAACTTATTTACAGCCTTTATTAGTTTACTAATAAAACAAATGTAAAAAAAAAAAAAATGCAGTCATTTAATTTCTTGTGAGACTCCTACTCTTAATATGGGGTAAACATTACAGAGATTCCCATTTGTTATCGTTTTGCTCTTTTCTGATGCTTTAAAAAGGTCGTTATTTATTGAAAATGATGCAGAATTTCTAAACAATTGAACCTATTATTTATCAGGGTTATGTATTTAACATATAAAACGGTAATGTAAACAGCTAATTGAAAATGATTAGAAATTCGTATTTATTATTATTTTTTTTTAATTTTAAATCAGTAACTCCAAGCAGTTCACAGCTTTGTACTACATTGCAATCAATAGATCCAGGTATTATAACTTTCCAAATTTTAGCAGTCACTATTATCCATTAGATAAGAACAATGTAGTTTATAGTTTTTCATAGTTGTCACAATAAAAACAATTTAATAAATTAAAAAAAAAATGAGACTAGAATCTTAGAAGGAGGAGGAACTGATTGTTTAGTTTTGTATATGACATTTTAAACTGCTATTTACTTAATGTAAAAAGTCGATCCTGGTGATGTAGTAGTAACCATACTTGCCTTCTAAACCCAAGGTCGCGGGTTTAAAACCGGTCAGGATCGGTGGATTTTTTCGGACGTAAAAATCCTAAGTATGTCTTCCTTTGGAAGGGAAGTAAAGCCGTGGGTCCCGTGTCGTACATTTACGGCACGATAAAGAACCTCAAGCCTGAAAGAAGAGGCCTCTGAGCAAAATTTGTCGGCCGTTTCACGCCCTGAATAGAATGGGACGCTCATGACCTGAGATGTTAATGAGCGTCCATAAATAAAACGAATAAAAAAAAATAATGTAAATGCTTAAGTATGTGCAACACTCTGTTGAGTGTGATAATATATAAAAATGTATACACACTTCAAGCTAAGAAAAACTGTGTTTACATAATAAAACTGAATTCACACAAACAGAAAATGGTGAGCACTAATCATCTTATGCTTTTACAGTTACAATAGTTGCTCAAAATGTCCACCATCGGCGTCGATATACTTCTGAGTACGTTGAACTACTGATTGAGTAACATTTGTGAAAGTGTCCTCAACGTTTGCAGCCCATGCCGTTTCAATTTCTTCCCCATGCTACCAGTGTAGATGGTTTTCTACGGTATACAACATCCTTAAGAGTTCCCAATAAGCAGAAACACAACGGAGTTATATCCGGAGAACGCGATGGAAACTCAATCGGACCTCTTCGTCCTATACAGTGCCTTGGATAGTGCCGTGTTTTCAGTGCGCGGGGTTTGTTGCTGTGCGAGATCTCCCAGATCTGCCCTTGTGAACAACGCATACGGTACCACGAGTCTCAAATTTGTCTCGAATGCGTGCAATTGTTACTCGCGTTGGCGGTTCTGTTCTGTACACACGTCTCTATTGCCTTTGAACTTCAACAACATTCTCGGTTTTCCAATACCACTTCAAAATTGCTTTCCGCTGTTCAAACGATAAGTTTGGTTCCATTTTGTTGTAGCAACGCTAGCATAACGTAATGCTAGTCACATCTGTTTACAGAACATCATACTATATTCTTGGCTTCATTTGTTCATTGTTGATTTACCTGTCACGTAGCAACGCTATCATAATGTATGTGAGTCACATCTGTTTACAGAAGGTCATACTACACATTACTGTTATTTTTAGGTCCAACTTTGAAATATATTAAATAGACATCTACTGTGAAAGTGAGTATACATTTTTTGGCACCCTCGGTATTCATAATCGTGATGTAATTTTGTTAAGTACTTGCATTATTTGCGTAATGAAACTAATGAAACACAGATAAATGAGGTAGTTTGGTCTGTCTGGAGGCTCTACTGTAGTTTAAACAGACAGTAGTATACGAAACTTTTGTTATTCCCTTAATGGCAGTATAGAAAAGCTCTAGAGATGCATGCATAAGCAAGGTAATATTACATCACAGATTCTACCACGTTAAGCTAAATTCCTACCAGCAGGATTAAAACTTTCATTGTTTACATGTGAGAAAATTTTATTAAATTGCTGACCCATGCTAACAGTTAGCGGAAGAGGTGGGCGTTCTTAGCCAAGCCATTAAAATTTAGTTATGTTCATCTTTATCCCCACCAAGCGCTTTTGGTGATGTCAGATAAATTTCCTGAAAGAATCAGAGTATTCGCAATGGAGCTTTTTTTATGTATTTGATTAAAAATTGCATCACTATACTTTATTTTATAACTTGTATGATGCATTTAAGAAGAAACAAAGTGAAATTGTCATTTAAAAGTTTTGACTGCGGGTGAGCGCGCCACCCGTTAGGCTTAGCTCACCAAGCGGGTCTCGGGTAAAACAATAAAATAAACCAGCCATCAACAATACACAAACCAATTTAAGAAGCTTATTACTTACTAAGTTATCAAATGAGGTGTTGAAATTGTCCGCCTTCATTCTTCACACGTTTGTGGCATCTTTTTAGAAAATTATTCATCACATTTTAAGAGTATTATCTTTGAGTTCTTGGGTTCACCTTGTACGCGACATGTTTTAATTTACTCCAGAGATAATGATCTCAGGCTGTTAAATCGAGGGATCGAGGGAGACACAAATCCCTACTAATAGATCTGTCTTGTGGAAACAATTGCTATCATGGAATTATTCGCAGTGTGAGCAGTGGCAGAAACCTGTTGAGGAAATGCATTATCAAGCGGCCTGTCGGTTAAATTTCTGAAAAAAGGGGGATTAGTATGGTATTTACATAAGTAACAGAATCCCTGTATGCTCAAAAAACTATACCTATGATGTTTTCACTACTGAATTAACAAATATGAATCTCGTACATAAAGATACGATGTGCCGTTGTTAACACATGAGACATAATACCGTCAAATTAAGAAACGAACAACATAACCAAACTAGAGAACATCTGCGGTACGACTGCGACAATCAGAAAGATCAACAAGTAAGCAAGCAGGCTTGCTACCCCCTCCATGGCTCGGCAACGAGTGGGGGCTCACTCATAGGAAAAACTCCGCGCCGCTGGGGAAAGCATCACAAATCGCACTGTATAACTAAAATGAAAAACCATATTTGTAAGTGCAGCTACCGAGCAGGGTGGCTTAGACGGTAACGCTTAAGAGTCGCACCCTGGAGGTCCAGGGTTCAGCTGGGCCGGCCATCCTGAACTTTTTTTTTTTCCTCGTGGTTTTTCCTGGTCACTTAGAGATTGATGGGGGGGATATTTACTTTACATGAATTTTTCGCTATCCCAATTCTTATGCTTTCATAAAGTTGATTCTGTTGCAAGGTCGAAAATGCCAGTGCGCAATGGAAATGTTTCTGTACCGGTGTCTGGAATGGAAGTAGACCTTCCAAATTTTATAATAAATAAAGTGTTTTACTGCTGGAGCTGTTGTACACAGGAAGCTTTGTTCATGTCGTCTTTGAACTTGACGAGCTTACTGAGTTAACAGAATTGAATCATAAATTGTGATGGAAAACTTATAATGAACCATAAGTCATTCCCCAGTGAAATACAGAACAAAACGCAATATTCGTGATAACCGAAATTAACTCAACTAATATTATGCTTGATGTCGCCATTATATATTAAGAGAATATTAAAGATGGTATAAAATAATCAGCACTAGCGCACGTACTTGTTTTGTCCTGGGTCGTGGGACATAAGCTCTTCATCTTAAGAAATAAGTTTAACCAAGGTAGAGTAACTGTCAAAAGATATATCAACAGAAGTTTACAAAGGAGATTTTACGGAATATTCTGAATATCTACGGAAGTTGTAATCTTATCAGAAGAAAGAATTTCCTCCAAATGATCATGGATTCTTCAAGTGTTTCGTTCTGTTCGTGTTATTCAATTTCCCAATGATAAACCTTTTTCCATTGACATATTTCTGTAATATCGACGGTGTTATAATGGTATTTAACTAGTACCTTCGGTTCCTAGAAGTCCTAATCTCAACCGAATAGAAAATATTTGAGTCAAAGTACTGTGCCCTTAGAATGATGTTTCAAGTGACAAAGTCGATCCTGGTTGTCTGGTAGTAACCACAATTGTCTTGTAGACCCATGATCGCAGGTTGATTTTTTTCGGGCGTAAAATATAGTTATAAACGAAACACTTATACTTAAAAATAAAACAGTTAAAATCTTCCGGGCTGTTTTACCGTGGTCCATTTGTTAATATGCTACCATAGCTTTCGTCAACTTCTGCGGTTGACATCATCAGTGGACGATGAAACTGAGGCGCAGTTTATTAAACAATGGACTACAGGAAAACTACCTGGTATTATAACTGTTTTAACCGTTCATTTTTATTCTTATCCTTGAACATTTTGAAAAAAAAAAAAACTTTTTTTCATTTGTGTTCTTTTTAAGATGTAACCGATTAGTTGTCCATGACTTAAGAGGTGATGTGTTTCTATATGACACCTTTCTGTTTTGCTTGTGAATGCTAGTTTCACTGCAAAAGAACTTTGTCAACACTAACGTATTTTTCATGGTTTGATAGACGTTACAATGTTGAGTAAACAAGTGACAGACTTACACGCGGTAGACAAGTGATCTTGGTCGTTTTGCAAAGACACTCTGCGAAGGTGACTCCTTTATATCGAAAGGATCCCAACGGTCACCCGACGTTCTCAAGTTGAAGCAACGAATTTTGTAGATCATAGAAGCATAAATAATAGATATAAGGAAGAAGGAAAGCCGGCATTTTTACATTAAGTTATGTTGAAAATATTGAGAGAGAGAGAGAGAGAGAGAGAGAGGGAGAGAGAGAGAGAAAAAAAAAACCTTACGGATAGCAACATATGCAACCTCTTAGTACTAGGTTGTAAATTCAACGCGCTTTGTTATCTGCTAGGATAAAGCATTGCTCTTTGTTTCCACAATTATGCATGCACGGTCGGTGTCACAAACATTGAATGGCGGCTAAACTTTTATCGTACACATAAAAAAGACGTAACGGCAGTCCGTATGACTTGACGTTACCGGCAGGGCAAATTCTTGAGCGACAAGGTTGCAGTCCCGAGAGAGAACGGAGACAGCCGAACTCCACAGTCTCGCACGGTAGGAGGGATAGCTTTGAACTGTTCTGTTACTTTGACTTGCTTGCAGTGTGAATAAGGAAGTGGAGGTTAGTTGTACTTACGAAAGCAAAGCTCGCCAGCAAAATGATAAGACAATTGTCGTAGGCATAAAGCAAGCTTGAAAATAAACAAGGACAAAATAATTTATATTTTTTATTTTTCTCAATGAAACTCGGCACCTAGTTATCAATTAATGAGCGATTCGTTGAGTTCGTTAACCAGAAAAATTGGACTATTGGGGTGGGTGTTAATCTAAAGCGATAATAAATAAAAATGAAAAATAAAAATCGCTCTTCAGGCCGCAATTTTTCTCAATCCTCTGATATAATGGGATTCATGGTGTAATCTTATAAAACGTTCCCTTATAATTTGTCTAGTTTCAATGGGAATTCGTGCAATCCAACTGAAAATGTTTTAATATTTAGCATAATTCAGAATCAAATATAACGGTGCAACTTTCCTTAATGCTGCATTTCCACTGCTTTATATCAGAATTGTGTTATTTATGGATCCTAACACGAATGTAAAAATCACAGCATATTAAAATCTGTATCTTATTGAAGAGGAACATTTTTTTTGTCTTCAAATAAAACACATTGATTACAGAAGCAAGGAACAATATTCATATACTAACAGTTTGTATACTATAACTAGGTATCATGTACTTGAGGAAGATGATATGTATAAATGAACTAATGGTTGATTTGAATAAGATAATGCTGATGATAGAATATTGACAGAACGGTTGTAAGAGAAACCCAAGTACATTGAGGAAATTTGCCCAGATGTAACTTTGTTCGGGACTGAGTATGCCACTCTAGTACGGGAAATAGGTTAACACGCGGCAAGGGCTTGAAGATAAAGCGCTTCTTATCTCCTCTCACCTTAACGTGCCTCTTGTCTGGGTTAGTGTGCACTGTTACAACGTTTCGCTCTGCTCTTTGTGCAAGGATAAAATAAGGATTCTATTTAGCTCGTTAAAATTAACGCCTCCTCAGTCTAATGTAGCTGTTTCCTCCTTGCAGTCTCTATGGTATCCACATTTTGCTCGGCTGATATTGCAACCACTACTTTCAAAGCTCCGAAACTAACTGAGATGTGACGAAATAGAGGAAAATGTTGCAACAAGGTCTAGGACTCCACTTGCAGTTGATGCGTAACTGTCAAAAAGAAACCTAGCAAATGATTGGACAAGGAACTACCATATTACCCACCTCATATATATTCGATATGGCTACTGTTTATTTATCAGTAGTTTATCAAACCCTTGCCGTATGTTAATCTGTTCGTCATTCCTATAATACAGTTACTTTGTGATAAGGAAAGTACAGCTTCATATTTACATTTCAGTGCAACATTGCCCAGTAAGTTTAAAGATGACATTTTTGAAGAAATAGTAGCAGTTTTAAATGTTTAAGGATTTTGGACATCTACAATTAGTTTAAAGGTGGACAACCACATTTTTATCTTATATATGGGGGAAGGAAGGAGACTGCAGAAAAATTTGAACTTTTTAAAATGTTTTTAAGGTTTATTCAAAGTTTCGTTGCCTAAAAAGTGTCAAGGAGAATGTTAGGTGACAGCTAGAACTCCGCCGAATAGCTCAATAAAAATGATTGAAGATTGCTGAATTGAAGGGTATCTATTACTAGTTACTAATGCACAGTCTAATGTTTCTAATGTTTAATGTTTTTTTCCTGTACATCAACAGTTTTAAAAGTGACAGTTCTAGTAGCATTCTGTAGAGATTAATTTTTTTAAATACACCATTTTAATGAACTAATTCTATAGTAGTTAAGTTACTTCATATAATAAAACCTACATAAGATTATATAAATCTAAATTTCATAGGATGTGGGATAATACAAAAATTAATAGACATATACTGCCAAAAACACGTAGGAAAATTTCAAGAAAATTTGCAAGCACCAACAGGTCATTACTCAGATAAAATGTTTTGCTCTACCTCTAAGTTTTAAATATTAATTACAATTTTTGGAATGCCATTTCCTTGCTCTAGCTGTGATACGTTTTGAATCATCATTTATCCAGACCTCACGTTTTTAGTTTAATTGAATGCCACAAACAGGAAAGACATTCAAGCAAATTAAACCTAAAAAATGTTCTGCCTTAGAGAAAGGTCATCTCTTCAGAACAGAATTAGTGATCTATAGAGAGGTTATTTCACATTTAGTGAGATAATGGACATTGACTCTAGAAGAAAATCAGATTGGTTGATCGTCTGGAGAATGAGTTTGGACACTCTGGAAAGCTGGCCTAAGAAATAGATAAATTGGTGGCGCAAAGAAAATGACAAGAGGAAATGGCCTCGGTCAGTAGAAGAATTGCTATGGGCATGAAATATTGGAGATTTCAAAATGGTTTCTGGGAGGATTGTGCATGAAGGGGGGAAAACAAAGGAATCACTGATAAATAAAGCTACTATAACTGTATTAAGTGGCTTAAATTATTTTGTTAAGATGAAAGTTACGGAATAAAGATAGAAAAGAAAAAGACAAAACATGTTTTTAAAGTTTATTATCTTATGTTATTAAAATACAAGAAGTTGTACCAAGTTTGGCCGTCTCCGTTGGCTTGTGGTTAGTGTGTCTGCAAATCCGAACGTTCCGAGTTCGAATTCCGTAAAAGCAATTATCTGAGTACAGTTTTGGCCTTTTCTTTACCCTCAAAAGGGGAGTAACGGTCAATTTTAAGCATTGTGAACTCCGGGTTCAATTACGCAGTCATTTAATTAGAAACGTTCATTAATCGGCTCTTTAGACCTTGTAGTAGGACTGTAAACTGAAATAAATACATAAAAATAAAATTGTTGACATTAATCAAACGTCTATGGAAGAAACCAGCACCAGTCTATACTTAAGTTTTTATGTAAATAAATGAAAACTCCCAATTAGTTACTGATAAAATTCTTATCCAATGAGATTTGTTGTGATTTATTTTATTTACAGACGCTCTTTAATATCACAGGTCATCAGCGTCCCATTCAATTCAGGGCGGAAACGGCCGGTAAATTTTGCTCAGAGGCCTCTTTTTCAGGCTTGAGGTTCTTTTACGTGCCGTAAATATACGACACGGGACGAACGGCTTTATTTCCCTTCCGAAGGAAGCTGTACTTAGAATTTTTATCCCCGGAAAAAATCCATCGATCCTGCCTGGGATTGAACCCACGATATTGGGTTTAGAAAGCAAGTATGGTTACCACTACCCACCAGGACCGACATGCAATGAGAATATGCACACAAAAGTAATTATTTTTGTTTATTCAAAATTTATATTTGGAAACAAAAAACAGTGGACATAAAGATAAACTTTCTGTGAGATCAGCTAAATCTGATGAGGCAGAAGGGGGAAATTGCTAACCGCTCAAAGTAGCCACTTGTGAATTAAAAAAGCTAACTGTCCTCGGAATGCTGAAAGTATTTCCAGAATGATTCGGAGTGAAGTTCTGAGAACACTTAGTTTTTAACTTGTATCTGTCTCATCAGTAGCGACCCAGAAATTCACAAACTCCTGTGTAGCACCTAAGCTATCTAATGCCACTTCAAGGTATTTTGTTACTCCTGCTAATGCTGGGCACAAATTTCTTCAACAATCCAAGTGTGCAGTCTGTGCTGTTAAACCTCATGAACAGTTTCCAAAGTTTCTTCATGAGCAGAGAGCCTCTTTCTCAACGTCTACATTTCGACTTGTAGATGACCTGAGATTTTAGTACATACTTCTGAATGTTATTTTACACAATGAAGTGCTGTCATTTGTGCAAACTGTTACGCTAATGGTTCCTGGGACAAAATGGTTAATTTATGACCAACCTTCCCTCTTAAAACATACTGCGCATTTGTGTTTTATACAGGGATTTCATTGTAAAACCTCCCTGTCTGAACAACAATGCATTTAAAATAAATTAAATTCAAACCAAACGGACAAATTAGGATATTGAGGGGGAAGTTTAAAAGCTATCTTAACTCTGGACAATAACATTTTTTTGAATGAAAAAAACTTTATTTTAAATAATATTACAATAATATATTTGGAACCCCCAATTTATACGCTTGAATTCTATATTTTTTTTGTTTTGTTTAGTGTAGTGTATACACAATTACAAAGTCGGCCCTGGTGGTGTAGTGGTAACCATACTTGCCTTCTAAACCCAAGATAGCGGATTCAAACCCGACCAGGATCAATGGATTTTATTGTAAAAATCCTAGGTATGGGTTCCTTTGGAAGGAAAGTAAAGCCGTGGGTCCCGTGTCGTAGATTTACAGCAATGTAAAGAACCTCAAGCCTAAAAGAAGTCCTCTGAGCAAAATTTCACTCTTTGAATTGACTGGGACTATGTTAAAGAACGTCCGTAAAACGTGCGCGCGAACACACACATACACATAGTATTTTCTGTTTACATTCAACAATAAAACAATTTAAGTTGGCAGACAATGACATAAAAGGGATAAAAGATATAATAATTTAATTTATTTTAAAATTAAAATATTATGTAGGGTGCCATTCACAATTTCAAGTGCTGGGGGTGAGGGAGATGAAAACTATAACGGAATCAACATTGTTTTAAACTTATTTCTCAATATCTACATTTATATGTTTTTGCGCAAATTATAATTATTGTAAATAGTTATTCCGACTGGCAAATTTTCAAACTAACACCCTGTATAGTGTTTATTCTATAAACATTTGCGGAAATGCATAATCATTTATATTATTTCTTTGGAGAGATTGAGGGTAAATTGTTTCTCCTGGAATGAGCTAAACGGTGTGAATTGAAAGATTTGAGATTTTTGCAATAGCAATCTGTAAATTTATTACATAATCTTTAGTTCTTTCCTTGCTCATCACGGACATGGTGTTGAAGAGAATGATTTCTATCACTTAATGGAATGTGACAAAATAGCAGGCAGTTTGCTACTTCTAGCATCATATAGCAGGTGAAGCTTAATGCTGTACCACCTAAGTTCGCAGAAGCGATATTGGACATTCCTGATGCAAATTGGAGGAATGCTTTTGATGAAAGGAGCTATAGCATCTCTGCAGCGTACTGCAGTAACATGTTAGATGTTGAAACACTCCTGAAAATTAGCAAGGAGGTAATAAAAACTACATGCTGGTTCTTTTAAATTGTACATTCCCGGGCTATATTATTAGACGCACCTTGAATTTTAAATATAATATGACTTGTGAGACAAATATATATTTATTTTATTTTTACCAGCCTACGATGAAGTTTTTCAATTCTTTCAACATTTATTAAGAATTTAAAATAATATGCACCTAAAAGTAAGGATGTGTATATGAATTTCTGTCAAGTATATTCAATTTCGTACTTAGTCAATCCGCCTTTGGTAGTCATTAAGGCTTTGATTCGCCTGTCTCTTTTTTGCCCTGGCCGGGAAATTCATCAGTATGAACACCATCGAGAATGCTTTGCAGTTGGTGAAAAAGAAAGTGATTACCACGAAAAATCGATAGTGAGAAGATAATCCAGGTCTGATATCATCAACACAAATGCAAAACAGAATACAATCATGCGTTAACAGTATGCCAAGCATAAACATAAACGGCTTTCCATTTGGGCACAGTTTTCTTAGTTGAGGCAGTAACTTTGTATTGGTCCTGGCGTATTGTCCCTTGAATAACTATTACCACTGATGACTGACCAAATCATAACCTTAATGAGATATTTTAGTCTGCACAGCACGGGGGAAACAATAAGCGGGTTTGAATTAAAAGCTATTTTGAGTCTGGCGGGATTTTTGTTGCTAATATGTGGCAAAATTGTAGAGTCGACCTTGGAAGTGAGTTCGCCAGTTGCCATTCTCTCTCGGATGTGTTAGTCATGGAGCGCTGGACAGGAGGGAAGTGTTCATACCGTAACTTCCAACACAGAAACCTAAAGAACATTTCAACCGGAAGTGAATCGACGTAATACACCATCTAAGGCTGCGATTCATCGTTGGGTGCAACAATGGAATCATGAAGTAAGGCTGACAAACAAATCACCCTCGTTCTGCAGGCACAGAACAAAACATTGCGTGAGTATAGACATCAATGCAACGGAATCCACGCCGGTCAGCTAGGAAGCATGTCATTGCTTTACGATATCAGATCGAAGCATGAGGCGACTCTTAAAAAATAAAAGGTGTTCTTCATTCTCCAAGTACTGCACTTTATGGCAGCGTAATGTGAATATAAATAATTATTAGGAATTAAAATATTTTTCATTTAAAACCCGATCATTGTTTCAGCCGCACCCTGCACTTTTCATCAAGACGCCCTCGCACAAACTGAGCATTGTATACCAGAATTTCAAAAGTGCTCTCATTACTAAAACAAATCTGAAATAATGGTTATAATTTGGTTTAAAGGTGAAGTTTAGCCCATAAAATAATTTTAAAATTAAAATTGACATATTTACCGATTGTCAGAAGTCCAAATCTTTGTTCATGTGAATCTTGGCGCACTGGAGACATTTTGCAAACATAACAGTGATTAATTTGGACTTGCGGGCAGATATGCTGGCTTTTAAATTACTTTCTGAAAGTTTGCACCTCACCGCTCTTTCAGATGTTGTTATGCCACTTTATTCAAGATCAATTTTAATTTGTTTTGCACTAGAAAACCTGTATCCTTCACAAATAAAATCTTTTTTCAAGCAACGTTCTGCCATTAAGGTGAAAATTGGTACCACATTTATTTCTACTTTGAGGGCTGAATTCCATTTTCTTCTTAATTTGCCTTGTAGATGCTTCAGATACCTCCGATATTGATTTGAAAAGGTATTAGTGTTAACCAGTGCTTTTTACCTCTGGAATATTTTTCTTGCAGGCAGTTAACAGTTTTCACACAGAATACTAAAGTTCATGTTTCAAACTATAAACGAATATACAAATTAAACTTCAATACCACAGACCTGAAATAAATCTATTCTAGTTTTAGTATTACCGTAACTAATGTTTATTTAACAACAATGTGAACTCTTACAAGAATGAAAAACCATGACAAAGCTGTTACTGTAGACAACAATGTATCCCCTATAATGTTCAGTGTGGGGTAATAACGATAAACGAGCTATGTGATAAACATAAATACATTTTAATATATAGCCAGGGACGTTATGCCTTTAGATGATCATTTCGTGAGAGATACTATTTTTACGCAAGATAATTTATATAAAATTAAACGTTTGAACAGGTATTTAATAATGTGGAAAATTCAGGACATGTACAGAAAATGACATACTAATTAATATATTAATTTCGGCGTTCTCATCCTTTATTTTAGATGAAATGCAGCGAGTATAATAAATTAGTGTTTATACTTTATGAACCGCTATTTTACGTCAGAACTATGGGCTAAATACGTAGTATATGGTAACAAATGATGATTAGATTTATTATTACATCATTTACTGTTATCGCAGAAAGAAAACAGAAATGATACAAAACAGTTTCAGTCAGTAGATAAAGGATTATAATTTCAGAGATTGTAAAAATTAAATGCAATATAACAAGTGACAAACATGTATGCTCAATGTTAATTGTTAATAGAACAGAAAGAGGAGACAAGCTGTAGTAGAGCAGTTAGAGGTTCACAATCTTGGAATATATAATAATTATATGTATAAATAAATTATTAATATTTTATTCTTGTTTAAAATTATGAAGAAACTAACAACTTCTTTAACAAAAACAAAAAAGGAAGTTAGCAGGAAATATGTTATAACCGGAAAAGTTTGTTTTTTACGAGGCAAAAGAATAACTGGCAATTTTCGTATATTTTTCCTGCACTGCACTTATTAGGTTATTAAATAGCTTGCATTCATTCCAGGGTAAAAGTCGAGTTTGAGTGGTTATTTTAGAAAGTTTTTTCTGCTTGCTGCTAACAAATACGTAATCGCCATACTCATACTCAGGATTTTAAAATTATAAAAGAAATGAAAAAGTGTATATGTAAAATATCAAGATAAAAGACTGAAAAGTTATGGACAGTGTAAGCCATATCCTTCCTTATAGGCAAACTGAGAATGTGTGCATATCTGGCCGACGGAGTGAAATTCACAACATACAGACGTTTTAAACCACACAGAATTGTAAGTTAAAGTTGAAAGAAGAGGTTTTGAAAAAAAAAACTGTTGCACATATCAAATCTTAAGCTCTGATTTTTTTATTTAATTTTTGCGGCACGAGCATGGCATGAGTTAACGTGATCAATGGTTTTTTTTTTTTTTTTTTTTTTTTTTTTAACGTGGAAGTTTTAGCGTTAAATGTACACATAACGATATCACATTGAACATGGAGTTGTTAGAGATATGAATAAGATATCATAGAAAATATGCTGCAAAGAAAATGAAGTATTGCATAGAATACAGAAAAATATTCAGGTCATATGTAACCCATAAACGTTTTAAGGTTGTTTATAGAGAAAGGATAAATAGGGGAAAATGCTGTAAACGTTTGAAATTCGTAATGGCGTAAATTTCTGTATCAGACTTTTTTTTCACAAGAACGTGGTATTATTAATGATCACCTTTGAAAATTTTAATTAAAAACTACCTATAAAGATCAATAAAATGCATTTCCATTACAAGCTTCATTCCGATCCATTAGAGGGAGATTAAACGGGCACCATTTTTCTTTTAAACTTCGCCGTTCAGCACATTCAATTTATGTATTATTAGGTTCGTATAAGAATAACCTTTAACATTTCTAGTCATTAGCGTACCATTTAATTGAGAACGTGAAACAGCCAATAAATTTTGCTCAGAGGCCTCTTCTTTTGGGCTTGAGATTCTTTTACATGCCCTAACTCTGCAACAGGGAACCTGCAGGTTTACTTCCTTTCCTAAGGAAGCCGTGCTTCACGCCCTAAAAAGATCCACGGCCCTGACCAGGTTTGAACCCTCGACCAAGGGTAAATGTGGTAACCGCTAGACCACCAGGACCTGGACATTCGATCTGCGAACTAAAGTAATCGCATGTGCACATTCACAGGCTCATGCAAAAGAAAGTGGTAGTGGTCTTTATTGCAGTTAAACTAGATACACTTATATTGGATCGCAAGATCGTTCATACTCATGTAAAATACTTAATTTCTGAAATTAATGACAACAAAACAAACCACCAACAACATTAATAAGAACGCCCAATTCTTCAATTATAAAGATACAAAATAACACAAGCACAAGAGTTCTCAAAATATATTTGCTTATCTTAAACAAGACTCTATTTTTTAAAAACTCCAGTCACACACACATGAAACAGACATACAATAATTCTGATATTCATATAAAATTTCTTACTATTTATGTACAATGTTTACAGAAACGTCCTGTCCTCTACGTATTTCATTTAAAAAATGTAATAAATAAATAAATAATTAAATAAATAAATAAAAATAAATGAAAATAAAAAATAAAAAATTAAGAAAGTATATGTACAATACCAACCAATAATAAATTCGCGAACTTAAAGAGAACAACTCTGTCATAGGCCCATTTTAGACAAAAATTGTTGTAGCAGCATAACTTTATTTGGAACGCTCAACTGTAATAGGTGAGAGGTGTTTTACAAGAATAATTGTATGCCTCCATGCAGCACATTTACATAGAGACTGCAAACTATAGCATTTAGTTAATATGCGCAATCTCAACTACATCAGCAGATGTCGAAAGGATTACAAGACTACAAAAACTAACTGCAAGTAAAAAATAAGAAGAAAACAACTTGTGATTTCTTAATAATTACAAAAACGCATACTTTTAGGTAAGAAAAATTATTTTACCGTACTTTATACGAGTTTTAATAATTTAAAAACAGAACAGACTTGGTTCTAGGAGTGTGTGGGTGATATTGGTGAGTTTTGTCTCACGGGAGGAAGGTAGTATGCTAGACAACGTTGTCGACCGTTATGCGGCATATTAGTCGAACACCACTGGTGGCACGCGGCTCCAATAGACTAAATTGGAAGATAATTATTCTTTTTTGATTAGCATAAACCACTCCTCATAGGTTTCTGGAATGAAGTAGCTGTGAATGTCATGTGTTACGCTGAATCACTCACAAGTTGCGGCATAGGGAAAAATTAAAACACCCTGCTCTCAGGTGATGTTATTTCGCAATGCGAACGTTCTCCTCCCCAAACTGCAGCTATTCAGGCGGGAAATGCTGGTGCGCCCCCCATACATCCCTGAAATGTCCCCCTTCCCCTCATAATATCAGGCGAAGAGTGCAGGATGCAGTTCAACAATGACAGGGATTTCCGAATGGGATACAGTGTCTCGACAGGTATGGCGACTACGTCTAACTGAATTAAGGTTTTCGGTTTTTGAACGATTGATATTATAACGTTGTCTCAGCTGGAAGGAGAAAAAAACCATATTGATCTTCATGGAAGATATTAAAGTTTATAACCATGAAGGTAGATTTGTCTTAAAATATAGCCAGGAATTTCAGGCATTAATTTTGGTAAAAATAGGCAGGCAACAATACACTCTGAAAATAGGCTGTAATATAATTAAAATAGGCATTTATTAAAAGTGAAAGCAGAGAATAACGCACATTATTAATTAAAACAGGTATAAAATACACGTAATAATTCATTTATCATTTAAATAAAGTGCTTGAGCGTACTTTTCTCGAGTACAAGCAACAACAACAACAACAACATTTTTTCAAGGCATGAACAGCAATGGTCATCCGCTTGTCAGAGGGAACATTTGTCATCATGGAAAAAGGACGTTCTGCTTCCCTGAAGTGACTGGAGCATATTTAAAACAAGTTATTTCGGAAGGCCTCATATAGTTACAACAGAACATTTATCTTCCAGGGCACCATAGAAACGTTGATCAAGACAAAATAAATCAGTTTTGAACGTTCCTGGCGAATGAGCAAAACACACGCAGTGGTTCTGGTCAAGTTAATTTCTGTTAATGCGTTTAGGGGAATAAGGTTAGGTCTCTCTTACTTCCCTATTGAGCACATTATAAAATCGGCTTATTGCACCGCTATACTGCTCTCATATTTCTGCTTGCAATTGATTGTTATATTTATGCACCTGAGAAGTTTCCTCCACCGCAAATTTCCTAGAACTGTCTCGCACAGATAGACGTCATTCGCTAGGACTTTTCAAAACTACAGTACTTCCCTCATATTCTCTATTTTCTGGTATTCGTATGCCTGAGGTAGCCTTGCGTTGCTTTCACTAATGAAGGCTCTGTTACTTAAAGAGTGTAAGTGGATGATTTGTGGAGAAAGTTTTTTACCGATTGAAAAGAAAAAAATGTATAACAAGATTATGAATAGATATTTTTGTGAGGTGAACATGTCATTTAATTTTTATAACTTTTATCAATTCGATATATTGAAATTATTTATGCGCTTTTTAAAATAAGTTAATAGTCGCAAAAAAATATACAACGATACAAAACAGGCAAAAAAGTAGGA
The DNA here is from genome assembly GCA_030762175.1 of Metallyticus violacea. NCBI lineage: Eukaryota > Metazoa > Arthropoda > Insecta > Mantodea > Metallyticidae > Metallyticus > Metallyticus violacea. The sequence goes on from CM060842.1 coordinate 103,855,024, forward strand.
GGACAAGAAAAAGGGCAAAATAAAAACTGGTTATATCGACCCCAGAGTATAGAAGAAAGTTCATTTCAATCTGACTCTTAAATATATCCAAGATAAAAATGACATTTTGCCAACTTCCGGGCTAAGCTTACAAGCTAGTAACGGCAATAACTATGATTAGGTTTTAAAGAGAACATTATAAGAAATACGTTATCGCTTATAGTAAGCAAAACGCAATTCTCAGCAAACGCATACATTTAAAGTTTTCCTAAATTCTGAAACAATCCAGCACATTTGGCTTCTTACCGGAAACAAGGCGTGAAGAACGTACGCCATTAGCAGCTTTTTTCATTGACAGAAAACATTTATAAGAGAAAGATTTAGCCGGTACAAAGAAACATTTTTGTTGAGTAAAGTGTTTATTATTGTAAGCAGCATCATGAAACTGCTACAGAAATGGACTAAGAAGAGAAAATAGCCAAGAATAGTCGCTGCTGGTGTGTGCCTTCAATTTGCAACAAAGTTGTTCGTATTCTTATAAAAAAGACTTTACTCTGCACCTTCTTGTTACTCTCAGCAACCAAACAATAATAAAACATAATGTAAGTGTTGAATAGAGAAGGACGATTTGCAAATACCATTCTATTTATGAGCTAGATGTTGCTTATCAACAAGTTTGGTACTTTTTTACTAGAACATTCAAGAAGTAATGACACATAGTTATTGTATCATAATAAATTTATTTAGGTTACTTTGGATATAACTTGCTTAAGGTATAATCCAATATGTTGCTAAATCCTTTAAAGACACCACACTCCATCTGCAGCATCATTTTTGAATATCTCTTTCAATGATTGATCTAAATCTCTTTGAACGTAACTTTAAATTGAAGGTGTATACCATCAAAGCATGTCTCATGATTGTGATAATGTGATGAAGAAAGGTTTTATTCATGTTCAATCAGATGCAGGCCTGTTGTCTCCGTTCGCTGCCACTTTCCAATTTCCGCCAGACTGTGCGGAACCCAGCTGGCACACACTTTCCGCATTTTCAGCTTCTTTACTGATATTTTATGAAGGAATCTTGCTACAGTACCAAGTTCCTTGGAAATTTCCACACTCTCCAGCGTCAGTTTTCTAAGTCTTTACAGTCTAAACATGTTGCATCGGGTCTACCAGCGTTCACAGTTCTTCCATCTTTGACGAAATGCTTCCACCCATCTTAAAATAGTTTGGTATGGTAGAAACTTCTCCCTTACTATTTTTATAAAACCTTTAGTATTGTTTATTGTTGCTTTATAACATAATACAAGATCGAGGAGTACTGATTTACTCGCCATTACTTTTCGAATGCCCTAGTGAGGTCTTAATGAATTAGAAAACTACTTAATACTAAAAATGTTTTTGTTCATGTTTTCTAACAAAATAAACGCACAGTCCCTCCTAAAAACTAACAAAAAGTTAACTATCAGAAAATTTAAAGATATTTAAAGTTTGCAAGTCACTGCATCTGCTTGCAAGTAAAGTTTCTATACAATAAAACTGAAAAGTTAAAATTAAGTAAACAGACAGGTAGTTTGACCGATAAGGCGAGGGAATATGCTGGTATGAATTATTTTCCAAATCTTTCATGAGATACAGCACGTCTGTTGAATTCGGTCCAATTAAAGATCCTGTCACTTCCCACGAGCTGTGTTGGCGTTTATTAGAGCCTTAAAAAGCTCCTTGCTTCCCATCCGTGCTAACTTGTCAAAACCTCTCATCTGTCAAATCAAGTTCGATATACGTAATCTTAGCAGCAATATAGAGAAGATTGCAAAGGGACTAGCAGCAGTATGTCACAAATTCACCAACGCCAATCTTAAAGACGAAACAAAGTGATCACAGTCGTAATGCAAGATAACACCAAATTGCTAAATAAAAATGTGGACAAAATTCAGTGTCACACGAAATATTAATTGTATAACTGCATATCAGTTATACAATTAATAAACATAATAAACGTACTTTCTCAGTTAGTTGACTATAGAGGGAAAAATGCCACAGCCCTGGTCCATTGGTAGCATTTTTGTTTCCAGGCGATGAGCCCGGATTCGATTTCCGACTGGGTCAGTTTCCTCGCTTAGGTTTTTCAAGAGTTTTCCCTTTGATCTTAAGCGAATGACTAGGAAACCTAAACCACAATGTTTTCTGAGCTCACCAAATTGCCATCTATTATTTCCCTGGCAGCTATCTTTGGGATCAAGCAACAGCGCCTTCCAGGCAACAAAATCTCAGAAGTTAGCTACTCGCCAGGTTGTGGAGCATCCCAAAAGCACAAAGTGCCCCAGGTTGTGCCCCAATTTTGAAGCGATTTGTTATCAGCGCTAAGTGGCTTCGGTGTTGTTGCCCCCGCTTCAATGACAATTTCTCAGGGTGAATTCTACTAATTTGTTGATTCGTAGTCAACAGCACTGGGGGGGGGGGGGTTCAATATTGAAATAGGCACGCAATGTGACATAATATTGGTGCTTTATTTTGTTCAAAATCTTTCGCGTCCTCTGGATAATGCGTGTCCCAACGGAGCAAACGCTTCCTTATGCACTAAATTCAAATCAAGTAATGGTTGGCTTAACGACGCCAAAGGTGGTCATAAAGGCTCGTGAAAGTTCCATGCCTATCTTTAAAAGTTCAAACATACATTTAACATTGGTTGGGTTAAGTTCACCTGCCACCGTGCCATTCACTATTATTGAAAGCTTAAAACATGTTGATACTGACTAGTAAAGAGTAACAGTACAACGACCTATTGAGTTCACAGCCCTAACGGATTTATGAGTTCTTGAATTTATTAACCCTGCAACGGCATTCTTTTTAAACGTAGCACCATACCGGACCCTTGGGTTTCTTCCTCCTGTTATACAGTTTTATGACCTTCTTGACTTTCCAAGCCGTAACAGAAAAACACTAGGGAGTTTCTATTCTCTCTTTTGTTGACATATCAACATTATGCCTTATTATACATGTCTGACATTTACATTGCTAATTCAATACATGAAATATTTTAATAATTAGGTTTGCAACATACATATATTGTATGTATATTTCAGTGCGGGTGCCACATAATAACTTGTGTTAAATTCAAATCGATTCATTTTGTTGATGTTACAAAATTATTCACAACAATTTATTTAAGGGAATTACACTTCTGTCAAGTCTAGGTAAGCTTTTTACTGGGCTATTGACGTACAGAATTAATGTATGGACTGAAAGAAATGAATTAATATCCGAATATTAGTGTGAATAATGCGTTAGTAATTATACTAGTCCAAGAAACATGATAGATTGCTTGCAGTGTTTGTATGCTTAGAGAAAGCTGTAAAGCTGTACAGAGTAAAGAGAAATGCTGTAAGGAGATAATTAGTATAGTACGAAAAACAGTTACTGTGTTAGATGTAGGAAGCATACGCTCTCTAAGGAAGTTTCGCAGGATAGAGGTTTGAGACAAGGAGTAAATTAAGTTCCATTCTTTATAATTTTTTCATTAATGGTGTATTAGTGGGGTTGCTGAGCATATGCCGGTAGTAAATTATGTAGAATTTCCTGGATTATATAACCGTTTCTACGATCGCCCACACTAACATATAAATATAGTATATTTTGTAGGTCCAATCATCATATTTTGTCAATTGTAATTAGTAATATGCATGTATACCTATGTATACCTATGTATATGTATACCTATGACTTTTTGAGATGTAACTTTAATATGTTAGTTGTATGTAGTCAGAAGGGAAAGTCTCGAGTGTAGCTACTTGCTGGAGTCCGGAATGTTGAGGAGGCCATAAAACCGTAATACAATGGAGATAGCAAACCCAAGGGGAAATGTATTGTGCCTTTCTTTTTTTTAAAAAAATACCTACTATTGGCGAGGGTGAATAGAGCCAAGGCCTTTTAAATACGTTAAGTGGAATGGCCCGTGCTAGCCGGTTACTATTATTTTTAAACCAACCGATGTGAATAAATATTTTAAACTTTCAAAATGTAAAGTGTGGCATGTGTTGGCAGGTGAATTTGAACCAGCCAATAATAGATGTGCATTTTGAATCTTTAAAGCAAGGCGCGAGACTTGCGTGTGCTTGTTTGATCCTGTGGCTTGATGAAGTCAACGTCTATTTATTTTGAATCAGTTATATAAAGAAACGTTTGATCGGCTCGGGCACGCAATTTTACACTCATCTGTAAGCTTTATACGCCGCGAGACGCAGTATTCAGTTCCGATAAGTACAGGGCATCAGTTCGACTCATATAGCAAATTCTACATGCATACGCAGTTCGGTACATCAGCTCAATTCGGCAGCTCAGTTTTAAGTTTACGTTCGGCCGAAACGCAGTTTAAGTTTGCTCTGGTAGGGCATCGGTTATAGATCAACTCATCTTCTTGGAAGTCGCGTCAGCAAAATTTATATTATACTTAACTAAGATATATCGTACGCAGAACACCAGAGAACGCGAAAGATCTTGCGAATAATAAATGACCATATATATAATGTCGCATAGCGTGATCATTTACACAGTTGCCATCCTCTACCAGTTCTGCAGAGTACCCGTCACAAAATAACACAATATTGCCTGAGATGTTGTTGTCATGTATCTGAGCTACAACAACAACGAAGCGATCATTCATCAGTCGACAAAACCGCTTCATAATTGATATCACAACTTGAGGTCCATATCAAACCACTTCAAAATTGTTGTTCAACCTGGGGCAGATACTGTTTTATTCGATCACATTATTGACGAGCCTAAATGATTTAGTTAAACAAATGCACTGTAGTGCTATTAAATAATGACGTCATTTACACATCTACTGGTTTCTTCACTAAAATGGTACAGTGTGATACATTTTTGAATAGCTCTTAGAGAGAGTAAGTGTATTCTTGAATAAAATGCACTTGGTGCCATTAAAAAAACCGAGGTTCTATCCTTTATCTGCTGCATTGATGGAGATACTAAAAAGTATAACCTTATCAAGAATTCCCCCATAATGTTAAAACGCTGTTTGAAACAATTTTTCATGTGACGCACCAGAAAAAATGTTATCTTGAATGAGCATGATAAATGGGATGCCCGGTAAAATAAAACGACAAATTTATTTAATTTTGCACTTAACAATAAAATGTTCCAAATATTTTCCATTCACCTGAATGCACAACTTTACGCCTCCCACCAAGGGCTGATAGATTGACCTAGCACATATCTGATTTCTGCACAGCTACCGCAATCCTCGCTAGAAGTTTCGCCTCTTGTTCATCGTATTTTCGTACAGGTTTCATCACCTGTACCCCAATCTTTGAGGCTATCAAATCAGTTCACGGAAATGGAAGTTTTTCGAACATGCAAACCCTTGAGCACGCATGAAGTAGGGAAGGATGCATCATCTTACACCGTAACTAGAGAGACGGGTTGGAGCAGCATTTCTTGCAAGGGGAGAGGACCTGTTCAAGACGGGAAATATCAGGTAATTAATGATCATACAAAGCATGTTTGCAATTCTCTCCCATATATTGACTGCAATTATAGTCGGAAACGTGAATATCTCGGTTACATGAGGCATATTGAGACGGTCTTTGTGAGCAAAGATATCCTGGTGAATCAGAATTACCATTCTGACCACCACAACACAATGGCGAGGAAGTAGTACCTGCTGCTAGTACCAGCTGGCAAACTCACTTGAAGATGAAAGAGTTCCAAATTTTTACACGGCTGGAAAAGACGATGAAGAATTTCCAACTGTTCTTACTACTTTAAGACATCTCGAACACTTGTTGAGACATCATCTGTTACAGCCTTAGTACCAATCTCTCTGAGCCGTCAAAAAATCGCAAAGAAAGTTTCTTCTTGAGCCCTAGGCATCATACCCATGACTTTAGCAAGGCTTATCTTAGCAAACGACCCAGGTTTGGACGATCGCAAACATTTGAGCATTAGAGTTGCAGGATTCGCATACGTCAGCGCTAATCAAGACAAGCTGAAGTTGTGGATTGGTGATAGCAAAGACAGCTCAACAAAACATACAGTAGCAACTGTTTTTTGATTTATACCACTTGGCTCTTTTCAAATTTTAGACAGTGGAACCTACGGGGAGCTTAAATCTAACGCCAATGCTCTGCAGACATTTTAGAGTCGTAACATGGATCTTGCATCAACATTCGCTTACATCTACTAAATATTTGCATTCTTTGTAGATCATCCTGTATGAAGGTATAGCTTTAAATATTGTAAAACAGTAGCATTTGTAAAACAATTGAATCTACTAGGGAAGAACCAAGATGCATTTTCGATAATGTTGCACTATTCGTGATAAAATATTTTGAGAATACTAATATTTTCTAAATAAATTTTGAGTGTGACTTCAGCTTTTGACTTTAACTATCTAAAGATTAGTGGACAGAATTAGTTGTAAAATAATCTTTACAAAAATTGTATCTTTGCATGTTGAGATGTAAAAAATATTTAAATATAATAGTACACTAATTTTTTTTAAATAATATATTTTTTATTTTTAAAAAAATATTTGCTTTAAAATAACAAAATTCAGACTCTTTATTTGTGACACTGAAATATACAACTGAAACGCCGACTGTATTGTTTTAATTTATTTTGGTAGTTTCAACACGAGAATTTCTCAGAAATCAGCTTTGTTAAAATAAGCCGAAACGAGAGTGTTCAAGGATATAAACACAGTCCCAAATGTTGAGTCGGTAAGGTGAGTTAAAATCATAATGAAATAACCTATAAAAATATACATACATAGAAACTTATTATATTGCTGACAAGCTCCAAAAGTGCATGTGGTCAGGGCATTCTTGTCATAAAATATATATGTAGGGACACATCACTAAGTTATAAACGTCTAGGAATGGCAAAGGGTAAAAGAGGATTCCTCGTCACATGGCTAAGCCAGCTCCTTTTTGACTTTCCATTAGATCGGTACCTTATTACTGGAGATGGAACAGGATGTCAGCATAAGCCTGGCGTAAGTTACAGTGCGTGGCGTCCGTTGGTTAGAGTTTCTGACTGCAAAGGACAAACCTGCTGGAGCACCGCCTTGGTCTAGTGGTGAGAGTTACTGACTACTGGCCGGAGGCCCGGATTCAATTCCCGGTACCTACTTAAGGCTTTTTCTAAGTTAAGGAGGACTGGAAAGGAGTCCAGCCAGCATTGAGGACAATTGGGAAGCTGGCTGATGGAGAGGAGGCGTTCTTCGATCATGATAAGCTACCTACGGGGTAACGGCGTGCTAATCACATGACCCCTCTCTATCAATGAAGTAGTGAGAGAGAGGTATAGGAAATAGAGGTCGCCGCGGCAGACCAGGGCTCACCCTGGGCTGTAGTGCCGAAGAAGAAGAAGAAGAAGAAGAAGAAGAAGAAGAAGAGAATGGGGAAACCTGCTTTTAAACAAAAATAGAATTTTAGTCAGAGTTCATGGTTAGTTTTACTGTATGGTTGGTGTACCAAAGGTTCTAGCACTACTTACAACATTTAACCACAGGGCAGAAGTTGATACGTAACTTACGCCAGGCCATCTAGCATAAGCCTAATGCAAGTTAGGGTAGTGACGCTCGAGGGAGGGAATTAGAGTTTGTGCTTACAATGGAGAAACCTGCTGCCAAAAAAAAAAAAAAAAAAAAAAAAAAGAACGCTAGTCAGAGTTCATGGTCAGCTAACCTGATATTAAAGTAGCTTCACAATAGCAAAGGTTCTATCACTACTTAAACTAGCCAACGGAAGTTATGATTTGTAACTTGCATACGCCAGACCATCTGGGCCAGCTCTTAATGGTCAACTGGTAAGGCAGTCGTGTTCAATATTGATCTCTCCAGTTCTGCAGGAGGGTAACTCGAGCGTTTGAAGGTAGTTTACCACCTTCTCGCCATTGCCAACATCCTCAATATCGCTTGAGTTGCATGCCATGTACCACATAAAGTCAACCCACGCGGACAACTCCCCTCGGGAGGTGATTTAATATCCGATCACGAGTTCTTGGATTCTCGCAGAACTGCACCAGAGCACTTAAGGGAAAATGATAGAATTTTTTGGTATCCTACTTAGCTGTTAAGACGCGCACTAGAAGATGTACTAGCAAAATCCCATCACTGTTTGTAACGTACGGGACTACAGGCAATAATTAATATAATTTCTAATAAGGCACAACGTTAATAATACCAACGCTTATATTAATATTTTATAATTAATTTCACAGTATTTCCAACCCAAGCAACAAATATATCTGAAAACTTAAACAAAACACAGTCCACTGCTTTCAAATCAATTTCTAACAAGAATTACACTTTCCTTGTCACATTTCGAGGACTGAAATGGACAATCGTGCCATGCTATTTAAGACAACTTTTCTCATGGCTCAAAAAATTGGATCCTGGTGGTGTAGTGGTTACCTTGCTTGTCTAGTAGATCCAAGACCGCGTGTTAAAACCGGCCAAGGTCGATAGATTTTTAGAGCACAAACACCCTAATTAAGTCTTCCATTGGAAGGAATACAAACGGTAGATTTACGGCACATATAACAATCTCAAGCCTGAAAGAAGAGGCTTCTGAGCAAAATTTATCGCCCTGAATTGAATGGGAAACTAATAACCATAGATGTTAAACAACTTCCTAAATTAAACCTAATAAAAACAACAATATTAGAGTACAAAACGTCATATATCTGCTAAAGAATAAGAATTAAACCTAAATCAATACGAAAGAAGTCGGTCATAGTATTTGCGACCATAGACCCAAGCCTAGTCGATGAATATTTAGGGTGTAAAATTTTAAGTATGACTTTCTTCGGAAGGGAAACAAGCCATTGGTTCGGTGTTGTAGATTTGCGGTAGGTAAAAGAACCTCAATCTGAAAGTAGGGGTTCCTGAGCAAAATTTATCATGCTGTTTCACACCCTGCATTGAATGGGACGCTAATGGCCTGAGATATTAAAGAGCGTACTTAAATAAACCACATAAATAAATAAAAAAGAAAAAGAGTCTTAATGTACAAAATTACATAACTGATGACATCACACAACCTGTTTTAATGTCACTATATCACTATAATAGAGGACATGCGTAAGCATTGTTACATTTTTATCATACTATACTAATGCTAACGATCTCTCGTTCCCTCACATTAAACCTAAGCATTTACTTATAAACCCACAAGTCCATGATACTTAAACCTGGTCTAAGGGCTGCATTTTTCAACAGTTGAAAGGAAAAAATCACGAGGCAAATTTACTTACGTAACTAATTACACCAGAGCACGCCGTGGCTGCTTAACCGAATTTTCCATTCGGCGCGTTAACATAAAATTGTTCCTTATTAAAGTGTTAATCATGCCATTAAAATGTATGCGATATAGTACAAGGACAATATTTGGACATATATATTGATTGAGGCTTAATTTCATGCAGAAGGCAAGGAACGATCTTGCTTTCGAGGTCACTATTGCTTTCTTTGTACAACAGAATGGTCAAGGCCGGCCGCAACGACCCTGCATCCTCTGTTTCTTAAGCGACTTCATTGATAGACATGGCTTTCGAGAGAGAAAGTATAACACCGCTGCGATAGTCGGCTCCCCAGTTGTCCTCGAGAAGCTGGGTGGACTCCGTTCTAGAAAACGTGTAAATGTACCAGAAATCGACGCTAACCACTAGACCAGAAGACAGCCAGATCGCTAATTTAAGTTCACATTTGTTGAGAATACGGGATATAATTCTAGATTTTGTAGATATGCACTTTGTGCTTAAGAAAGCTGAAAGGTTATACTAGTAACGGTATCCATTATGACGCCATCCATTTTATACCACAGAATTAATTGCGTTTGTGAACAAATATACCCAGTTAACATGAAAATGATGCGACTGAATTTGAGCGAGAGATGAATGCGCTTGCTAAGGGTTTAGCGGGTTGTACTGTTTGGAACAGATGCATCCAGATCACCATGAGAAGGTCCAGGCGCTAACTGCATTTAAACTAATGTATAAGTGCCACTGCAGCTATGAATAAGTCTGCCTTCATATAAATTCTAGCACCACTAGAAGTTCATGATGTCGTCACACAAGCATCCACAGTACCTGATGTATAAAGCAAACATTAGAAATGAATCGATGCAACAATATACTTTTTTTCTCCATCGGTTACGTCGCCAATGCTTCCTTCATATGTAGCGACCCTTATTAACGCTCATTTAAGGCAGAAAAAGAAGAAAATTTGTTGCAAACAGAAAGAAAACTGGAAAAGAAAAAAAGTTGAAATAGAATTATATTTAGCAACAAGTCTTAATTAAAATGAAATAAATCGCATCGGTGCAGAACCGAATGGTGAAATTATGAATCAAGAAATCGTCGAGGGACCGTAGACTATTAAGAAGTAAGGCATTAGATAATGGAGTGGTAAAAGTGAAGTTTTGTATAATTAAAATATTGCAAGCTTGAGTTATGTTGTAATGTCATTCCACGTCAAACCCTAAAGTGTCTGTCTTATTTTGGGAAATTTTCAGGGTCAAAATGTGATGTAATATGACTCAAAAGTACGTAATTAGATCCATAATCAGAATGCTTTCAAATGAGTTACAAGAAACATGTTACCAAAAGTAAGAGAGTTTTTAAATTTTTAATTAAGGTTTATAATTTTTAAATTAATACACACCTTACTATTTCATATTCAATATTAAAACCAGACAAACTCAGTTTCACCTTTCTTATCAGCAGAGATACGGATTTTAAGGTGAAATTCATGGCTAGAAATGGAAAAGATATGTCCTGAAAATTTATACAGAAAGGCTAAATAAAGATTATGCGTTTATTCAGTCTAAACTTGTTATATTAATATTCTTTATTAAATCGGATATTAAATAACATAGCCAATATTTAGGAAGTAAACGTGGCATTTACTGAGTTTCAACTAATTTGTTACACTGAACATTTCTATGTTTTCGAATGTAAGTAGCTGGCGTTTTGTGCACAGGAGATTCTTACATACGCAGAAACTCTCCTCAATATCTACTGAAACAAATGCAAGCTATTTTGTAAACACAGAAGGGAGCTCAGTGGAAGTAGCAAAGGCTTCCATGTCTAGGTCTTTCTTCAAAATGAATTCAAGTCCGTCAAGGTTGTGTCTCACAGTTGTTAACTTATTGCACTCTTCCTCTTTTTCGATGCCTTCTTCTAAACTCTGAATCACATCAGGCAAATAACTGTATAGCCATGCATTGCGAAAAGTTTCAACTTTGGGTCTTTGTAGTTGTGCAATTGTTGGGCATGCTTGATGGTTGTTGCACCTGTTAAATGCAGAGAACAAGCTTTTGATTTGTTCAAAATGATCCCGCATTTTATGCAAATACATCTGGTCATGGCAAGGAATTGTGGTAAGTGAAACCCAGCACCTCGTCGGTACAAAAGTTGACGATTTGGGATCTTTAAAGCATCTTCTTCAGAGAAGAAATGAAGTAATATGCCCTTAATATTCCTTCCTGACTCTTTCACATTCACATGATTGACATGTCACATAGTTAAGTACGCGACCTTCAGTTTTTGCAAAGCTGGGCTGTAGCGTACTTGATCTGTCACGACAAGCCTGCTTTTTTAGTGTTATATGTCCTGCGGTCTCGGCTTCATGCATGAATCATTAAATGACTGCATTAATGTGAAGACATTTGTCTACTCGAGTTGGTACATCTCAAAGATCATGAGTTTCGACTTTTAACCAGACAATGGAATTACCAGCACATTCAATATGTATATTTACAGCGCATCATTAGTTTCCTAACGCAAATGTCATTTCTTATTCGTTGACCACCTTTTTCATTTTCTCCAAAACATCTTGATAAAATGCCTTTATGCAATTTTTTCTTAGAGTGCTCTATGACCTGTGCTGGCCTTTGCGTATACCTATCGAGGAATGCTTTAAATAGCGGATTGTTGACCTTGTGCACTGGACTTCCTTCATGAACTAATACCATGGAAAGATTTGCGGAGTGCTGACTCGACGACTGCTTCTTTTCATATTCTGAAGTAAAGGCACGTGTCAAGATAGTTTGGTTAGGTAGCGACTTGTAGAGTTAAACGGATGTGACAGTATTCTAGTTCTTTGATGTTTCTCACTGATCGCAATGTTTACTTCGCGGACGGCACAGCGAAGAATTGGACCATCAATTCTGATGAATTACTATATCTTCAATTCTTCTGAAAGTGCACACAACTTGACCTTCTGAAATTTTGGCATGATAGAACATTCGGACTGCAAGAACATAAACAAAATCAAGTAAAGCAATAATCGAATAGAGCAGCTATAGTTCTAGGCCTTGTTTATATAAAATGTGTGCGAACCGCACAGGGAGAAGTGGTCTGGCTAACGCTTTATTGAAATTTGCGTTTTCTCTTGTATTTGCTATATTAAGTTGGAAACAATTGATGCTACACATTTATAAATGTATAATTTTATAGTTCCTGTTCTGCTCTAGAAAATGAGATTATAGAATTTTGTGTAGCAGCTCAAGAAAAGTTACATTCTGCTCAATTTTTTAACAGGAAAGAAAATATTTAAGAAAGAAAGACAATGAAGAATCAAATGGGGGTGTAAATAAAGGTGATAAAGATGATCGTTTGTTAATTGTGCAATAGAAGTTTCTTAAACAGTTTAATTAATAATAGTTTTTTGTAGAGTGTATGAAGCTTTTATTGCAGTTGTTATTATTCCGCAAGAAAAGAAAAGTAATTAAAAAAAATGCTGCCAAAAGCAAAAGATTGTGATGAGAATAACCTTTGCACATGATGCTCTTCTCTTGTTACACAAACAAGCACACACACATATACCGGGTGTCCCATTTATCTTGCTTACCCAAAATAACTTTTTTCTGATACTCCAAATGAAAAATTGTTTCAAAAAATTTTTAACAACATATGCTGAGGGTATATTTCTTGCATCTCCATTAATATAGGAGATATAGGATAGAAATTTATTTTGTAAATGGAACTATGTATATTTTATTCAAGAATACACATACCCTCTCCAAGAGTTATTCAGAAATATATGATAATGTACCATTTTATCAAGAAAACAGTAGATGTGAAAATGATAAATGCATGATTTCTTTTATTTAATAACACTACAGTACATTTGTTTAACTAAACCATTTAACTCTTCAATAATGCAATAAAAAAAACATCTGCCAACTTATATTCTCCATAGATCAGCAGAATTTCTACTTTTTCTTCACAAGAAAAATAGTAGTTACAACAGATTATTCCAGTACTACTTATGACTGCGGTACACTGGTATGTAAGTTAAAGCAACGGCAATTTGAGGAGTAAGGGAGATGGGTTACCTACCCCCCTCCCTTTCATAGCACTTGTGTTTACATGTAACGGGAATCATAAAAAACGCGGAATTCTACTACAGTACTACATTGGGTATGTAATTGGAACAAGCAAGAGATTAAACAGTGCGGTTTCTTCAAAAACAGTGATCTCCTTAACTTTTGCACATCTGCTGTTTCTTGACAAAATAGTAGAGTATGATACATTTTTAAACAGCTGTTGGAGAGGGTAAATGCATTCTTGAATGTAGGTACGTGGTAGCATTTAAAAAAAAGATGTTCTATTCCGTATCTCCTTAATAGGGATGCAATAAAATATATCCTCAGCAAGGACTCCTCCATGATATTAAAAAGCTTTGTTTGAAACACTTTTTCAATTGAGGCAACTGAAAAAGTTACTTTGGGTAAGAGAGATAAATGGAACACCTGTATCAGCAAATTACAGAATGATAAACTGAAGGAGTTTTAGAAAAAATATACTTCCACGTCCCAGATTGCTCATTATTACGTAACATATGCGTATAATGTGCTTATGACTAATATATAGGTGAACAGGGAAATGAGTTTGAAAACGAGAGCTTTGGGTTTCAATCGAAGGAACCACACATTCTATGTTGTTAATTGGTAGATAATTTGAATGGAGAACATAATCCCTGTCTTCTAATATGCGATTCATCATGTACTGTTAGAGACTGTTCAATATAACTTTTCTTTTTACAGAAATCCAAATATGCTTTCCATTTTGTGTGAAGTATATAAGATAAAACAACAAAGTATCTAAAGAAATTTCGATATTCTATTACGTGTCTTGCACATACTGAGAAGTGAGGTCATAATATCCTGATATCGACAAATTTATAGTTAATGTTAAACAAATTTTCTTAAGGACCACATCGTATTTCAATTTCCTCTTATGAAGTTGATCTTATTGTGAGTAATTTCTTATGAATTAACTGTATTACCTCAGACGCCGAACGCCTACTAATATTACAACTTTTTAACTACATACATCCTGTTCACTGTGTGCTGTGTGACGGGTGTATCCTGCATCTATGTATTTGTAAATTCGCATTGCTATTATAAATACATTTTCCGAAGTTCTAGTTATAATTCTTGTAAACAAAACACACAAAATACCAGTAGTAAGAATTAAAATGAGATTACTTAGATCCACAGGAATAAAGGAATAAAACAACAGCTAAATATAGAAGAGGTTAACAATACAATTACAAGAACCAAGACAAATCGGAAATTGCATGCTGGATAATAGAATCCCTAAAGAGAATTGGTGTCAAGGAAGAGAAAATCAAACAGAGTAAACAACAGTTTAAGAGGAAGAAGGGTAAGAACTTAACTAAAGGCACTTAACGCGCCAAGTTCGCCAGTTCTATTGCTTTCTTACAATGAACGCTTTTCAACGAACAAACTCGCGATTTCCTTAGTTACAGGAGAAGGAATGTTATAGCTTGTGCTTGCCCTACACGATATAAGGCAGAACTACATTAAAGCCTTTATTCAGCAGAAAATCTTCTGGGGTTGTCAAAGTCTCCAATTCCAAGAGACATACTTGAAGGAATTTATCCATTTCATTAACTATATGGCATCTGCTATAACGTTCGTTGCAAATTACTTGCCATTCTCACACTTAGTCGTTTAGCCATCTGTTGCAACGTTATCTACAAATATTTTGGTCTTACTAACAGCTTTACGTTGACATTTAAATTTAAAGTAGTAGCGTTAAAAAAAAAAAGAACATAATTCTAGCTATATATTTCGAATTCCCGCATTTTGGATTAATGTTATCTTCTTTCGTTTTTCCTTTAAGGCAGGATAAAATATTTAATCATTTGAAAATGATGAATTTATTATTCTAGTTCTTAGTTTCATTAACATGTAAATCTGCTAATAGGCAGAACAATATGAATTTTGATCTCTCACGTCATCATTTTATCTTCTATTGATTGTTCATTGTTTCCTTAACAATGTATGAAATGAAAATAAATTACACACAAACGAAAACAACCCCTTCTTCACCATTCGGCAAGGTACTAAATCTGCTTTAGTAAGGTAGTGAAACTTTCAATCATCTTTAGCCATCTGTGGAAGAATTTAGGAAACATTTGCATGTGGCTCTTATAGACTCGGTCCAGCCTGGTGGATTAAGTTTGAACGCGATTTTAGCAAAGGTTACCTAATCTAATCGCTCTAAAATTGCATCTTTGGAATGGATTAAAAGACATTGTGTACATAACAAACCTGCCAGTTCTGAAAAGACTGAAGTTTAATGTATATAAACAATTACTTAACATTTCTAACAACAGAAATTATGAAGCTGCCCATAATTTTTATAGTATTGAAGCACCGTTATAAAAATGTATAATAATAATATTAATACTTAATATAATTATTCGCTAAAGTTTCCGTTAAGAAATTGATATATTTTCATGATGGACATTGAACAGCAGTTTTTATAGAACTGGCTGGTTTGTTATGTACACATTTTCTTTTAATCTATTCCAAAGATGAAATTTTTAGCGGATTACATCAGCTAACCTTTGGAAGAAATTAGGAAACATTTGCACGTGGTTCTTATAGACTCGGTCCAGCACTGGTGGATTAAGTTTGAACGCGACTTTAGTAAAGGTTACCTAATCTATTCGCTCTAAAATTGCATCTTTGGAATGGATTAAAAGAAATTGTGTACGTAACAAACCTGCCAGTTCTGAAAAGACTGAAGTTTAATGTATATAAACAATTACTTAACATTTCTAACAACAGAAATTATGAACCTGCCCATAATTTTTATGGTACTGAAGCACCGTTATAAAAATGTTTAATAATAATATTAATACTTAATATAATTATTCGCTAAAGTTTCCGTTAAGAAATTGATATAATTTCACCATGGACAATGAACATCAGTTTTTATAGAACTGGGTGGTTTGTTATGTACACATTTTCTTTTAATCTATTCCAAAGATGAAATTTTCAGCGGGTTACATCAGCTAACCTTTGGTAAAACCGCGTTCAAATTTAATCCCCCTTTGCATAGGTCGGGTCTGTAAGAACCACGTGCAAATGTTTTCTAATTTCTTCCACAGGTGACTAAAGATGCTTGAAAGTTTCACTACCTTCCTGTTAAAGCAGATTTAGTACTCGTGCAGAGTGGTGAAGAAGTAGTTGTTTTTGTTTCTGTGCTGTTTATTTTAATAGAATTTAACATCTGTATTTACTACCAAGGCATCACAGGCGGTGGACACTGATGATGCAAGAAATGGAATAATAAACTGGGAAAATATTTATTTTCTTTAAGGAAGGAAGCAGCGTCCAGACCTAAGTTTAGTGTACCTCCCCAGACCTCCAGTTCATGAGTCCGCACCTTAACGACCTGTCACGGTACATCTATGCTGTAACACATTGTAGTGTTTCTCGAGTCTGTGAGACCCAATGGATTTGTTCATTTAAGATTCAGAAAAGGGAAGAGGAATACCTGAACAATCAGCGTGACTTGAAACGAGTCCTCGGAACATCTGGAGGGCCTTTATCGGAAGATGACATTACTGATTTGGCAGACTTTGAAGCCGGTTCTCATTTATCGTTGTCAGTGACCATAATACTTACTAATTCAGAGAATAATGTATTGCAACACTAACAGTGAGAAAAAGATAACGGTGGTGGTAGTTCTGATGCGAGTCCAGTTTATCTTGGTAAGAGATGAAAAAACAAAATAGCAAAAAATGGTTCCAAGCTTGATATTCGTAGTAGAAACAGCAATATTGTTCAAAAGATGTCGGGGGTAGCAGCAGCTGCTAAAGAAGGAAAATAAGGGATTGAATGTTGAAGTCTGCTTTTATACACAAAAGCATCTACCAAATACTGAGACTATAACGACTGTAAACTTGTAACACTTTCAGAAATGAAATCACTTTTTGGGCTTTTTGATTATTTATCCTCATTTAATGCATACTTCAGAAATAGAAATATGCGCTACTTTGTTACCAGTGAAACACTATTGTGTTTGGAATCTTGTAATAACAGGAGATTGTTGTTAATAGCAAGATACAGATCTTATGCAATATTGAAATATTCTGTATTCCTGAATTCTGAGCAATGAGCTAAACAACAGTTTTATGAGTAAATTTGCAACCTTTGCAGAAATGCCTTTTAAAAATGACACAAACATGTTTCGTATTTAATGTTTTGTGAAAATGTAAATTTTATATTGTTGTCCATACTTTTATTTAACGTTAAACGTATTAATTTTTAGTTCGATTTGGTTGTTACAATGGTATCCTTGTCTGTAGTTTTACAATAATATCTTCATACAATTTTGTTATGAAGTTTTCAGACAAGTTTTTATAATTTTATTTATTTTCTTTATATGTAATATTCTTACATAATGCAATAATATGAGCATAAAATCAATTATGTTAAAATATGTTAAATATGAACATTATCAAACAACCGATTTCTGTTGTAATATTTTACGAAACATGAATATGTAAAACCTTTAAAGAACATAAAATACACATCTTGCAGCAACTTGGACTATAAAACTATAGTCATTTTACTTTTTTTGACTTGTGGAAAATTAAGGACTTGACGTTTATTTCGCTGGGATATACACTCAGCGGCAGAAAAAGCGAAACAGCAAGCTATTGCTTTTTTTGCACAACACTTAAGCTTGTGTTTCAAGCCTTGTATATAATTCCATATGATATTACAAAAACGCAACAACATGTCTAAAAAGCTTTTGCTCATTCCTTGAAACCTTCTTTTGGATTTGACTAACATACCGTTAATTTTGCGCGTAAAGCGATTTTTACAACAATCACCGCAAAGCGATGTTTTAACGTTTAAAATTGTTGATGTGCATTATTGTGCCGCGTGATAATTAGCTATCTGTCTTAAATCAGTTTTAACATTTTGAAACATCATAGAGCCGAAGATGCAGCAAAGACCGTGGCATTAGTAGAGGATGGACGAAGTTTACGTTATGTTGCTGACATCATTGGGGCGCTTCTTTTTACAATATATGCAGGACTGTGCAGAGGTTCAGCGAAGATGGTATCTACTCCAGGAGGCCCAGTCCTGGCCGTAGGAGGAGTACTCTGAACACGACGATCTTTTTCTTTCACTGCAAGTTCTTCGCGAAGCCAGGAATGTTGCAGTAAGTAAGGCATGTTAACATCAGCGACAGGACAGTTAAGAAGGAGGCTGTATGAAGTGAATTTATAGTCCAAAAGACCTGCAAAAGGACCACTGCTGACTAGAGAACATCATATCTCTCTGATGCAGTTTTCTCGCACTCATCAAAACTGAACTATGGAACAATGGAGCACGGTGCTCTTCACGGATGAGAGCAAGTTTTGTTTGAGGGCAGCAGATGGGAGGGAGAGAGTTTGGAGAAGACCAGAAGAACGCTATTATCCTGTACTTTCTTCAAAGACACCTTATAATGGAGGTCCAATACTGGTTTGGGCAGGGATCAACATGGAAGCAAGGATGGAACTGGTGTTCATCGTGAGCGAGTCATTGACAGCTCATCGCTATATCGAGGAGAGTTTTGCTTATCTTGTAGTGCCTTTCGAATCCGTTATAGGCGACAACATTATCCTTACGCACGATAACGCTCGTTCATACATTGCTGGACGTGTTTCTGAGTAGCTGATTGTGGTTGGGATTGAACGTGTGGTATGGTTAGTACGCAATCCAGAAATGAACCAAATAGAATATGTCTGGAACATGCTTTGGAGGCTACTATGGGTAGATTCCCAGACACACTCGCAGATCTTCGGGCTGCACTTCAACCGGAATGGAAACTGATATAGCAAATCTTATCCGGAGTATGCCTGACCGAATCAAAATTGTAATTATAGAGGCTAGAGGTGGCAGCACTCGTTACTGAGGTCGTGAATATCTTACACAATTAGAGAGCCATAGAACTATTAAAATGTCAATTTTAATTACTTTTCTAAAAGTTCTCTTTATTGTAATGTTTGGCCATGTTTTAAGATTTTTCTTAAAATCCATAATAGGGTAAAATTTTCGCTTAAAATATTCCTAATATGTTACCTGAATGATAAACTTTTGTTAAATAATTGTTCAAGAAATTCTGATTTAATACTCGTGTCTCCGTTTCATTAAACATAGCTTTTTATTTTAAAATAAGTTTAGCAAGTAAGTGTTTCGCTTTTTTGTCGCTTAGTGTATATTAAAAGTATAAGGAGTATACAAATACAACAGCCAAAATAAGAAATGGGTAAAATTAAGGAAAATACATGCTATATAAGAGAAAGCAATGAGTAAAAACCAAGGCATTATTAAACAATTGCTTAAAACAAACTTGTGTATGAAATATTTTGCTACATTTGTTAAGTTTTGCTTTAGAATAAACTGCAAGTTTATCAGACAGGAGGAACCAAGCGAGGTGGTTTAGGTGGTAACGCTTGGAACTCAAATTTATGAGATGCTGGGTACAAATTCTTTCGTTCCGCCTTGCGGTTTTTGGGTTTTTTTATTGTTTCCTCTGGTCGCTTGGATGAATGCTGGAGTGGATCTTTTATTTCCACAAACTTATCGCATTCATTTCTTTTCGCAGCCTCTGTTATAGGGTCGAAAGTGCCAGACACATATGGACAAGTGCGGTTGTGACGGAGGCTTGCGCTTTGGAAATGTTTCTGTCTCAGTTCGTTGCCTAGTGTCTCATCTCACACCTCCCGGAGATGTCGTCACTGGGCCATGGGCATAAACGGCCAGCCCATGATTTCCTCTGCTTCTGAAAACCATTCCTATCCAAGTCGCAAAAGTATATGACTGCCATGATTATTCAGTTTTAGTCTGGTTTCTATGTAAATTGATATCATTATTGCCATGTCACATATTGAATGCGATCACAGCACAGCTTCTCCAACTCATTGCATTTTATTTGGCTGATTTGATTTCTTGTAATGAAAATACTGTACAATTGTTAGATGTTTACAGCTGACTTCATGATTATAACCTACAGGTGTCTCAAAGAATGATCTAATGGAGTCAGGGAAGCGAGTTAGGATCGAATTCCGGTAGAGTTCCCACAAAACTAATGTAATATAAAAACTGACAATAATATGTATGCAACTATTGAATTTTATAAATACATTAATATTAAGTAACTGGTTTAAATTTTATTGTAATGTACAATATGAAAATGCATGTTAGAATTAACCTGACAATCGCTGCAATACGCAGCAGCGAATTCTACAATTAAACGACAAAATTTAAAATTATATTTTGACGAGTAATATAGCTGCAAGAGTTGTGGTTTTTAAATTTGTAACTTCTCAAAAAATGCTCATATTTTAAGAGTAAAGATACTCGTTAAGACATATTTAATCTTCAGAACTCACTAGTCATAAATACAAAAGTGTGTAAAACAAGAACACCATTGCTTTTATTAAGTGATGCATAGTTTGTATTCATTTCTTTTACCACTGTGGAAATTTATATGAAGCAGCTGGTCGATGTCCATGAAAGGCAGTCGTAAGATGGAGGACTTTAGAATTTTAAAGCAGTTTCCAGCGTTCCGGAACATCAAGGGAAACTCAACAAAACTGTGAATAACTTTAAAGAAGTGTGTGCGACCAGTCTTTTTCAAACTCTCAGAATTGGTTCTTCTTAAAACCAAAGGAAAAGGCATTGGGAATTCCATTTTAGCGAAGCTTCTTCAAGGTAGAACGATTTTCAATAGCGCTTTTCAACGATGAAGCTACATGGCAAGGTGAGGCCAGAGCCTGTTAATAAAGGCAAGTTATAAGTACAAGAAGTACAATCAGAGAACCAGCTCAATCTTTATGCTTTTGTCCCTTACTCTTATGTGAGAGAGTAAGATAGCTTCAGTCATTACGCATTTTTTTAACACTTATTATGTGGCAACCATTTTTGTTCTTAAAATTGCGGTTTAATTATTATTTATTTTAGCTGTTAGAGTTTTTGCATTAAACATTGAAGGGATTTGCCCAAAAGCTAAATATGTATTACAAAATAATTTTTTTATATACCAACAAAATCAAATCAGTTAATTATTATTATTTTTGAGTAGTATTTAACGCCCGTTTTTACTGCTGTAGCACCACAGGTGGTGAACACTGACGACAAATGAGATGAAATGATAAGTGGCAAATCATTTTTATAAAGAAAGAAAGATTTCCAGACCTCCCTTTATAGCGACTCTCCTACATTTGCCATTGAGGATGGTAGGACGGTCCTGGTGGGAGTCAAATCCCAGAACTTCTGCTCAGAAGCCTGTGCTTTAAGACCTGGCCAAGTTATTTTGTGGTGATTGGCAACTTTGCATGTCCATGCTGAAAATAATAATTGACGTAAAGAAAGAAACAAAAGAGCAATGCGCTCCGGAATATTTCAACTAACATAAACCGTCTCGAAGCGGTAATTAAACATTTCAGAATATTTTCAAAGCGATGACGCATTGACTTTTGGGTTTTTTATAAAGATGCAATAGGATTATGGGTATTTATAATATCTTTGAGATTATAATACATGTTTCAATGTAAGTCTTGTGTTTCGTATAGTAATGGTTTGCTTTCTTTCCAACAAAGCCAGCAAACACGTGAAATTGGTGTCACCAAAATAATTTCACATTTTCTTTAATTCTAAAACTTTATTAAAATATAATCTAAATTGAGCTACATATATGTGCAATTGAACATGTTTTTATGAGCACACTGTATATGTAACTATTTGGATAAATTGGCCTGTTTTCCTTGATTTGATATTTGTAAATAACATCTTTTCTTGGCTCTAATAATTACTTATAAAATTAAGAGTGTTGCTGTAATCTGAAGGTTTACGAGTAAAACGCTGCATTGCAAGAAAACCACTAAACCAAGGAAAAGTCGTACTATTTGGAAAAAGCATTACCTGCTTTCGTCAAAATTGTTAGGACATAGGAAACGCATTACCGCTCAGTGCAGCTGTACGTTCTCCAATACTGAGCTAAGAGTCACTTCTCCCGAAAACATTCTTGTCCATTTCATCGGACTACGAAGTGGGTTGATATTCAGCTAGAAATATACAAGAATTTTCATCAGTTTGCCATTTAGAATAGAAAGATCTCCTTTTGCACTCTATGTGAAGTAATATTCCTCTAGTTTATTCCTCGATCTTTAGGTATCCTGTTCTGTTTCGACCTAGCTAAATAATTATAACAAATAGATGAAACACCCTGTGAAGCATCAACTTATTATGTCTTACAAATGAAACAAAAGAAACTGTAAGTAATTACCTAATTTTCTTCGTCTAACTGACAAAATAAGTCACCCACTTATCTCTTTACTGATTTCTGTAATGCTTGTTTGTTACAATGGCAATAAAAACATTTCTGCATCTTTGAATTGGATTGGAAGGGCAGACGAAACTTTTTCAGTACTTCAGCCGTGGTCAAGGACTGGCCATTTTTGCCCACGCGCCCATGGGTAAGGGATGAGGTGAGAAAGACACAGGATGTAAAGGATCCAGCGGTGGTGAGGCACACGCATAGCCGAGGGTCCCTACATTTGTTTCCAGATAGAGCACTCCGACGCAGGGAGAGCCTCACCCAACCTGTTAGAAAGACCGCTTTCATTGCAGAGGCCAGAGAAGAAACTTTCCAAAGCGCAAGCCACCGCACATAGCACCAGCACACTTTCGACACTAAAAAAATCTAACGTAATAAACTGAGGTGTAGTGGGAGAGCGGAAAATTCATGAAAATGAACAATCTGTCCCAGTATTCGCCTAAGCGACCAGGAGCGAGTTCCGAGCGCAACCCCCTGAGCCACTCCGCTTGGTTGTCTGCGACTTTATTATGCCGCTATTTAATGTCAGACAACGCGATATCCCGTTTGTACAGCCATAGACCAACCAGTTGCTTAGTGTGTCATACTATGGCCTCTAAGTAGTGCACCATTGGCAAAATAAACACACAGAAGTTGCTCATACTTGTTGAAGAATTTGGGTATGGAAGGTCACTATAAACGGAACTAGTTTTGTAAATTACACAACATATTTGAAGGTCATTGATGATACTTTATCAAAACTGATAGTAATTCTAAACAACATAATAAAAATGTGGAATCCTTTGGTAGAAATGAAGGCGATATATCATCTACATGAAGAGATTTGAAATTCCTCTACACATTCAGAGTTTCTATGGAATGATGGTATGCTGCAACATTCCCTTTCGAAAGAAGATGTTCTACTTTCAACTCTTTTTAAGCAAGAAGAAATATTTTCTGCGAGCTAACTTTAGTAATAACTATTAGTGCCTTTTTATGACGGTGTTATAAATAAGGAACGTTTTTTTATTCTAAAAATGTACCAAGAAAACTAAGACGCTTTTCTTTTCATTAAGCTCTTTTTTTTTTCAAAGTGGTGTGCTGGAAATACTTTGAACAGAAAATATAAATCGTCTTGAATAAGTTTACATAACACCAAAAACAATCTGTCATTCATTTCAGTCCATTATACATATAACAAACTCTATCATTATTCTCCATGGTGTGTACCTTAACCTGAGCAGCGAACTATACTTTGTACCCCTCCGTCTTTCCACTATACGTTTGAGTACAATAACCTTACTCTCAGTGCTCGAATTTTACGAGGACCGCAATGGTGTCTGAGCTTGATTTCTGTTTGCAAATAATAAAACTCAAACTAAATACATTTTGACATCCCAGACACTACCTGGTGAGTTCGGGACACTACCTGGTGAGTTCGGGAAGCAACAATCGTGGAAAAGAAATAAATGAGATTACCTTGGTTAACTTGTATTCTACAAATTCATATTTTAGTTGCTTTAAAAATTCTGAAGCTCTCCGTTTCTCATGGACTTCAAGCAGCGAAAGGAATGAATTCAAGTAATGCATAATTTAATAAAAATTATGTATTTCTTGTTTTTATACTGCTAATTTTTCTCAAACGATTACTCCGTTCTTTTATGAAAATTAATGGTGCTGTCGGGGTCTCAGCTGACTAAATAAAAAAGACAAATATAAACACGTAAGATTTGAATTAGTCCTAGTAAATGACACTCTTAAGATATGGGGATCAGATGAGGCTCCTCTAACCTGCATATAAAAGAGAGTTCCCAAAGTTTTACTACTGCTAAACTCGAACTGCTACTCCTAATTCAATGTAACGCTTTCCCCTAAATGCTATTTTTGTGATAAATTCATAAAAATTACATATTTGGTGATTTTATGTGCTATTGAATGATGTGATGGGTGCGGCCAGTGTTTGTTGGTTTCAATATGCCTTTTTTTTTCCCCCGCACCTTCCTTCCCAGCGGGGAATGGGGACAACGAGAGAAGGGCTGCGGCCCTGGTCGAGTACGTGGTGACTCACTTCTTCTTGGAGCTTGCTTTCTTGGGCGCCTTCGCCTTCGCCTTCGCAGCCTTCTTGGGCTTATTGGTGGGCATCTTGGTAGCTTTCTTCGCCTTGGAAGGGGGCCTTCTTCGGCTTGGCCACTACAGGTGCCCTCTTCTTGTCGGACGGCTTCTTGGCAGCTTTTTGGGGGGACGCTTTGGATGCGGACCTCTTCATCTTGCCAGAGGATGCTGCTTTCTTCTCCTTGGGCGCTGCCGGCCTGCCCCGGGAAGGCGCGGCGGACACGGCGGACTTCTCGGGCTTCGCTGCCGAGGCGAACTTGAAGGAGCCGGAAGCCCCCTTGTCCTTAGTCTGCACGAGTTCCCGGAGGCCACGGCCGCTTTCAGGTATTTCTTGATGAAAGGTGCCAATTTCTCGGAGTCAGCCTTGTAGTTTGCGACGATGTATTTCTTGATGGCCTGCATGAAAGAGCCACCCCTCTCCTTGAGGCTCTTGATGGCATTACTCACCTTATGTGGTTGTCAATAGGGTGATTGCCTAATTCGTACCTGTAATACCTTATAGGACCCGTATGATACTTTGTGAACTTAAAGGCTTAGTCTGTGCAATAAAACTGGTTTTAGGGTAATTGTCATAACCTAAGTGCAAGAATAAATTAACTTGCTCTTTATTTACCTATTTAAAACTCTTTATTTGTTTTGGAAAAGAAGAATCAGACTTGAAAATTTCGAGCCACAGCCGGGTTTCGAACAACGAATCTTCAAAATTTCTTGCTGACGCTCTCTACCAACTGTTCTTTCATAATAGTTGCGTGTAGGAAATAAGTTGTTTATGAAGCATCAGACATTTGTTTTATATGACTTTAAAAATACCTGCAATGAAATATCAGTCTGGTTTCACAACTATACAGAAAAACATGAAATGAAAACGTCAGAAAGTGCAGAAATGGCGCTAATCGATATCATGATTCGCTATACAAATAGCGCAGAGAATTAAGTGTTACTACGATGATTTTCGAAAGACAAAGAATGAAAAATTCTCTCAAAATAGATGCCTCATTTGATAATAAAATTGCGGTTTATAAGAGGGGCTGTATAAACTCCGAACTCTTTAAAAATATCTCACGAGTTTTATTTCAAATGTGAATGCTTTAGTGTAGTGATTGGTTCTAGGTATTTAAATGGGGGTATCATCCGCACCAATAATTTTGAGGTGATTGACATCTGCGGGGCATCTGGAATGATTTTCCCGCTCATGTAACTCGCAGGCTTTAATATTTGGATATTGGATTAAAAGCTTTTTATGATGTCGTTGAAACTTGGATTCCATCAAATGTTTCGGTATAAAATCCAACAATTTTAGTTGGGCATACTAAGTACTTAATTGAATATATTTATTTTAATTACATTAAGATCTTACATCTGCATTAGTAGTATTATAATGTGTTATTCTTGGATTTTACTTATATTAATTATTTGTGTGAAAATGTATTCCTGTTTATGTGTTATTGTCTTAGTTGTTTCTTAAAATAGTTTGTACAGCGGCAGTGACTCAGAATAGTTTGCTACTGGACTGTGAATGACCATATTCTTTTCTCATCAACCTTTCCTTCCTGCTGACCTCCTTAGTCTCACATAACACTTCTACAGCGCCCCATTGTTGGCTTGCATTTTACCTTGGAAGGAATATGTGCATCAATCAATGCGTTTTATTCATCTCAACTCAAGAAATGTCATCTATCACCGTAAAAAGTAATTATTTACTCCTTCTTCTCACAAAAACAACGGATCATTCAATAAGTAGGCAGCAGAATCAGACCAATTGAGTCGCTATCAGTGTAGAGAGGGAATTAATAACAGTGATTGAGTTTGCTGTATATATAAACCCTGTAAAATAGAAAATATACACTGTCCACAAATTGTGGTACACAGGTTCATTATCCTTGGCTACGATAAAGAAGAATGCAACTTTTTTTACGTGCGCTGAATACATAGCGCCAGTTGTGTAAAATGAAAGAAAGAAGTTCATAAAATATTCCATTGTTGTCATTATTCTTGGAAATTAAGTTTCGTATATGTTTTTATGATTACTTAAAATGATTTTATAAGTTTAAAAATAAGTATATTATGAAGAAGAATGTTGCGCAGTACAGTGGACAAGTTAGAAACGCTTCCCTATATCTACCATTTGCCAAACATTCACAAAATCGAGTCAGCCAGTAGGCAGTAATGCCTCAAAATAGAAGACGTGATTTTTTCCATAACATAGTGCATGTTTATTTATTGAATTATTTATTATAGAATGGATTAATTTCAATACAAAAATTAAATACTTAAAAATGGTACAATAAATCTCCCTTATAAACACAACGTAATGCATATCGATATATCGATCCTCTGATGATGGAGACATTTTTGAAAGATTGAACTTTCATAGGCGCTTAAACGATCTGGAGCTATTTTCCTCACCAAAGGTAGAAATCAGTCTACTATTGCCAAAGCAAAATTTTATATTTTATATTTGAAACTTAGGAAATGGATGTGTAACAGCTTACGTATTTTATGTAATAAACATTTATTTCCTGATATATAATGGTACATTCTGATCACATCTTTGATTTAGAAGAACATCTAACTTTATTGCCTATTGCAGTCATCCCTATCATACAATAATGTGTTATGTTCGCAAATAACTTCAATATTGCAACCGTTTTGTTTCTGGATGCGGTCACAAGTGGTTAAACTTCGCGGATGACGATAATCAATGAGGACTTGATTTCGCGCCTTCGGGGTCTCGGGTTAGAGGAGAAGGGCAGGTGTTACGAGAAGAATCAATCTCTACTGCATGCGCTGATCGTCATGTTTACTGTCATCATAAATTGAATACCTCCTGGTGCTATTTGAGCTTTAGTAATTTATTATATATACAAAAGCAATTTTTAAAAGTAAAGATTTTTATCCATTTTTAATATTTCTCGAGCGCTGGAAATTTATGTTTTTTCTTAATTTTTGAGTAAGGTAAATAACTGAGCAACATATTTAATGCGTCCTAACTCGCGTAAGTGGAAATAGATTTGTGTCTGATATAGAACTACACTAAATTGATAGTACCGATTTGCCTTCACTGGCGACCTCTAAACTTTCCTTTATTTTCAGTGACATAGTGCGATTCGTTTTTCAATGCTCTCTTTTGTCCTATTTAGTTTTTCTCCCTCTGTTCTTTTTCATTTTTTTCCCCTTTAATCGAAGCTTTTTGTTTAAATGAGCGGTTTTCCACGGTTCTCTCTTAGCAATCTTTTTCTTTCCCTTCACAATGCGGTTGGCAGTCTTTTGTTTCTTTTGTGATCGAAGTATCGATACTGCAATGTACAAGTCTGGTAATCGAGAGTTTGCATGTATGGAACTCCGAATGAGCTTTTCAGTGAATTTATCTTTTGCCTTAATCAACAGTACTCTTAATTTGAGAGCTGATGGTAATTCTGAATATGTTCCAGTAAATAACAAAAATGAAGGGAGTAAATTCATGATATTATCGCAAAAAAGGTCAAGGAAAAAGTGAAATGTGTTTAAAGCAAAAGCGTATACTTTTGGTAAATGTTTGGAAATAGAACATTCTTTAAAAACTGAAATTATGTTGAAGAATTAAGGCAAAATGAATGGCTAAAAAGAATCTAGAGTTGGTTTACTTTAACAGAATATAAAGTGCTGAAGTAGCAAGGCTAATGAGATATCCTAATGATGATCGTTGAGGTTATTAAGTTAAACGTTCTGTAGATTAAGACAAAGTTTTATTACAACTTTATAGGTGAACGCGTTCCTGATTTTTCATTGTTTTTTCTTCTTCAACTTGAGAACGTATTTCCCTATGAAAATGTTATTAAATCTCACTCTGGAAAAGATTTAAAAATAATTATTTTCTTCCCTTTAAAATAATTGTAAAACTTGTATAGAGTGAATGGGTTGGATATGGATAATATTAAACATTATAATAAAAGTTAATATAATAGTAGGAGACATTTATTGTTTGTAATATTTTGATTTAAAGATAAGCGTTTCTATACTTGGCAAGAATGAAAATCAACAATGCATAATTTCAAATGAAAATCGTAGATGATTAAAATGTCTAATCAACAGAGAACTAAATACATTCTTTGATATGATAAATTTGAGAGTATTAAACAAGTCCAAAGAGAATTTCGCAGTGAGTATGGTGTGCTTAATGTACCTAAATACGTTTCCATAATGTTATAGTTTCGAACATTTGTAGATCCAAGTTCTGTATAAAAAAAATAAATAAAAAAACATGCAGGAGGTCACAAATGAAATCCTGCTATCTCTGAAGCCATGGCAAGGAGCCTACGAAAAATTTAAGACGACTGTCTGTAGAGATGAAAGTACCATATACGTCCTGTCAGCGTATTGTTCGATAGTACCTGAAACGGTACCCATAACACTTCCAACGTCTACAAGCCTTACGCGATGAGTATCATGAAGCTCGTTTAAATTTTATATCCATGATATCCAAGGGATTGAAGTTGATGACGGCTTCTTAAATAGATAAATATTTATAGACTAAGGGACTTTTCATGTCAGAGGGAGAATAAACAATCACAACTGCATTATTTGGGCAAAGGAAAATCAATATGTCTCCTACGAGCTTTAAGGATCAAGTACAAAAGTTTTAGTGGTGGTGGTGTTGTTTATTTTTATAAAATTCTATATAACTTTACAGATATATTTTATACCTGCGTCGCAGACCGCACATGCTTAAGTGTAATAAATAATTAGAAAGGAACGAACAATAATACAAAAATAACAACATTAATAATAAGTAAATATTAAAAATGGGAAGAACGATATTCACAGATATATAAAGGTAATCTTATTACATTATTTATGATTATACTAGTTAGTGTGGTCTAACCATAAAATAAATTGCTTCTCGCTTCGCGCACTTTGGCTAGGAAAAAGTTCATATTCAACCAATTAGTGTTGTTCACAAACAGGTCCCAGCATGCCATCGTCCTTTAATTAACTTAAAAGGTTTTTAGGAAAAAGAGTTTTCCTCATGTGTTCCCAGTGGGTACATTCTGCCGGAATATGTACCCATTCCTCATCCCCTCCATAAAATGGGCATATTCTCCTACCAGAACTATTCATTATTTTTGAGCCTTCCAACTTTCTAGTCTAAACTAAGCCATTCCTGATCTTGCATATATGCATCTTTATCGCCAGGTTAGTTAATTTCATTCAGTAGTTTCAAGGAGATTTTCGTGTTGTAGTCTGCCACGATTTCCTGCCTACTGATACCCTCCTTGTTCTAACTTCTTCCATATGTTTTTATTATTTGTATTGCCTCGTTGCCATATTTATCTCATGCCAGTTTCTCTGAGTTCTCTTTCCACCTCTGCATCCCAAAATGTTTATATTACATGGAGGCTCCGGTTCGTTTCCCGGAACCTATTTAGGAACTTTTCTAAGTTAGAGAGGTCTGGAATGAGGTCCAAAAGTTAACACAAGATGAGGAGTAAGCCACAATGAAGTTCTTGGACTACTCTTCTTTGCAGGAAAGACAGTGCGCTATGGATCTTATGTGGATACGTTCTGTTGTCACAACTTGAGATTGTATTTCAGCAAGTTGATGAATCCCTCGTTGGACATGAGAGGTTCGCATTTTCCAAATACCATTTTCAGTCCTATGTGATATAGTTGTGACGTAACAATTTTTCAACCCCCAATCTACCCAAATCTACCCACCGACTTCTTCGTGTGGGGTTTAATTTCTTGTGTTAAAGAAATTAAAAATTACTCAAGCTTTCAAAAACATCACCCCTCTGATGTTATAACGGATATGGGCCGAATTACATCACTGTTATGAGTTGTGCAGAGTGCGCAATGGGTCATGTAGCATTCTGAAAAATCTCCTATCTTTTAATGCTGTATACACAAATTTCAAAATATAAGCTCCAGTAATAAATGTTTTACAGTGTTTTCATTTATCCATACCAAAATGAACACCCTGTAGTAGCTCATATTTCAAAAGTCTTTATATATTTTTTTTTCCAGTGAAGCTTACATTCTTTATCTTATAAATTTTCCAGGAATCTCAGAAAACCAAATTTACTTTCCTTAAAACTGTTTTAAAGAGCTCCCCTTACATGATGGTTAGTATAAAAATAACATTAATTGGCACTGTTTTACTTCTACATACAAACACATTTTTGGCAAAACTTTGGTAGTTGTTTAACTACCTTCACAACTTCAAGTATGCTTTAATTACATTTAAAACGAGTCTCTTTAATGTACCATATATTATGAATTCTCTGTTAATTATTTGTGGTGCAGGTTTTTTCAAGCTCTGGGAAAAACTATCATTGTATGAGCATGACGAAGAGAAAGTTTCCGATGCAGGTGTAAAACAACATGCGGAAAATAAGTTACATTATCATTTGTACAGGCCAAGAGTAACTCCGATGTATGGAAAAGTTATATACCATTTTTATATTTTTTTAAGCTTGCTTTATGTAAATACTTTCTCATTATTAGTTTTAATCATAATCCTGATTCTGCACACAGAATACCTAAGGCCTGCCGAGCCGATTATCATAAGCATTAAGACGCTATCGGTGTAATGAGGCTAACTAGAGCAGCGTTAATACTCCCGTTCTATTTTTCCTGAACTGCCACTGCACTCTCAAAACAGTGGTCAGACGTTGCATCTTTGACTTTCTACTTTTACTTGGCTGGATCAAAGGTTGCCGGGCCTCTACTAGAACATCGCTGCTGGTGACAATTTGATTTCCGCCCATAATGATTTCTATTAAAGATTTTGGAACATTGAAAACCAAAAACTAAATTAAAAAAATAATTATACAAGCGAACATGCGTACAATGTTTTTCAAATGGAAATAATTTTGACCTTGAGGTATACATTACATTGCCGAATCTATTCAGTCCTTCACGCAGAAGACATAGGTTTACAAAAACAACGCTTTTATCTCAAAATGTTCCGATTTTATCAAATACTCCATTAGACAAATGGATCATATTGTTAGTTTATGAAATTTTCATTCTACAATCATTTAAATGTTCCTAGCATTAGCGTTATAGTAATTGGCTTTGTGAATTAAACATAGTGAAATTATATACATTTTGTATACGTTTTATATTCACTCTTGCTTCATCAGTGCGTCATCTGCCACATTTGGATTCATCTTAATATTCTGTTTTTCAGTTGTTAGATATCATAAGTCAGTGAATGTGTGGGTTATAATGCCAGTGTTATAGTAGGCTCACACAAATCCTTTAAGTAAACTGAGTACAAGCATTGCGGAGTCAGGCTTGGGATATTCCTTTTAAACACGATAATATTTGAATAGAAAGAAAAAAACTTGCCTTTAAAAACTGACAGTTTCTCGCATCAGAAGCAAGAGGTGTGAACAAAGCTACAGAGTCACACATCTGTGAGGGCAAGAGATCAGATTTTTAGCAGTGCTCCAATTTCTCTGTCTCAAAGAAGGGTATTAGATCACCAAAGAGGTTTATAAACTTACGTACTTTTGAAAAGAATACAGTAGGACTGTTTTTAATTTCTATGCCGAAAGTGAATTTCCAACATATGAATGATACTGAGATTTTAAAAAACCTATTTTAATCCTACTACAGAACACTGCGAAATTAATGTACACAAAGTTTTAAGAAGTAACATCGTGGGAGCAAAGTTGAAATTCCTACAAACAATGCGTCAAATTAGAATTTCTAGTAACCCAAGAGCAATATAATGCTTAGGCGAAATTATGTAAACAAATGTACATGGTAAATTCTGTTTTCAAAATTCTACTAAAACAGTGGACTTACGGTACCTGTTAAGCAAGATAGCCGCCTAATTGTCATGTACAACCCGTGAGAAAGCATCATATGAGAGGGGAAATAGATATTTAATTCGGAGGAAAAGAAAAAAAGAGGGGGGAAGAAATCACAGATCCATGAGAGAGCGACAACTGCTACTTTTATTCATTTGTACCCGATCAGATAATTTTCTAAATTATTTAGAATAAGGAAGCATAATAGCAATAATTCATGCTCTGCATTACTTGATCATTTTAAACAAAATCCCAAATTCATCAAATAGAAAATATATTACTGAATGGCTACAATAAAAAGTTATCCAATTTTTTTGACTACCAAAACTAACACTGAGCTATTATAATGTGCATATTGTAGCACACACATTGTTTAGATTATTTTTGTGGGTTTATTGGTGGGAACGGTTAACAGCATCAGGGGAAAATTTTGGAAGGGAGTAGTTTTTTTTTTGTTGTATCCTGATTGGTAGTTAAAGTATGCCCTTCTAAGGGAAACTTTAGAAATAGGAAATCTAAAGTTGGATAGCAACTACTAATAAGGGTGTGTCAGGAGACCACATCTCCTCTTGCTCGTCGGAGCCAGCTTACTATAATGTAAGATTTGCACATTAGGTATGCAGTAATTGTATCACCTTTTTTGATAAAATAGAATGTTAGAATAAATATTATAACGCGACTAAGTAAATTACTGGTGTATGAATCAACAAAATATTTTGCATAAGCAATGTCAAGCGAGTGCGTATTAACTATGTAACTTTTCGGGTAGTTAAACTACGCAGGGCTTCGTGGGGATACTTGGATGGCATAGAAAGTGATATTTGTATGCAAAGGAGCCAGATTCATGACAGTATTATCATTCAAAAATGAATCCAATATGTATAAATTCGATCTTCTTGCCAGTGAAACGAGTCATGAGATAATGTGCTACTCTTTATAATGGTTAAATACAGTTGAATGGACTTTGTTTGGGCTCAAATAAAGCGAAGAAAGGCTACAAATAAAAATAACACTTTTAAATTGAAAGATATGAAAAAAGTTCACCAAAGAATGGACAAAGTGACTTAGACAAGACTGGGAATCCCGTGTAAAACATCCCTGAAAAACAATGACTTAATGAAATAATTGGACATGACGAAATTTTAGAACCAAATGGTATACATTTACAATATTCTGTTAAAGAGGATAGAGATGAACAGAATACCGTGGCTCTGGTGACTAAGAAAGCAATGATTATAAAACATTTACTTGGCATTGAGTGGTGAGAGGAAATGTAAGCGATGCAAAGGTGGGGAGGGAACAATATCTGGTAACATTGTGCAAATATTTGACAATTAATTGTTGTGAGCGAATATGGGGAGGAAAACAAGCTGTAGTGTGCATAATATATTAATATACATTGTCTTTAGAAGTTTTAAAGAAAACCAGTTAACGAGAAGAAAAGTAAAAATATGGAAAATTCATGAGGAAGAAGAGAAGGGAATGAATTAAGGCTAACAGACGATGAAAAAGGAAAATAAAAATGAAGAGAAACAGATAGAAGTAAAGAGTGAAATAGTACGCAAATAAAGAATAACTTGGTAACCAAGGAATGTGTTTAACTGGTTTGTTTGAATTGATTAGTTCATAATTTAATTTTCTTCAATCAAAACGAAAGAAAAGTTTACTTACATATATACCTCTACCTTAATAATACTCTTCCTATATTTTTAATTTTTGAAACGTTCTCTGGAGGGTTTAAAAGGATTTTTATTTGCCTAATTAATAGTGTCCATTCCAGAATAATGGCTTGATAGTCTCAAATCTTCTTAATGTCAATAGCAAATAAAAAATAAACAATTACACCTTCTATTATAATTTGTTTTATTTTATTTTATTTTTCAAGTATAATTAATCTTTCCTGTATTTGAAATATCTGGCAGTTAATTCTCCGGTTCGGATGCGGTCTTGTCAAGTGATTCTGTAACCTGCTTGTACATTACAATAGCTGTTAACATTCACCTGTTTCCCCGGCAAGCTGCGAAGTCGAACACAACCAGAAGGGAGAGTGATGAAGATGGAATACAGAATACGCTCAGATACGGAAACAATTACAGCGCACTAATTAACTGAAGTTGCACTCCGCTAGCACTCTCTCAGCTCTGCTTTGTCTTTTATTAATGAAAAGTGGCATTATAACCTCATCGCATACAGGAAATACTCACTATTGTTGTCACAGTGTGAACAATGTTAAAATTCCTGGTATTATTTTATCGGTTCGATATTTTACAATTGTATAGTTCTACTTAAGCTGTTAACAGTAAAAGTGAAAGATTTAAATTGAGTTTAATGTTTTTTAATATTGTTTTGTAAGTAAAATACGCTTTAAACCTCGCAAGAACATTCTAAATTAATTTAGCCACGGAATAATAATTCTACCCAACAAATAAAAATTGTTGATTTGGAACTGTGAAAGATAGACCTTGTCTTCTGCATGTTTAGGCCATTTTTCTCTATTAGCTTTAATTTTTGAGATAGAATATAAACATCCTACACGATGATATATACAACTTAAAATTCACTGAAATAAGATACAATTAAGTAGATACAAGTGGTTCCTGTTATTGTTTTCAGATTGTTGACATCTTGAATTACTTGCAAAGACAGTACATGAATTATCCAGAGTCCTTTTGCTATATTTATGCCTTTCTGAATCTCTCAAAAGTCTTTTGAATTTTGGCCTTCAGATTACACAAAAGAAAATTACCTTAGTGTAGAATTAACAGAGAAAATGATTTACTGAACCTTCTTCCGTAATCAACAGCTTGCAACCGCCACGGGTGGCCGAGGTCGTTAAGGCACGGACTCGTGAGCGGGAGGTCTGCGGTTCGAATCCCGCCAGGACCGTCCTCCCTGACTGGGGTTTTTTCCAGGTTTTCCTCAGTCTTCATAACTGGCAAATGCCGGGGAGGTACCTAAACTTAGGCCTGGAACGCTTCCTTCCTTAAAAAAAAAATATCCTTTCCCAATTTATCATTTCATCTCATGTATCATCAGTGTCCATCGCCTGTGGTGCCTCAGTAGTGAAAACGGGCGTTAAACACTACTCAAAAAAAAAAAAAAAAAAACAGCTTGCAACAGTGTCATAGGCCTTCTAAAGTAAATAGATCTATAAGATTATAAGGGAAATGAATGGCTGATTTTCATTGATAGTTCTAAGCAGAGTTTAAAATATGCTCTTTAACACAATGACAACAAATAGCTCCATGCCAGTTGAACATTCCACCAATTTCATAGAGAATTAGGGACTTCTCTCTTTGGTATTGGATAAAATTAAATATAAATATATAATTCATGTAGATCAAAAGGCTTGCAACTTTCTTCTTGGTCACAAAAGAGGCTATACAAAATGTTATAGTTATTATGTCTTTGGAACACAAAGATGATCTACTTGCTTCTTTATCAGCAAAGTGGCTACACAACATTTTTTATATAGCAGAGCCATACATGGTCACTGGACAAGGAAGGAATGCTCTTTGAGAAAGGATATTACAGTTGGAGAGCAGAGTGCAACAATGAAACTTTGGCTCGTGCAGACGAAATCATCTTCCCTTATTTACATGCTATGCTTGCTATGCTGTACTTAATGAAGTAACGAACCGATGCTCTGAATAAAGTCTTTTTTTTTTCTTTTACTATTTATCGAGTAGATTCCCTGAACTGAGCAGTAAAAACTGAGAGAAAGGTCTTTTTATGATTCACAGAAAAGAGATCTTATAAGCGACTCATATTTCATTGACTCAATGGGGGATGGTAGCCTTGCACTTGATCTTCGTTTGTACCAGTTGTGATTTATTTTCTTGACTACCAGAAAGTAGAAAACTGCTATAAATTAGTAAAAGATATGTTTATCAATTTTTTTTGTAAGCTTGGCTTTAATATGAGCAGAAACTACTTCACCAAGCTCTAATTTAGATTGTTTTCCAGAAAATCTTGGCGATCTGAACATTATTTCATAATGTTATAAGAACTATGGAAGAGATATACCAAGGAAGGTGGGTTATCACAATATATCAATATACTGTTACTGTCCATTAACTCTTTATGTTTCGAGAAATTTTGATATTTCTTGTGATTCTGAATACATTATAATACAATAATAGCAATATTTTAATTAGTAAGTAACAAATTGTAATATTTATAATTTGAAATAGTAAAGGTGTCAGTATATTTTTAGAACAGGTAATGAAATTAAGGATCCATAATTTGTATAATTAGTTAAAGTAACAAATGTGTTGTGATGTATCAAAAACTAGAGCTGAAAGAGGCAAAGGTGCTGTGTTTTGAACCAGTACTCCAAATATATACCACAGCAGCCTAATTTGATGCACCATAATGTGTGTTGGTTATCGTAATGATTCATTTATACTTTTCTAATCTTTTTTACGACTCTCTTTACTCGAAATCACATAATATATTTCAAAAGTCTCCCTATGTAACAGAACGATTTTAATTTACTTTTCATATTATTCAATGAAGGATAATCTTTGAATAATTTATTATTATGTCACAAAAGCACTATAGAATTTATATGGGAATTACTTAAGAAAATTTACTCTTTAAGTAACATGTACTTGACAGATTCTTACCACACAGCCTGTATTGCTTCTTGTGTATCATACATACAACAAACCGAAACATTCATTGTACAAAGTAAGCTTGCGTTTCTTCTCGGAAAGTTTAATGAGAATAAAAGCGTACCAAATGCCAAACGTATAATTGCACATTTATTACCTCAGAAGTATTCTCCATCTGTTAGTACATTTATACTATTTGGATACAAGATGGCTAATCCCATTCTGGTAGCTACTTAGGGTCTGGCGGATCAACAATCTTACCAATCGACATCTTTTCAGATCAAGAAAAAAAAGTGAAAATCGTATGGGAAAAAATCCGAGGACACTGAAGTTTGCTTAAATCAGCTGGAATGCAACGAATGACACGATTAGGGAAAATTGTTTTCATTAGCTTTGTAGAGTTGGTTATTGTGTGTCTTATTATCTTTATTTTACTTTACCAACCACCAACCTCGTCACATGTAGTAATTTCGTAACCAGTTATACGTTTCCAAATTTCATGGTCATGCAGATTTTTTTTTTCCGGTTAACACACAAATAGTTAAAATTCATTCATAAGTTAAATCATTACAGCTTATATCTTAATTTGGTCTAAATTATAGTTTTTTAAAATACGATCGTCTAACAATAATGCACTCATGTAAAATATATATTAAACTTTCGTAGCTTACAAAATCTTGGAAATTATTTCTTTATTCTCTATAAAATACCCATCCAACAGAAACTCGTGGATAAATGATTTTTAAATGAAATTTAAAATAAAATCTGAGAGAGAAAAAAAAGTATCTGCTTTTTTGTTTCCATTAATAGCCTGTGGCAACTATATATTTATTTACAACACTTTTTTCACAACAACCACTCGACCGATAAGCAAATTTTTCACAGCTCAACTAAATTGTTTTTTAAACTTCAACTAAAATAAAGTCAACGGTGTTACATATGCACAGACACATATTTAACTTAACTCAGATGCTTTTCACCTGCACACGTGACGCAACGCCAAGCGCAAGTCATCATCCATTCAAAATAACTTTTCTTTCTTTTGTTTTCCAGTATGTCATTATTGAAAACTCCTCAGGTTGGGTATTTAATAAACTTTATAGGGTCTCAGTTGATAGCTTTTTTTCAGCAAAAGTTTGAATAAATTACCTTTTTTCCGCCATCATTATGGGTACCATCAGTTATAAAACGATAGGTGGTTGTTGAAAATAATATACAAAACAATTATCTTTAAAGTTGCGCTGGTCTCTCATGTAGCATGAATATCCCCATCAATTTACTTTTTTTTTTAAATATACGGAGGGTACCAAAAATGTATACACAATTCCACAGTAGATATCTATTTAATATATTTCAAAGTTGGACCGAAAAACAACAGTAATGTGTAGAATGATATTCTGTAAATAGATGTGACTCACATACATTATGAAAGCGTTGCTACGTAGCAGGCAAATCAACAATGAAAAAATGAAGCCAAGATTATCGTAAAATAACAATGAACAAATGAAACCCAGATTATTGTATGATGATTTGTAAAAATCACCTTATATTATGTTAACGTTGCTGCAACAAAATGGAGCCAAGATTATCGTTTGAATAGCGGAAAGCAATTTGAAAGTGATATTGGAAAACCGAGAATGTTGTTGAAGTTCAAAGACAATAGAGACATGTGTACAGAGCAGAACCGCCAATGTGAGTAAAAATTACACGCATTCGTGACAAATTTGAGGCTCATGGTAGTGTATGTGATGTTCACAAGGGCAGGTCTGGGTAGAGCAGCTACACTGGCAGCACTTCGGGAAGAAATTGAAACGGTATGTGCTGCAATCGCTGTGGACAACTTTCGCAAAGTTGCTCAATCAGCAGTTCAACGTACTCAGAAGTGTATCGATGCCGATATGGGGCATTTTGAGCGATTGTAACTGTAAAAGTCTAAGATGATTAATGCTCATCATTTGCTGTTGTGTGAATTCAGTTTTGTTAACACAGTTCTTTCTTTGCTTGAAGTGTGTATACGTTTTTTAGGCACCCAGTGTATTTGCGTATTTAAATAATGGCGACATCTTTACTTTCGTGGAGCTCTATGGAAAACATTGTATTACACCTCATAAATAGTTTTATGACATTTAGTTAATACGCATTTTAACCTTTTCAGTAAAAGTTTCAATGGCATATGGTAGCAGAAACTCTTCCTTTACGAATATTTGGTTTCAAACATTTAATAATTCTATACACCAGCAGAAAAGAAACCTTTAACGCAAATTGTGAAACGCTAGAGATACTGCAAGTATTCAAATAACTCTTGCTTAAATTATACAATGTTCGCTTTCAGTATGAACAATGTTTAGCTTTCAGCAACTAATATTTAACATTTGGACACGATGATTCCTTCATGTGCACAAAAAACGATAACCAAGTAGTCGTCGTATGTTCATTCTCTGTGGACGGCCGGCAGGTGG
Source organism: Metallyticus violacea (assembly GCA_030762175.1). Lineage (NCBI taxonomy): Eukaryota > Metazoa > Arthropoda > Insecta > Mantodea > Metallyticidae > Metallyticus > Metallyticus violacea. The sequence continues at coordinate 103,894,659 of CM060842.1, forward strand.
GCTTTTGGCGCCGTAGGGTTCGTTTATTCTCCCTTGGAAAGTTTCAAAAGTTTCTCCTATATGATCCTATGCCATATTTTCACTTCATGCAAGATAAATTATCACATCATTCATTTACTCTGGGGAAAAAAAGAAAAGAAAAAAAGAAACCCTCAAGGACTCTGGTCTCTGAATATCTGAGTTGCTTGAACACTCATAATCCGAACTGGAAGAGGTAATATCTCCTACTGTCTCCGTTTAGCTATGGAAGTCGTAAGAACGGCATTTTATGAATGATTTTCATGAAAAATGTGATTTTGGTACTGACTTCTTGCTGCTTATCCATCTATAGCAACATAAACCCCTAACTAGAGTAATAATTATTAATTAAAGTTTTTTATTCACAGATTGAAAAGTACTACAAGAAACCAGATTCAAAACGGCTCTTCTTATTTTTCATTGCTGTTTTGCCCTTCTCCAAGTACTGTTTATTCTGGCCACCAATCTTATGTCAGAGCCCATCACAAACTCAGAAGACCCAGACACAAACCGAAATGAAATAAAGATTAACGATGAAATGAAAGTTGAATCAGTGAGAGAAACACTAACCCGAAATTTATTTTTTCTTAATACAGGACTAAGGAGAACCACAAACAGTAACATATTAGAAAAATTAAACCTGGGGTAGTTACACAGACTCTCTCATTTCTCTTTTTAAAATGTATATTTTTCATTTACTCTAACGTTATTCAGAATATGATGACATATTTTTGGACATTTTCTAATATTATTATTGTCATTCTGTGTCAGTATATTTGATTTGGCTGTTACAGAAGGACCACATACTATGAATATGTAAACCCGAACAGAAAATTAAGACATGAACAAAGCAGCGCAATAACAACCGAAACAACAGAAGTGTGTGAATTGAGTAATTGGTGTATATAACGGGATAGTTTATTAGAAGCATTTAACAAAATAAGGCTCATAATAATATACAGCAACAATTGGGGTTTTTTCAATAGGTCCAAAATAATATCAGAAGTAACTCTAAATCAGCTGGACATGCATAAACAGTGCAGCAACCCAAAATGTTGATCCCATAATATTTTGCTACTTTTCGGAATGTAAATATTTTTCTTTCCTCTATACTCTTGATCATTTTATAATAATCTCAGGTATTAGGTAGCATATAGAAAACATACGTCTGAACAATTTTTTGGCAGAAATTACTCTGCTTCTTTATTTCTGCAATGAAGGGGTGAGATTTATTGTGAGTCATAAAGGGGAGTAACATGTCTACGTTTTTTTAAATAATTAATGGCCAATCAGGTCAGAATAGACATTGGAAGAGACTACAAATCCTATTGACTCAGGGCTATTTTAATTTCCAAAAATATTTGTCTCGAGTTATTAAGATTACAAAATAATGGCCTCGAACAAATAAATAATTCATGAACAATGTAGAAGTACGAGGGTGAAAAGTGCAACTAAATGAAAATATTCCGTATTCTACAGGTAGGTCACGGCCCACTGGTTGCAGATCAGTATTTTAATCAACTGGCAAAGACACCACTAAGTTACACGCGATTGGCGCGCTGTTAGTTTTATCTCTCCCCTGTTACCAATAAAGTAATTTTCTCTTAGAGTTTCGGTATCTATATTTTTATAACACATAAAATTTATAAAGTACGTTGCAAAATACTGTTGCTCTTAAGTTAAAATTGCTTTCTTTTAGGTGTATTTATTTTGTAAACTTACTTTTTAATCAAAGTTATAAAATTTCTAAAGTGCATACATAAAATAATTTAAAATAACATTGTTAGAGGGAAAAAAATCTTATAGAAACATTTGTAAACCCACATCTTCCAGAATATTCAACAGTTTTTCAAATGTTAAATTGAACGGTGTAGTCGTGTTTTATTTAAAATTTACGGCGGTAAAAGCTCAGAATTTTCTCCGTATAAGGTTCTGACCACAGTAATTGGAAGTATATTCAAAATTAAAGAATTTACTGTATTAAATAAACACAACACTTTCAATTACTTAAATTACTACATATTGCACAGGGCTCTTCATTGAGTGGTTTGTAACCGCGTTCTATATTAATATATTCCAGAGGCTTTCTACTGTATAAAATCGCTACTTGAAGCGTGGGATGCCATAAATATTTCTCTGTTCTCCCAGTTAAATATTAATTGCAGGATAATGAACAATGTGATCATCTATTCTGCATGAAGTGAAAATATGGCATAGAATCAAATAGGAGAGACTGTTGAAACACATTAATCTATATGGAGGCTTTTCATAGGAGAATCAACGAACCCTACGTCGCCACAAGCTCATCTGCCAGCTGTCCACAGAGACACCACCAGGCATCTCTGGCAAACGTAAATTGCTCCGGAAATCTAGGGAAGGGGCTGTAGGATTTCGGGTCATGTGCGATCAAGCAGCTCAGGATTCAGAAACCAAAGTCCCCAAGGTCGGAAGGGGAAGTCAGAACTACTCGTACAAGCTCAGGATTGTAAAAGAGATGGATAAGGGGTGTTCACGAGATCCGACAGGTGTCGTTGTCTTCGTCAGACTTAAAACGAAAGGAGATGATGGAAGGAAATTGAAGAAATGGAAGTACACTTATAATAATCCAAAAACCGAATACAAGGCACTCCGCAGAACTACGCTCTGCTACCACTGAACATGACGAATATTAACTAGCACTTTCCCGTTAGAACTGCTCAGCCTTAACTCTTTTCCCTTTTAGGAAGCTGACTGGTGCTATGAGCTCACAGAGTTCGGTCTTGGGAAGTACCTTACCATTTATCACGGGAGAAGAAAACCTTTTTTGAAACAATGTTGTATAATGTGTCAAAAAACATACAATTATATATTAACTAATGCACGCCTCAATAATAATAGTTATCAGGCCAAACTGCAACACAGAGCTTCGGAACTCGAATATAATTTCGATGCATTTGGAGCCATTTTTTCTAGCACTTCTTATCTGTTAGTGGATTAATTATAATATCAGTTTTCCTTCATACAAAAAGCAACACATTAGGGGAAAAAACTAATTTCTTTGCTCATTCGAGAACTATAAACACAAGATCTGCGATTTATTGCGTGATTTGGTAGTAAATACTTTCTAATCAGCAAAGCAGGCTCGTTGTTGCATCACTTGCATCCATTACATAATTGTTTTGAACATCTTCAATCCCAAATGGAATTTAAAAATATCTCTGACTGAATTAGGGCTAATTCCTTTTTACTGCGATGTTTGATGTACAAGAGCTTGCTCTTAGGGCATTTTCCTAATTTATTCAGTCATTCACTCCTTTATTTTGAATTACACCTATCACACATGATCTTCCACTTTTCTTCAGATGTCGGTGGCACAAACTTATATTATTAAATAGTAAACAATTGTAAAATTACATTCTTCTTTTCAATAGAATGAGAAAAAATTGTGTCGCGTTTGAAATTTTCGCACTATTCTTAGTCAAATCACCGACTTTAAGATCATGAACTAGAAAAAAGAGAGAAACAAATGAAAAAAAAAGTGATCCAATTTAATGAAATGCAAGAATATGTTTTCAAAAGGCAATACAGTAATAGTAAATATTTTATAACTTCCGTTTATTATATTGCTTCATTTCGGTTATCGCAATTTTAAATGAACGTTTATGCCAACAAGGGTCTTATTGAAATGGGATTTATGTCTCTTAAAACTTTGGAAGACAAATGCTTTAGAGTTTTCACCGTTTTTCTGGCTCTATTAGATAATTTATCTAATCTTTGCCGGCTCTTAAAATAATTAAATAAATAAATAAAATCCCAACGAAAAAATCAAGGAATAAATTTGTTAAAACGTGTAGAAACTGTTTCTTGGAGGAACTTTATTAGAGACAAAAGTTTTGTTTTAGATCTTTACAAGAAGAGATTTACATGTGTGTTTTGACACATGAAATAAATTCGAAACAAAAAACAGACTTAGAGGTACTCATTTGAACATATCCCCTTGGTCCACACATTTATATCTACATACACATCAAGTGTAATCGCTAAATCATACGCCATATTTATAAGGCTGCAGCAAGGAAAGAGAGACTCTGAAAGGGAAAATCTGCAATTTTGGGAACGTTCTCTAACAGAAATAGGAAAGCTTATATTTGAACTCATCTCTAGAAATGGAAACAGAGGAAATAACTAAAACAGCGCATTATATTCCCTCATGCATACTTGCTAAGTGTGATTCATATGCAGTAATTACTAACTTTAATGCAATGAAGGGGTATGTAAGGCTATGTTTTCAGTGGTGGACCATTTACATATACCACCAGCGATTTAAAATAACGAATTACTAAGGCCAGTTCCTGTTGGTGGTTTTGTCTCTCGTCTAATACCGAGCACCATGCTTGGGGGATTTACCATGTGCTTTCCCACTTTAAACTTTCTGAACTTGAGACTGTTTAGTGTAATGTGCAATGCACCAATGGCTACTCGATTGTGTAATATCGGAAAAGCTAGCTGGATGAACAATGCGAATCTATTGCCGGAACTTGAACCATAGAACTCCAGTTTACCGAGACCATGTTCTGCCACTGTTTACCCTGGCCTTCACGACTCTTCTCTTCTCCCCGTCTGACTCATACTGAAAATCTCGAAAGTTATGTGGAAAAGTTTTAAACACAGGAAGTTGCAATGTTCTGGCAAATATAAATGTTAATTAATATTTCGGAATTTTTCTTTTGTACTAAGTCGTATGTAGAAATATTTGGTGTTAGGGATTACCTCTGGAGAGAAATAGTAATTCAAAGTCAGAACATTATTTGTGGATTAAACGTTTTTACACTTTAGTCAACCCACACATTTTTCTCTACATAACAAATTTAAAATACTGTCAAAAGTTATTTGAATACGCCGCATTTAATTTTACGAACCAAGGAACCCTTTAGAAGAAGTATTCGAGTTTAATTTATAGCCTTTGTCTCTAAACTAAAGCTTTTTAACTGTGAATAAATGATAAATAATCTAATAAGTAAATTACTAACTTCTGGATAGTCCTATTTTGGGAATAGGAACCGATATTTACTTGAATTCGTTTTTGAGCTATTATGGAGAAAAATAAGAGCTCGTTCATTCCTCAAGTCATAGTTGATTAGCTACATAACAGATCTCTGACTAAATTTGCTTCTTTACTTATTTATTCGTGGAGTTCACGCAGACATTCACTTCCGTTCAAATTCCTACATATTAATGTCAGCAGACATTAAGGTGACAATAGCTACGTATATAGAATTCAGAAAAAGTAAAACCAAAGTTCGTTTTAAATATATTACATTGCTTAGAGTGTGTTGCTTCCGTTTAAAAACTTAATTTTAAATGGAAAAGAAGATATACGATTGCGAAGTTGATGAAGAAAGACATACAAAACTCCAATAAAAGTGCAAAGGAGATTAAAAGAAAAATCGTTTTCAAATTTGGAAAGAATGCAATAAAAAGGAATTATCCAATAACATTTGAAACTAAAAAGTTACAAGAGCAAATAAAATTGAAATAGATTGTACAAATTGGGATAATTTCTTTTCCTGAGAAAAAAATAATTCCATAAACTTCTTTCTAAAGGCTCTTCATAACTCCAGAGAGACCAAGTCGCAGAATAGTAATGATTAAAAATATTTATTTTTATGTACTTAAAAGTGAAAACATTTCAAGATGAAGAAAATGGTTTATATTATTTTAACCGGTAACTGTGAAATTTTTCATGTCCACGGTCATCATTTAATGATATTTTGCTGTCTTGAACCATTTGAGATTTTATCTCAAAGTTTAAAATGATAATTTTGCATCATATATACTTTAAGTTCATCACTGTTTTACAAAATTCAAAAATATAAGCTACAAATAAATGCACTTTTGCAGCATTTGTCTTTGTACTGCATTTTATTCTTACACAATAATAACAGTAATATTACACATTTTATATATAAAATATATAAAATTCGTGCAACATTATTATTAAAAATAAATATTAATATATCATGGCACAGGATTACTCATTTGTTTTAATTAATAATGACAGGAATGATTTTGTATTATACTTGCACGACTAATATATCGGGTTTAATTCGAGAGGGGTTTGAGGTTAAAAAAAAAAGAGTTTCAGTTTGGTAACGTTCTTAATTTTTCAACACAGTTCCCACGAAGGTCAACGCACTTGTTCTAACGTTTCTCAGGTTCCTGATTCCCTTGCGGGAATTAGTTCTTAGAGGCTCTCAAAATACTCCTTTTAGACACTCTTTATTTTAGTTAAACTTGTCTCTAGTCAGGAAAATCAGCATCTATCATGTCTTCGTCACAGTTAAATTTCCTTCCTCGAAGATTCCTCTTGAATTTTGAGAAGAGGAAATAGTTACTGGGAGCTAGATCTGGATTTTAGGATGGATGGTCGATCTTCTTTGAAGTCACATTTCTTCACAGCTTCCTTTGCAACAAGAGCTGTGTGCACAGACGCGTTGTCGTAAAGAAGGTGCGCACTACCACTCAGCTTTCCTCGCCTTTTCTCTTTGATGAAAGCACGTAGTCTGTGCAGTAGGCCAGCATAGTACTCCCCATTTACTGTGGTGTTCCTCTCCTTGAAGTCAATGTAGAGTATTCCTTCCCAAAAGATTGTGGCCCATGATCTTCTTGGTCGACTGAGTGACCTTGTCCTTTAGAGCCGGTGCTTCGCCATGTTTACGCCACCCCATTGATTCTCTTTTGGACAAGGGATCATAGTAGAGGACTTTAGTTTCACCTCCTGTAACAATGGTTTGCAGAACTTCTCTGTCGTTGCCATATCAGAGCTCCAAAATGCCTGACATCTTTCATCTGCTGCTTTTGAACTTAACAAAGAAGCCTAGGCACTCATCTTGACTAACTTTATTCATGTTTAAATGTTCCTGAATTATTCGCAGGATTGTAGTTTTAGAATGATCAACCTTGCTGCTATTTATGTAACTTCGAGCCGCCGTCTTACATCTTTTCTCCTTCCAGAAAAGCAATTTTTTCGAGTGAGCACCTCCAAGGGCCGACCTGCAAGCTCTTCGTCTTCAATGCTTTCTCGACGCATTCGAAAAAGTTTGGCCCATTCTTTTACGGTAGAATATGAGGGGGATGCTTCCCCATATACACTGTCCAATCGCTGTTTAATTTCATTTGGAGTAAGTCGGTGTTTTGTTAAGAACTTAATAACGGCTGGTTACTTCATTTTGAACATGTCACAATCTTCTACACATAACCTTCTTTATGCAACTATATCTGAACAACAGAATACGTGGAGCAGAAGTGACAGCTGCAATTGTTTTCTTAACAGGTAAGACATGACACCAGATAAGTTTTTTGTGAAGGCGACAAACCTTATCGGCGAGGCCGGAAACTAACGAACCTACCCTCGTATAAATTTTCCATTTACTTATTTGAAGGTTCCATCCGGAATAAATAGTCGCCTTCAATTTGATTCTGCTTTACTTTACTTCAACAAACACATAATTAATGTATATCGTTTTTTGTTTTTTGCAATTCATTATTATTATTATTATTTATATAACATGAATTAATGCTGTTAATAGTACTCTAACGCTTCGTGGGGACCCTGGGATGGCCTCGCAGTTACCCAGATGTCCGTTGACCACAGTTTGAGAACCACTGATATAAATTGAAAGTTCTGGAGTTTTCACTAAGTCCTTAGAATATAATTTCTGCTCCAGGTTGTACAAGAAATTGAATTTTGAGTAAAATATCACAATGATGTATTAGAGTGGGATGTGTGTGGGAGCAGCACCAAAAGTTAGGCACGAAATTTATGAACTACTGAAAAAATTAGCGACCAAGAGAAAAGGATAGTTAAATGTAGAAAACGAACATAAGAATGTTGATCAGTGAGGGAAAGGAGGGCCATTGGATGACCTAGAAAAGATTATGGAGAAATTAAATGAGCTCTTTATTTATTTTACTTCGCTTGCTATTGCAAGCTCTCTGGCAACATGAAGCTTTCATGTAAGCTTTCATGACACGCATAATGACGATGTTGTGGTCCCACGTTCCGGCTTTTGCTCGCCCGGAGCGTCATAGGTCCTGTGACATCGCAACACACGCGCAACTTGTCAGTGGTGGCTCGAGCTAGGAGATTACACAACAAATGTATTAATACATTGAAGGACTTGTTTTCCCCCTTTTCGTTTCAATTATTTTAAAATATTTAACCTTTTGAGTTGAAAATAATGACATTTCAAACATATTTTGCCTATATATATATATATATATATATATATATATATATATATATATATATATATATATATATATATTCCATTTGTAGTTGGGCTGCAGTGATTATTATATGCAAATTTTGTTGTTGAATGTACCCGAGGGTCCCACTTCTTCCCCCGGGTCATTCAGGGGTCCGATGTCGCCTTTCGTGCCTTAGTAGACTCGGAAGGAGGGAGAAGGAAAGTGGTAGTTCATATCACACAATTTGCTTCCCTGAACACATTGAGAAGTTTAATCACACGACAATTTGTTAGCCACCAGGTTCGTTACCTCTATGACTTTGATAACGCGAGCTACATATGCTGCTTGAAATTGCATCTTTATGCGTCTTGTCTACTGCCTCTGGTAAAGCGATGTTACTAATGAAGATGTGCTTTTGCAAATTTGTTTCCTCTCATATACGAAATTAAAACGTCGCCACGTGGTCACAAAAGCTCACAGGGGTCATAGCATAGGGCACACGGTTTGCTGAGCCTTTAAAATGTTTAAATACTATTGGTGAGCTCTTGAGCTTCCAAACGCGCTTACTTTAAATTCATCACATCTTTAATTCCTCATTGAGGAGCTCGTGATCACGATGTAATGACGCCATCGTCGACTCCTGTTCCCTTTCTACCTTTTAACGATTCTCCAGCAACCAAGATACAAAGTACCTATGGTTGAAGTTACATTAACTCAGGTATGGTGATAATAATTAATAAGGCTACAAACTACTTGCCTTTATAACTCAAAACACAATAATGACTAACTTAAAAAGGGTATGACTGTATAGTTTATTGATATCTTGATATCTTGAATGAATAAATAGTATTAAACGTCCATTTTTACTACTGAGGCACCACAGGCGATGGATGCTGATGATACATGAGATGAAATGATAAATTAGGCAGGGATTTTATGTTTAAGGAAGGAATCGTTCCAGGCCTAAGTTTAGGGTACATCCCCGGCATTTGCCATTTATGAGGACTGAGAAAAACTTGGAAAAAACCTCATTCAGGGAGGACTGTCCTGGCGGGATTCGAACCCCAGACCCCCCGCTCACGAGTCCGTGCCTTAACGACCTCGGCCACCCGTGGCGGTTTATTGCTATCTTGAATACATTACTTAATGACCTAAAAACCACCTTAGAAAATGTTACTAAAATTAATTAAAGAGCAAACTTTGGTTAAGAAATTACTATAATTTAGAAAAACATTATACAACGTACTGCTTTTACATCTTTTTGCAGTATTATCTGAATACCTGGGTCATTAGGCTCCATGAAACTTTCTAATTAATAAACCCAAATCTTATTCCCAACCCGGAACGACTTGACTACGTCTGACAAGGAAAACGCTAGGAAGTGTTTCTTATTAGTCGATGCATAAGAACGCCAGCTCCTTTATATGTTTATTAAGAGAGAAGCGTATCAGCCAATAAGCGAACGCTTCCCCCATTAGATCATTCCTACGTCACATTTCGAGAAAATGCTGAAACAGAAGGTAAGGCGGAGATAAAATATTGATTTATGTTGAAATGTGAGTTAAAAATGGCACAGCATCCAATACAAATATTGAAAAAAAAAAATATATTAAAGGTGTATTTTTAGGAAAAAATACATCTCTTCAAATGAAACAATTCAGTTAATTTCCAGAAAATAAAACTAGTTGAGATAGAATGCCATTGAGGTTTTTTGTACCATGTTAGGCCAAGTAATTTAATAGATATTTTCATAAGCAGAGCCTTTTTAGAGAATTCCTATATTTAGGCAAAAATCAACACTTATTCTAGATTGTTAGACAGAATCAGTGCATGTATGTCTGAAATTTAGGGCTTTTTGTTATGAACAGTATGTTGCAACTTATCTATTTAGATATCTCTTCGATTTTTTTAATATTGTTTAACGCTTTTATTATTGAGGCTTCACAGGCGGTGGGCACTGAAGATACACGAGATAAATTATATTTGGAAAGGATTGTTTACGAAGGAAACGTTCCAGGCCTAAGTTTAGGGTACCTCCCTGGCATTTGCCATTTATGATGACTGAGGAAATCCCAGATAAAACCTCAGTCAGGAAGGATGGTATGTCAGGATTCGAACTCCAGACCTCCTGCTCAGGAGTCCGCGCCTTAACGACCTCGGCCGCCCGTCGCGGTATATCACTTTGTGTACAAAAATGTACGGCATTCTTCCTACATTCTCCATACACTAGTATCATGTCGGCTTTTTCAGCATCAGTAAACAGAATTTGGTATCTTCTCTAGCACACCCAGCATATCCATTTGTAAAGGAAAGAAATTGTAAACATAAACGCATACATACGTACAGTCGCGGCAATTCGGTGAAAACGCGTATCAGTAGCATCTTTCGTTTCAGAAATATTCGCGATGGGAGTTTGAGGTGATGCATATTATATAAAAAGGGTACTACATATTATTATTATTATTATTATTATTATTATTATTATTATTACTATTATTATTATTAATGTTGTTGTTGTTGTTGTTGTTGTCGTTCGTAAACAGATTTTTAGCAGAACGTTAGTCTGTATTTGATTCTTTATTCAGTTGAAAGTGGATATTTTTCACTCGATAAATTCAACTCCGACCATGCTTTCTAAGTGCACCATATTGTTTTATATTTCAAAATTAAGATACCAGATCTCAGCGTTGAAGTAAACGGCTGGGCTTTTAACTTAAGAGTACTGAATCACACAAATTCTTTATCGACTTCTGAATGAAGCTTATTTGTTGGAATGAGTTACATTGTTTAATGTTTGATTGCCGTAAATGACCATCGTAGCTGCTGTGAATGATGAAAAGAATATTAAATGCCTGGAGGTTGCAAAATAAACAATATGTGCTTGCTGTAACATATAAAATAGTTCAATAATATTTATTCAGGTAATAACTCATGTGTACTCATGAATAGCCTAGCATGGGACTGTTAACTTCTCTTTAAAAACAACATTCAATTAAATGTAATATAAAATAATAATATTCGGAGAGGCAAGTGTATCATGAATGATTTATGACCGGTGCGTTATCAATTCCCATCTTTTGAAGCCTCGTTTTGTTTCTGTTGATTTAACATCCCTTCGTCGTATTGTGGCCAATGCTACGTTACAAAGAGCTGATTAACACATATGGTAATTTTCCTTTGGGTTCGTTTCATCACAGCAGCTCTCCGTAACATGTCAAGCAAACATTTGACGTACGATCGATAACTTTCAATTTACTTCCTGCGGCCGTTATTTTGTGGCTTTTTTTTTTCTTTCTACGAATGATTACTACACTCGTTCCTGGTAAATTGCGGGTCCTAGCATCAGTACAAACAGAGAAAATTAAAAATGCACCACATGACATATTGTTCTTGTGTATGCACCAAATATCTAATCTCTTTGCTTTGTATCAGCGATCTAGAATGAAAAAAGAAAAAGAAAAAAAGAGCTTTAACGTATGCTGCGTATGCACATTATGTTTGAACTATAATCAGACCTCTGTATCGTCCACACAGTGTGGGGGGAGGAAATAGTATCTAATTTCAAGAAATTTACTTTATAGAATACTTAGTCATGCATCACTGAAAATAGGAAACTCTGCACTGCAATAATTCAGACTGTAGACGTTATATGCAAAAAGATTAGTTTTTGTGTATATGCTTTAAGGCATCAAGCACTGTATTTACACTATGAAGTTCTAAAACGGTATACTATGCAACTGTGTATCCAATTTTATCTAAATACAATAAGTTTATTTTCTAAATTTTAAATTAAACGTAATTATTTCAATTTAAATTAAAAAAGAAATACAAAACAACCGAGAAAACAGCACAAAACAAATAAAACACAATTATAGCACTCTCTGTATAGCATATCTTTTCCTTATTTATTTATTTTATTTTCTCATTATCGCTGTCTTTTAAACTCCCAATCTGTTCCAATTCTTGAGTTAATCAATCACTAATTAACAAACTTTATTTGTTCAACTTCAGTTCAAAACAAATTTAATGATTAATTCTTACAAAACCTAAGCATATTAAATGAGTACCAACTTTTTAAAAATTATTTAAACAAACCACAAGATACTAAGTTGTTAATGAACCATATCCACTTATTTTTATATATAAATAATTCCCTGAATTCCGAATTTGAGACGGATGCCCCAAATTTTTCTTTATTCCCTTCGCATTTGCTCCCAAATTTGCTTCATCAACTTTGCCTCCACTCCTTTAGTCCTTCCCTTTCTTTCTTATTACAATGGTTAATATCTCCCTCCCTTCTGACATCTCCTTTAATTTCCAATGTAGAACCAAAGAACTTTAGTCTCTCATTATAGCATATATCACTTGTCTATCTGAATCCTAGAATTTCATTCTAACTGGTCTCAAAAGCCTCTTGTTAATTCTTCTCTCCTATTTCCTTTCTATGCCGCGACATTCTTCACCAATCTTGCACACCCAGTTGGCTTCCTCTAAAACAGAATCCTGGAGTTCAGGCGTTCTTTCAAGATATGACCATGCCGAGGTTGTTCATTTCTAAACCAACATTTCAGAGTTCTCTCAATCATTGAACCTTTTCCCGTTCCTAATAAAGCACCCACATGGGCTGCATTTTGTGTAATTTCATAGTTTTGCAAAACACAGTGAGGATTTTATGCATTTCTCTGAATTCCCCATACAATTTTATAACCAATTTGCCTTCTGTTACTGCTATCCTTTTTTGGCTTTCACATTATTCCAATCTACGTAACAGCAATACCAACCATGTATAATAATAATAATAATAATAATAATAATAATAATAATAATAATAATAATAATAATGATAATAATAATAATGATAATAATAGTAATTTGTTTCCTACACCGCAACGTGTATTGCAAGCTCTTATTACAATTTATTTCTAAATTACAATTTATTTCTAAATTACCAAATTACATTATTACATTATTATTTTCCAAATGATACTTATACCTAGGTTACAATTAGACTTTAATAAAATAATGGTAATAACAAATTTGATAAATAACACAATTACATTCCCTTTAACTACTTCCTAACTGCTGGAAACCAGCTACTACTTCTACTACTTCCACTTAACCCTAACTCTAAATTAATAAACTACTAGTCACTGATATCTGGCAGAAACTGTACTGGTGACCAATACATTTCTTACATGCTTTTACTTTACTACTTATATGTATCCATCCCGGTCTATATTTGGGTAAAACCATGTATTATATATCTATTGATCTTATATACTCGTATGTTTCTTTATTTTTGTATTATATCATATCATATTTCTGTACTATATCATCTGTATTCGTGTAAGTTTCACATTTATATCTTATATTAGCCAAATTTTTCAACACTAATTACATTCTTTGTTTGCGAACTAATTGACAGTTATCAATGCAACATTTACAATACCAATTTATTACTTTGACATCGTCAACAATAGTAATAATAATATCACCAGTAGTATGAATTATAACAATTTTATTATATTTTGCTTTACTTATTCTTCTTCACTCTTTCACCATACTCCTTTTCTACAATCATTTTACCCTCCTCTCATTCTATATACACAATACTGTTTTATATTCTATTAAAAGTTCCCTTCCGCTACTCCGCTACACTTTGCACTTCTCTATTGCATTTGTTTATTTATCCTTTATACTCACATGTTGCAACTTTAAAACTATTCTTACAAATTTCACCACTAACTACATTCACTCCACTACACCATTACACTCCAATATTATTATACCCCTCTCAATCTTTATTATACTTCTGTTCCATTCTTCATTTAAAAAAAAAAAGCTCCTCTAACTCCCATCCCCTGCATCTTCATCAAGGCCCCCAACAACTCCTTTAGCTCCTGATTCTCCTGCTGCCTCATCATATTCTTTCCTTGTTTCTCTTCTACTCACCATACCTTCTTTCTTCTAACTGTAGGTTTGTTTATTACATAACTTCTTCTACCTCTTCATCATCTCCCTTTTCTTCTTCTCCCTCTTCTTCTTCTAAAGTGATTGGAATGAAGTTTTATTATGAATGGGTGGTAAATAATTTTTCTGGTTGTCTATATTCATATTCTTAATCTTTCTGATATTCTAACTTCCACTTCTTCTTCTTCCTTGTGGAATCCCTTTTTGCTCCATCCCTTCTACCCATGCTATTTTACTTATATTATGTGCTAGGGTTCCAAGATGTTTATTTAATATTTAACCAACTATGTATACTCTCTAACAGTCGTCCTGGTGTTGTAGTGGTAACCATACTTGCCTCCTTAAACGCGTGTCCAATCCAAGCCAAACCAATGGATTTTTTTCGGGAGTAAAAATCCTAAGTATGGCTACCTTCGGAAGAGAAGTAAAGCCGCGAGTCTCATGTGATAGATTTCCGGCACGCAAAAGGACCTCAAGCCGGAAAGAAGAGGCCTTTGAGCAAAATTTATCGGCCGTTTCACGTCCTGAATTGAACTACATCCTGCACGTGTAAATAGTTTTGTCTTTGAGAAAACTTTTCAACTGCCCAAACGAGGGAGAAGAAAAAAAAAACTCACAGGGACATGTCATAGCTGTAAGGTGGATGCATGCTTCAGTTTGTTGTGTACAACATTTCCAGTGGAATATGGCGAGACCAGTCATGGGAGTTTTCACCATCCGCATCTTGTGAGTGTTTCGGTGTAGAGCACGACATACAGCTGCTGTCCTTTCCCGAAACTTATAAAGGGTGCGTCATGCTGATCGAAAAAGAATCATTACCTTCCATTTTGCCTATTGGACGGCACTTGCATTGTTATTAGTAGTATATGACTCATACACAGTCACGCGAGTCATAAAGGTAGACTACGTTGTCTGATGCACTACCTTCCTTCCCATGGGACAAATTCGCCAGCATCATCGACACATTTCTACAACTACATCGGTTCGTTTTTTAAATGACCAGTCCTGACTTTGCTTCCAACGACCGTGCGTTTAAACTTTGCTCCTATTTGTTCAGCAACTTCTCTGCAGTAGATGCGCTGGTAGTGTGCAGTATGGCGATTCACCTGACGATCCTGTATATGAGAAAAAGGAAACCTGGGTCAACTTTTAATTTTTAAAATGGTATACGTTAAGTTCACTTACAATTATTTAAACTGTCAAAACTAAAGCATAGGCACTATTGATAATTTGTTTACGTAAATGAAATAAAACCTAGAAAGTGAAACACTATTATCATAGGTCCATTCTTATCACTTTTATTGTGCCTACTCGTACTTTCTTTTCTTATGCTTCTTCAATTGAGATACATATAAACCCATAAAACGCCAAATAAAAATTATTACAATGAAGTATTTCACTTGGTTTTATATCATCTAACAAGAGAACCCCTAATAAGCTAGTTAGGAAATTTTCTTCCAGTACATCGTGTGTGCGTACACGTTTTCATAGTAACATACAATCACAATCTTAAACTTTGAATACCTGTGGTAGATTTTTATAAAGTTTAGCAGGAATGTTGCTCTATGTGCAGTTATAGGTAACAGCTGACAAGCCTTGTTTAGATCAATGATAAGTATCACAGGCCCATAGAAAGTTTGGATGATTTGTGTTATACTTATAGACTTCTTAATCATTTAATGCAGCTTTAACAGCAATGAATAACTAAACTCACACGCACACACACATACTTAATACAACATCTATGACGTTTCAGGGTAAGGTGTTAATACGCGTTAACATTTTTCTAGTTCTTCGCAATAGTGCCAACATAAAAATTTTAAACACTTTTAATAAGTGCGTAACCAAAATTTTCATCCTGAGATATTAAGCAAGAAACATTGGCATTTCAGAAGCAGCTTTTCTCTTTTATAAGAAAAGACTATAGGCGATATTCCACTGCGTAAAAAGAGTTGTATGAGCTAGCGAAATGTGTTATTTGAATTAATGAAACGTTTATTTCGAGATAAATATAACACAAAAATGGTTCTGTAATGTTATGATAACATTTGTCATATTCAAACTTATAGAATTGTGACCATAATGATGTAAAAATAATTAAATTAAATTGCATACGACATTAAAATAGTTCATGCTCCATGATTCGCCCTTAAATCTATATGTAAGTATGTAAGCTTAATCCTCCGGTCTTTTTCTTTTCAAATGCGTCAATCGCACTGAAACGAATTTTTTACTTTCACTGAACTTTTAACCATTTTATCCTAAACGTTTTTTGAGTGAGCGCTTTAATCGCAGTTTTTGCCTTCATAATGACCATACTTGAATGAAAATCTGCACTGGTTACAGTTTGAATTTATTGCCGCCAAACATGAAGCTCATGGAATATTCAAAATCGGTGTTTAGCCATGCCGGGTGGCGTTCTTGCTTACTTCCCGTCACAAATAAAGACGGGGAGGGTTGTGTACACGATCCGACTCTGCTCTCTAAATTGCTAAACCCGGGGATCTTCTTGCTCACGTATACCCAGTGCCCCAGGTAGTGTATAATTTCGAAACATCTTATAATAAAATTCTTGATTTATTTTATTATATTTCTTAAGGTTTCCTTTGTTATAATTATGGTAAGGAAGGAACTTGTACTTGTAAGCCAAGATATTGAAGTTATTATAGGAAGGGACAATGCTTAAAGTTTCTCATTTATTGATAAAGAGTAGGTTTATTATATTCTTTGTTCTAATAATTATTTGCTATCAATATTTTAAATTCTTATATGGTAAATGGGGCAAAGAATTGGAGATATTAAGTTCCAGAATTCAGGGTTTCAAAATTAATATTTCAAATCTTTTATAACTATTAAAGATGTGTACATCTTTAAATGTTCAGAGTTGTTTTCTGTGTAATTATAATTTGTTACTATTTTAAATTGAAATGCAGTTTATATATGTTTTTATACATTTATTATTATAATTATTATTATCATTATTCAGTAAATTATACTGATTTTCTCACTGCTAGAAGCTGTACTTTTTTATTTTCCCGTGCATTAAAATTACCTTTCTATTGCTATATAATGGTAGTATTTCTTCCTATACTCTCAAAGTTAAATATTGTTTTGTCATTTCAAGATGGTGTGGAATACAGTACATTAAATTACTTTGTCTGTGACATGGTGCTAGTACCAGATAAAATAATAGTCTATAGTTCTCAATAGTTTACCAACATATCGCGCCGTTTTCTATGGTGGTTGACGCAGAAATGGAGGAAACAGGGAAAGACAGTGGTAAACGAAGAATTACTAACCGATCATACAGTTCGGTCTCCATGAACTAATAAGCAAGGAAGTTAAAAACAGTAAATAACATAAAATTATTTTTCTGTTAGAATAAACTAATTATACAATTCCGAACTATCACAATATTGTGAAAAATAGCGAAATAATATAATTTAAAATTATACCATATGCATGATGGATTTCAGGTTCTACAAAAGAGTGCCTACAAAGTAACGAAAATTCAAACAACCCCTCTCCCTGACAGTGACTATTATTACTCTTCCGCAAGGCAGACTGACGATATTAGTGATGATCAGCTATCTATGCCACAGGCAGGGCACTAATTCACAAAATGAAATATTTCAATTCACCAATAAAATCAATACATACAAGCCAACACACTAATTTTGGGTATGCTCCATACCCAAGCCTTAATGGATACTTCGCACCTGTTTGTATGATGTACGAGGGTCGTCCATTAAATAATGCCCCACATTTTTTTTTCTCAGCCGACAACAATGTTGCGAATGTGTAACGTTAGATATAAATTGTTTGAAGTGTCCTGAGTGCGCAAAATTTCCATTTCCTGTGACAAATAGCTAGCTATAGCAATGCTTCAAGTAAGTGGTGTAAGTTACAAGCAGGATGTAGTCATTGA
The DNA here is from genome assembly GCA_030762175.1 of Metallyticus violacea. Lineage (NCBI taxonomy): Eukaryota > Metazoa > Arthropoda > Insecta > Mantodea > Metallyticidae > Metallyticus > Metallyticus violacea. Next base: position 103,912,804 of record CM060842.1, read on the forward strand.
ATTTCTCACTGCGGAGAAAGAAACTGTGGGAAATATTCGCAAACGTTTATGTGAAGTCTATGGAGCATCTGCAGTCGACAGATGTACTGGGGACAGAGGGTGAGGTCATCAGAAGGCGATTCGGCGGAGTTTCAAGATTTGCAGAGGGTGGAGAAACCATCTACGGCTGTCTCATTTTGCAGCGTGCTGATGTTTTCATTCTCAAAGATCGGCGTAATACGACTCGGCAGTGAGCGCTGAAGCTGCCAACCAGCAGAGGAAATGTGGATGCAATTTCCACGCTCTTGATAACTCAAAAGTGTGTGCAAGATGAAATCCGCGCTGTCTTACGGTGGAACACAAATCTCACAGAAAAAACATTTCTTTTGAGTTGTTGAAAAATTTTGAAGCTGAGGGGAGGGCTTCTTGTCCCGGATTGTGACGGGTGATGAAACCTGGGTTCACCATTTTCAGTCCGAAACAAAACGACAATCCATGGGGTGGCGTCATCCTCCTTTCCACAGAAGAAAAAATTCAAAGCAACTGCTTCCGCCTGCAAGGTCATGATCGTTGTGTTTTGGAACTGTGAGGCTGTGATTCTCATTGATGCGATGCCAAGAGGCAGTATCATTAATTCAGAAGCATACGTCAACACATTAACCAAACTCAAGAAGCGCTTCCAGCGACTTCGGCGCCATAACAAACCAGTAAATGTTTTGATTCAACACGATAACGCTCAGCCTCACACAAGTTTGAGGACTTCTAAACACCTGACGAAACAGGGCTGGACAGTGTTCCAGCCCTGACCTACTTCCACTTGTTTGGACCTTTAAAGGATGTCATTCGTGGAAAACATTTTGAGGACAACGAGAAGGTGATTCGCGCAGTGAAGAAATGGCTTCGTGACTGAAACAAAGATTGGTGCCGACAGGGCATACACGCCTTTGTGTCCCGCTGGAGAAGGCCATAGAACTGGAAGGGATTACGTGGAAAAATAGGATGTGTAGTAAAACATCATTCTTTCATGTGTGTAATTCTGATCGTGTGGAATAAATAAGCGTTGAAGAAAAGAAAATATGGGGCATTACCTTCTAGGCAACCCTCGTATTACATTTTTACTATAACTGTCAGAAAAGCCCAAGCAAACACCTTGCATAGCTTACGTTGTAATACTTATATACCAGATGGTCCACAGTCTCTTATAATTTCTTTTCATGCAACCCGCAATTTATAGTAGTTTTAAAACATGAATCCCACTTCCTATCCAGGATTAATAGAACGATATGCTTGATATTACGCTCTAATCGTTATTGTGGATTTTAATTCAACATTATAAACTGTAACTCACTCTTATAAGGACCACAAATATGAACAGGACATTTAGATTTAGTAGAGGGGCACTATGAACAGGGGCTATATATTGCCCACTTGCTCTGAGGCATAAGCAATAGCTCACTTAGATAAAATACGATTCTGTTTGGATCAAACGTCAACGCAGATTTGAATCTTCGATTGCTTCATTTTGTTTTTCTTTAACTTTTGCCCAATGTTTTATGACATCTTCCTGCATTAAACATAATATCGAAGGAAATAATAGTCTGATGTATATTTTTACATTGTTTGAAAATGCCATGAAACTGCTTAAAAAGTTAAAGGCTGTGCTTATAAAAGTAAAACAGGGTTATCTGGGCAAGAGAAGATATGACAAAAATAACTCCAGTGTAAAACTTCAATTTAGTGAAAATAAATACAAATCTCCAATCATAATTTTTTTCTGAATATGTACTAGGTACAGCGTTTTGGATAGTTTTAAATAAAAATTTAAAAGTTACTACTTTTTAACAAAATAGATGCTCAAAATTATGCCCTGCTCCATTCATACACGACTGAGCACGTAAGTTGTAATATGTATTTAATGGGCCTGCAGACCTGCCGGAGGTGATTGGAGTTCTCCGGTTACTGTGCATAAACCCCCCTTACTTTAAATGCCTCTAAAAGAAGAAGTCAAGTAGTGTAAATCGTGTGATATGGGTCCTATTTCATGAAACAATAAGTATAATAGTTTACTAGTTACTAGCCGTAATTCAACAAGTTGTAATAAAGCCCGTTTCATGAATGGTAAAATCGTCATTTGTCTCTTGTCATAATTACTAGAGTCCGGAGCAGCTATCTGTGCGGGTGTTTACCTGGCTACTGCGCACAGAAAGATTGCTGATGTACCGTGTAGGAAGCAGCTATTTGAATGAGAAAGGAAAGAAATCATATATATATATATATATATATATATATATGTGTGTGTGTGTGTGTGTGTGTGTGTGTGTGTGTGTGAGAAAGGAAAGAAATCATATATATATATATATATATATATATATATATATGTGTGTGTGTGTGTGTGTGTGTGTATGAAGTGCACTAAGATAATTAGTTACGGAAGAAGATAATATTAATATTCGATGGGTTTGTAGGCTGTGATAAGGCGGAAGTATCATTACTTAATGACCATGATTTGTGACGATGATGCCAATTTCGTATGTTTTGCACATTGTCCATAACAGTGACAGAGTTAGGGGCGGTACAGAGCAATAATTGTTCACCATTTTATGACCAGAAAATATATAATTTCAGAATGATATTGTTTAACAATCAATTTTGTTCTAAAATTAACTTCATTCTGGAACAAAATCCTTTCCTTTTTATTTTCTTCTTCTTCTTCCTCTTCTTTTTTTTTTTCCTGGGTTGGTATGGCAAACTAAAAGCCTTTACCAATTGGAACTTTTACGCCACCAGAGCGGTCTTCACTTGTCCAGCACATCTTCTCTGTGTGGTTCTGATTCACCCATGTTTTGTCTAAATAATAATTGTTAAATGCTTTAGCCTCTCTAATTTTATGAATGGGTCTAAAAACACAACCTAGTAAATACTATTTCACTCCTTTCCAAAATAAACGTTCTCCCATCGTCAAATCGCTTATATTTAAAGTCCACGTACTTCAAAAACGCAGCATGGGTTGCTTGCCCCCCTTTAAAAACATTGAGATCTTCATTTTAACTGCTAGTTTATGTGCAGCAAGGAACTCCAGGTTCCTATACATGTAAAAAATCAAGTTGTGTAGAACACTTTTAACAAAGTCATCTAAATCAGTTACTGCTTTTTTCGCATACGACTTACCCTATTGTTCTAAAAAGAATTATCATTCATGGATGATCTTGTTTCTTTAGCAATTTTCTGTGCAGTTCTCACATCGTTACCACAGGCTTCAGCCGTGCGTTCTTGACACTTGGCAACACTGTTAGCCCAGCTTCTGGCTAAGTACTGAGTGTTGGCTGCCTCCTCCTTAAAGAACTGTACACTTTACATACCATTTCACGTGCTTTTTATGCTTACGTTCTCCTTGCTCCATGTTGTACTTCTCTGTAATACTTTAAAACAGAAAGTAAACCACAAACTGAAAATCGACCCACTGGAAAACATAGACCAACTCACAGACAACCAAACACAGAAGACTCTCCGCTTCAAATGGCGCTTATTGGTTGAACTTGGCACATGACTTTGCTTGTCCTCTGTGCAACCTTCCCAGACCCGCACAGATAGTTGCTTCCGACTTTATTGTTGCGACTGTATCCGAGAGTCGAGAAGGTCCGTTTCGGGGATAACTTCGTGGACTACTTGTTGCTTTAGCTATTGTTATTTTAGTTACATTGTTCCTAGTGTTACTTTATCTTTCATTTATATATATCTGAATTCTTCGCTGCATCCTTGTGATGTTTTGACCTTGCTTTTTCCGTTAAATATGTTATTATTAATATTTTAAGACTCTCTATGTTTTAAGCTGAATATGCAGTATATTATTAAATATATGTATCTGAGTTCATGCTGAACATTCCACTCTTGAACTGGGAATCATATCTCAGCAAGATAATTTCCTTGATTTTCTGAGAAGCCCTTTGCCTATTTTAATATTTTTGTTGTATATACCAATGATACACCAGTGTTTTATAATGTTTGAGAAAGTCAACTCTCAGTGCTGGGTTTAAATATTTATGCAACCTAGGGTGTAAGCACAATATCTTCCTCTCTCAATTGGTTTTCTTTCTGTTTCCTTGTCCTTTTCATCCCTTTTATATTCTCCAGAAAACAATAATAATGTTACACATTTTATTTTCAAACACGTTTGTTACTATAGAGTTCAATGTTGTGTTGCAGCATCCCCCTGGAGCACAGGGATGGAGCGTGGCGGCACAGTCAGTGTCGTGTCTTCCAGAGAAACTACTCCGCACTGCTGGAGCAGGTAGAAGAGCTGGAGACACAAGCACTGCCGCCCTCCGTTAACCGAACCGCCCCCTGTTCTCACGGATGGCACTTTGACTATTCCCAATACGCCACCACCATCATCACTGAGGTAAGACTTCTGCTTTCCCCCTCTCAGGAGAGTAATGGGTTAGAGAGGTAAAGGAAGAAAACCTCACTTACGAAATAACTCTGTAGTATCCTTACTGAAGATTTTCGCAGCTATAATCTTTGATAGGAAACAACAGATTTCTCGTCATTTGAAAATTTTAGGTTAGTGATGATTAATTTTGTAGGCTGTAGACACATTTTATTTACTTGTATACTAAATTGTATATTATTAGAAAAACGAATATTTTTATATAGCAATTATCATCGATAGATAAATAAACTAACGTAACTTTGGTTTTATTGTATTACACTTAATCGTTAATCTTTAAATCATTAGAAAATTTTGTAAACTCTGTGTACACCAAACGGTTCTAGCGTTTTCCTTAAAGGAAATATTTAAGAGACCTGAAAGGATGTGCATATTCCCGTTAGCGTGTCTCTCAAAGACGTATGTAGGTATTAAATATAAAGGAGAAATGACATTTTAGAGTCCTGAAAGCTGCATGAATTTACTTACGTTACAGTTAACGCTATCATGAGTTCCAATCAGCCATCTATAGGCCACCTTTTACGGGCCGGATCCTGTCCTTATTTATCCGTATTATCCCCGTATATTAAAGGCTGCAGTTTTTTCTAATAAATGAATACATTCAATCGTATTTTATATCGTGATGTTATAGTGTGGGACGAACCTTAATAGTCTTGCTTCACCCCAGTATCTAATGCTATTACTTTTGTCTAAACAGTAACACATTGCCACGAGGTAATGCATTGATTCTTTAGTGTTGTTACTGTTACTTTTATACATCAAAGATTGACACTGTTTTTCACATTTTTAAAAATATCTGAGGATGCCTTAATCAACAAATAATGAAGAAACAAATAAATACTTTTTTCTCACTTTCATACACATTACGTGTACTGATAGAGATTGCAGCGACGCGACAATGCTGTTTTGGTGAGTGATTTAGCTGAATGACTGTACTCTCAGAAGAAGAAGAAGAAGAAGAAGAAGAAGAAGAAGAAGAAGAAGAAGAAGAAACTTGTCACACACTATTGTAAACTATATTATACCAAGTGCTTAAAGTGATGTTCATGCATTCACCCGATAAAATTAATTAGCTTTCACATGAAAATTTCTTCTTACCAATTTCTTATAGTGTCTTTCAGTTCATTTATTGTTAATTTTGTAGGGCTCAATGCCCCCTGTAACTACTATAGCATACCTGATGGTGGACACTAGTGATACATAAAATGAAGTGAGAAATTGGAAAATGCATTCATAGATCTATGTCTCATAACCTCGGCCATCTAAGTCAGTGTTATTCTAGAGATGAGGGTTGCTAATATACATTTTTATAGTTTCTGACAAATAATAGTTGCACGCGGTCTGGGGCTTTTATGAATCATTGCCCTCTAGATATTCTGCTGTTATTAAAACTTCCGGTAGAGCTTCCAAAAATCATGAAAAGTGTGCTGTGACAGAATCTTGTTGAAACTATTAATGTTATCGCTCATCATTTGATAATTGTTCATAAAAATGTGGGATACCTCAGAGAATATATTTTATTTGACTCGCAGTTAAATACTATTAGTAACCAATTTTTAAAACCGCGAAAGGAAAATTAGTGAATTAGCGATTAATGTTCTGTGCTCCAATAGCTATAATTTTGCTTACAAGCACAATAATAAATAAAATAAAGTAAAGTAAATTGGTAGAAAATTATCAAAGAAAATAACGATGTTCTCGACAAACCAACTAATTATTTTTCTTTTTTTAAAATTATATTTAGAGTGTAAATTACTATTTTAGTAACAAACTGTCTTTTACTGCTTAAGGTGGATTTTAATTGTATGTGCTTGTTTTATATAGTGCCTGTAACTATTGGAGTGTTTATATAATATTAAGAATGTGTTTCAGTAAATTGCTAATGACTCTTTCAGAAATACAAAATAAATAAATTTAGTTTTTAGAACGAGTAAATTTCTCGCTTCATTGAGATGTATGATAGAAAGCTGGTATATACTTTTTAGTAATTACCAAAGTTAAATTAATAACGAAAACAGCAACTTTAATTGCTTTAAATTTCACTGTGGTTTTTATTATAGATGTGTCTTTGGAAACTTTAAGAAATTGGATATTATGGATTAGATGTATGTTTAAGGAAAGGTAAAATTCCTGTGTGAAAATAATGCGAACTCTGGTGAAAAAAGGAAAGAAAGAAATAAGAGAAAAAAGAGAAACCGATCAAAGGGATTTCTCAACATATTACATCAAAGGAATTGAAAACAAAAAATCTACTTAGCAGTCAAAAACTACACAGCACAAACAAGCTTTCCTATTTCCAGCAAAGGTTGCATCTTCATGTTAAAATTAGAAGTTGGAATTTCTCTCCTTGGAAGCTACAGAACTCTTCGACAATTTTTGGAAAAAGGCACAAGTAAATGAGAATTTGGCAGTGTTAACGACGTTGGGTACAATATATTTAACAAACATAAATTGGTATTTTTACAAAATAATAATGCCACTGATCATTTTACTGCTAATATCGTTCGGCCCTTACATTGCTCCAGAATTGGAGTTAACCGTAGAATTGTTACTTACAGCAGAATGTTTACAAATGCCAATTGTTTAACCATCGCACAATTGTTTATCGTTTATTTGAATATAACTAGATTGAAAAAAATACAAATCATAAGCACATACTTTTCCCCGCCGCAGTTTGAATGTAAAAGGCTGCAAAATATTTCACACTGTTCTTTATAAAAACACTTTACACATGTGTATTTTCACAGAATCTTTTAACAGGGTATGCGAAACCTGGTTTCAAAACTTAAAAATATTTTTCTAAAAGTTCCTTGAATGTTTCAAGGCATTGCTGTCTGTCTCCTACCTCTTCATTGCATCTTAACAGAACGGCCCACCTTTGAATATTGGAACGGCCACACGTATAATTTCCAAGCATGTATCAATGCACGTTCAACTTTAGCAGTTAGGAGCAGGTAAGAAACTTGCCGAATCTTTGGAGGTAAAAGTTGATTTAACATTTAATATTTTCACGTCAGTTTCTGTTATTACACTGTTTGAAGAAATAGGGAAAGTACTGATACATCCATAAATTTGTAGATATGGAAAAAGGGTGTAGTTAATGAAGTGAGAACTAATTTATCTTACCTAAAACATGGTTACTACATATTATGCTGGGAAGTAATTCTTTATTCATTTATCGTACCTCAATAACCTCCAAATAGTTTCTTCTGAAGAAACATTTAGTTATAATGTGCGAAATTAAGGCAATGAACTGAAACTAATTTGAACGTTTTAATATTTCTCTAGAGATAAGGTATAACAATGCTAATATTAGCTAGCAATATTAATTTTATTTAAATATGGAGGCTTATAATGACTAAACACGTAATCACACCTACCAACGTGCTTATGCCACGTTTGTTAATTTTTTATGCTCTTTAACAAAGGAAATATTCTTTAAATAATACAATTTTTAATAATAAAAATAAAATTTTAAGTTAACACCAAAGTGTCTGTTTCGTTTCGCCAAGTTGAAGAGTCCAAGCCCGTGATTAGCCGCAGACTCTTCGCAACTCCTTTGTAAGTCACCGCCTTCTTCCTCTCGTTGAACTTTCTCAAAATGTGCTGGGGACATGGGTTGGTAAAAATTAGATTTCATGATGAGAAGTAGCTCCAGCAATTTGTACACGAACTTTAGCTTAACGTTTCAAACGGCCCACTCCTACTAAATATAAACTAAACATAATATGTATAATATTTATGTATTTTAGTTCTTTTCTTTTTCTTTTGTTTTATTTATGAACGCTCTTTAACATCTCAGATCATCAGCGTCCCAATCAAATTAGGGCGTGAAACGGTCGACAAATTTTGCTCATTCTTTTTTCAGGGTTGGGGTTCTTTTTCATGCCGTAAATGTACGACACGGGACCCACGGGTATTATAGTTAGTGATGTAATCATATGTAACCTTGTAATCATATATTTATAAAACGGTATAACTGTAACCTGTAAATTGTATGTCAAAAGAGAAAGTCTCTGGTGTTAACTGCCTACGGTACTTGGAGGCCAAGAGGGCCACATAATAACGGGGAGAATGATCTCAAAGGGTAGAGTGCGACGCCACTTTTTAAAAGGAGTATTAAATTTGTTACAGGCCTCTGACCCCTACCGGTGGCTGTACAGCTAGCCTTTAAAACTGTCCAACATCGACAAAAGTTTTAAACTTTCAAATAACAACGAGTAAGGCAGGTGAACTTTAACCAGCCAATGATAGATGTATATTTCAAATTTTTATAGAAAGGCGCGAGGCTTTCGCGTGCCTTTTGGCGTCTGCTAGCCAACGATTTTTTATTTAAATTTAATAAATAATGAGGCAGTTGCTTGGCTGAAGTACACTGTCCCAAGTTCTACACGCCGAGAGACGCATTTCCTCTTTCATTTCGACGCAGAGGCAGTTGTAAGTGGAACGTTGCTGAGGCACGCAGCTATAAGAGCTACACAGGGCTATAGAGATAAGCAATTCCTGTTCCCAGTTACTCAGTTTCAATTTTTATACGCCGCGAGACGCATAATAAGATCTACATGCTACAAGATACACGCAGCTTTTAGGTAGTCTTAAATTTTACACGCGCAAGGTGCACCCAGTTTGGCAACTCACTCATTCCTCAGACGCAGTCATAAGTCCTACACGCCGCGAGAGGCAGTTATAAGATACACGTGGTTCATTACACGTTCGACATTGCTGAGGCACGCGATTTATAGAATCAGTTACTATCTGTTAAGCGGTTTTCAATTTCACCTCCCGCAGCACTCGTACATAAGTTCCACACGCGGAAAATAAGTCTGTATCTGCGTAGCTAAGTTTATCGTACGCAAAACACCAGAGGACGCGAAATATTTTGCACGTAATAAAATACCAATATATATTATGCCGCATTGCGTGCTTATTTACACTTCAGAAACCAACTCCAGTCTTGTTGAGTACGATGCAGCAAAATAGCAGAAATCACCATGATAAATTGTTGACATTGAAGCGTGGGCAACAACCCCGAAGCGATCAATAATCAATCTACAAAACCATTTCAAAATTGACATGACAACGCGAGGCCACTAGACGTCGACAACAGATCGTTTCAAAGTTGGTGCGCAACCTGGGGCACGTAGCCGGAGCTTACTAAACAACTTCAAAATTAGGCGCCCAGCGTGCTGCCGACACATTTCACGTTATTTATTGAATTATAATTGCTACCAGAAAACGAAGCGACTGTTTTTCATTCCGAAATGGAATATTCTCAATGCCAGGAAATATAATTATAGCTTTATCGGATACTGCCTTCCTCAAGCACTATTGCCAAGAACTCCATAATGAGACGTGAGATCTTATGATTCCTTGCCAAAAAATCACAAAATAAACAATATTTACAAAGAATATGTTGTGTTATGATTTCTTTTGTTTACTTTTATGCTTTCATCCTATTAATGAATTGATTGTGCAGGTCCTTTATTCTATTACAAGCTTGCAAACACAATACATGCAGGTATATCTACCCGTGCATCTGTGCCTCTCCTAAAGGCTGGCTATTGACCTACCTTCACTTTAAACTGTTGGTTCATACTACCTTTGGATACTTAGTCAGATTTTAACATATAAATAATATGACACATAGCATTGTTATCGTCATAATTACATTACGTTACATTATCCAAAATGTTTACATTTATATTAGGTGGTCGGCAAGATACAAAATACTTGTTTTAAACACATGATTTAAAAATAATTTAGCAAATATTTATTAAAAATAAACTCGATATTTGTTGGTTTTTGATTCGATTTATTTATGGACATTCTTTATCATATCAGGTCATCAGCGTCCCATTCAATTCAAGGCGTGAAACGCCAAAGGCCTCTTCTTTCAGGCTTGAGGTTCTTTTTCATGCCGACAAAGGACCCACGGCTTTACTTCCTTTTCCGAAGGAAGCCGTACTTAGCATTTTTACGCTGGCCGGGATTGAACCCACGATCTTGGGTTTAGGAGGCCAAGTATGGTTGCCATTGTACCACCAGGACTGACTATACTTATTGGTGGCTTGCATTCATTTGTGATGATAATCATTAACAACCATCGTTAAAAAGTTAGAACTAAAGATTCTAGATTCCGAGAGCATCAGTAGTATTGCATTCTTGGTTTGGTTGTCATTTATAAAGCTCTACTCAGGTTTTGTTAATAACCGGGAGCTAAAAATGTAAAAGAATCCTACCGAATATTTTTAAAAATACTATTGAATAATTTGCAGCTGCAACAGAATTGTAAAAATTATATGTTAAAATGTCACATTGATGCGAATCACAAAGTCAGTAAGTGTGGGAAATAACACCTGAGGAAATGAAACGGTGATATTGCAACTTTTATTTTTAAATTGAAGCCCGCAGCATATTTTTCTTCGTCCCAGTTTGAATGCAATAGCAAAATGATGTTATACAAATTATACAATTATTTTCCATAAGAAGCTTACACACCTGGATGTTAGAGCTTCCCTTTCACGTTCGATATAAAGGAGTAAACTAAACTTGTTAATTTAGGCGGAAAGAGACGATGTGCGTGCTGGCCAGACTTTGGAGACGATAAAAAATTGTTCATGAGGAGCAGGAGATGCTGGGTAGAGGAAATATCTGCAAGGTTGAGAGTAAAAAAAAAATATCCCCGTTCATCGAACCGTTCACAACCAACTTTGCTTGAATACAGCCATGGAAAAAGACCAGCGAGTGGTCTGTTGTGAGGCATTTTTGGAGCTGTGCCATAGCAACCATAGGAAAGTATTGGAATCCATTATATATGGGTCGAAACTAAAGTCCTTTAAGAGAACTTCTAATAAGAAGCGAATTGATGAAATGGCCGAAACCAAAATCCTCCATCCCCTTATTCAACCAAATATTTTGTGACGATTGTTAAGTCTTTTTTGATTCACTTTAAAGGGAAAATAAAATAAACGCAGTAAACGGGGTTTCTATCCCAGTTTACTTCACAAGCTACGAGAGTCTATTAAAAAGAAAAGGCGCGAACATATCATTCCGCTTAGGTAGAAGCTGTCCCTGGCTCTCCGTCGATTATAGAGTAATTGAAATAATTAATATTTGTAATTTTAGAATCAGCAACTCAGTAATTATGAGCAAATATATCGTGCATTTTCTTTCAGTGGACGAACTTTAATGACATAACTTGTATATGTAGAATCAAGATTGTATAATGTTTAAATTTGTTCATAATGTGTAATTTTGCTAATATTTAAGAGATGATATGTAGTAATATAGCAAAGTAAGGAAAAACTCTTTCTCCGAACACAGTAAGAGTTGGAAAGTTAATCCCTTTTGGTGTACATGTAGAGTTGGAAATGCCCACGCCTCAGTCAGAGACACCAGCTTATTTGGTGGCAAAGTTGCAGGTGTCCGATTAAAGGGTTAGTGACGATAACATATGAAATCTGTTTAAATACATCTTATTCACGAATAGCGGAGCATTTCGCTTGACCAAAATAGCCCAGAGAATTGACATGAAATTCTTTGAGGTAAGCACTGACCTATGAGTGATGTTAACACGAAACTGGCGGGAATATTTCGCGCCGCTGTCCATGGTTAGCGTCATTTTATATTGAGTATAAAAGGGATAGATTTTGCCCCAAAGTCTCAGAATTTTCCGGGCCAATATGTGTGGCTGCCGTTACCCGGAGATCAGCGGAAGAGCGGCCTAAATACCAAGTACGGGTTCCGGCAATAACGAGGCATGAATGTAAATCACCACGCGAGATGCGAATACAATATTACTGTGCTGTATTAAGAATACTGTTGAAATAACGATCTCTTCGCATTCGGCACTATTTGGTGAACATTATAAATTTACGCGTTTGTCAAGATTACCTTGCCTATGGTTCGACATGAGATGGCTTAAATATTCATGTTCTGGAGAATAAATACCTTCAGCAGCTGAATTACAAGACATATATATCGGCGAATTGGATATCAAATTCCCAATAGCTTATGGCTGCCAGAAATCGGCGAAACGCTCTAGAGAGAGAGGGGGGGGGAGAGAATCTCGTAAAATAAGAGTTGGAGGTCTACAGCAACCGTGGCGAAATATGCGATCAACACAACTACCGCACTGCCCAATTCCCATCTCCCACCAACAATCTGGTTTCAAGGTCAAATTATTGCTTTTTGTAGATTGATTTACTCTTCAAACGCCACTTGAGTTGGCTAGTCCCAGAGGAAGCTAATGTCTCTGTGGAAATTCCGTTTTACTCTGTCCTATTTCTTGCTACTCTTCCCAAGTGCTGCTCTTGGTCGTCAATCGATATCTAGTCAGAATGAATGGCCTTACCAGCTTCATTTGATCAGGTATAATGTCTTTCAGCTGAATTAATTTGATTATATTGTTCTTGACTTGTCCTTAAAGGTGATTTTGTTTATCTGTATTTCTCCTATTTGCTGGTAAATTTGTAGCATATTTTTCTATTTTTAGGTGTAGCCCTATTGTTTACACAGCATAAAAAAGTAATGTCCCACTTTTCTCAGAATATATTTATTCAAAAGAATTGAACTTTCGTGATAATATGAATAAATGTTTCTTTTATTTACACATGCCATTGTTCTACATAGTCTCCATTGTACGGCCTTACGCCGGTAATATATTCCTTGTCGGTAGCAGCCTGACGCGTAGTAACTGCATCAGTTGTCGTCTTCAAAGTGAGTTAAATGTAAAGCGTCTTTAAAAGAACCAAAGAGATGAAAGTCTGACGTGGCATTGCGCCGAGCTGCACAAATAATGCAATCCGCACAGTTCAGCATCTCTGTAAGGTTGGGTCAAAAAGGGGGCGCCGGCTTCTGCACATCCTCCGCTTTAGTTCTATAGCCCAACGCTACTGTGACCGTATAATTCCCGTACATTACACGAATGATCATTTCGTTTTAGTGAACCAAGAATTCAATTACAGCTCCGCCATTTCGGCATACTTGAAATTCCGAACACGTAAGAGGAAAGCACCAGATTTAATGTAGGCAAAGATGCAATTTTGTATCTTTGATAATGACTTAAGAAATAAAATGGGGTTTAATGATCTTCCTAACATGGCTGGAAATACTTAGTCATTCATATATTTTAAACATAATATTCAGTGTACTGGTTTGAAGCGGGTTTTTTAATATCATGTTGTATGGATGTACCCGAGGGTCCCATTTTGTACCCCGGGTCTTTCAGGGGCCCGAAGTCGCCTTTTGTGCCTTAGTGGTCGCGGGAGGAGGGAGATGAAAGGGAAGGGTTCAAACCATACGACAATTTGTTTCATTAAATGCCTAGAAGTGTTTATTCACACGACACTTTGTTGTCGGACACCTGGTTCGTTACCTCTATGACTTTAACGCCACAAGCTACATTCCCTACTTGAAATTGCATCTGTGTGCCTCTTGTCTACACTTTGTAGGGAAATACAAAAGAAACTAATTTCATTTAATTAAAAAAATAACAGAATAAAAATAGCTTTACAAATATTATATTTCAAACTTGCATGTAAAAAGAAGGGGTAAACACTATGTTGTATCAAATAATAGAGTAACATTTGAAGCAGGGGTAGTTGCATAGAAAAATATCAAGAAAATTGTTAACAATGCACAAGTAGGAAGGAAAAGAAAGGACGAAGGGTGATAAGCATAGTTTGGGTATAAAAATGAGTTACATGTTACGAAAAGACGTAATTGCGAAAGCTTGAGGATACCAACGGAACCATAACGCAATGTGACATTGAAAATTAAATTTCCCCACCTTTTCGGTGAATCGTATATGCACGCAGTTCCTTTCTTTCTAATACCTTTCCTCTCTCCCCTTTCTTATCCTGTTCAACTGTCACGTTGAAGAATGGCGTCAGCTTAATTTGACACCCAATGGTTCACTCATCTACCGAAAATTCTAGCAAGCTCGTGTCTCTTCATTGAGATTCGTCTCCGGGACAGCTGAGATTATGTGCTCTTTGTCTTCTATTCAAAACTGTTAGGCCCGGAGTCTTCTACAAAAGTTATGCCCTGTGCATAAGGTAACATGTTTTAAGTCTTTTATTGTAATATTATATAATAAAGCCTATATTGGCGTAGCTTTTCCTTTCCTAGTCCTCTTAATGAGTAAGGAACTAGTGTTTGAAAGCCACTGAGTTATTCAATTACGGATATCATTAAAATATTTTACATATTAACCAATAAAAGATTTTATAAAATGCTTACGTTTATATAATTTTGTTTTAATGTTTTATTCAATTAATTGTACATTTATTGGGGAAATATTATGTGTCATTATACTTGGTTAATGCTGGATAATGCTAATTTACCTGTTATAAAATTTTGCAATTTTTAAGTTAACTGTTTAATACTGTATTACATTTTCCTTCAATAATAAATTACATTGCAACTATGAAACAATCTTCTCGCAAGACTTACAAGTTACCTTTCTTCGACCACATCCTGAGGAATTTTCTTCAGAACTGTAATGAATGGCATTGGTTAAATGGAATAAGAATGAAGTACAGATTGTGAATATATTTTTCATTCTGCAATATATATTGAAAAAATTTCAAATATATTTTATGGAAGTTCCTGTTAAGTGACATACGAAATTATAACACAATGTGATCACGAATAAATAAAGATGAATTAAATTATTAAATTATTATACTTAATATTTAGAACCGCTATTCATCAATTTACGAATTTTACTCTGTCTCAACTCGGTTAGAACGTGCAACTTAACAATATAAATCACACTCCTCTATTACAAAGTGTTTTCCAGCATTTAACTTCTCCTACGCCCAAAACGCGGGTTCGAACCCGGCCAGGACCGATGGATTTTTTCGGGCGTAAAAATCCTAAGTATGGCTTCCTTCGGAAGGGAAGTAAAGCCGTGGGTCCCGTGTCGTACATTTACGGCACGAAAAAGAACCTCAAGCCTGAAAGAGAGGCCTCTGAGCAAAATTTGTCGGCCGTTTCACGCCCTGAGTTGAATGGGACGCTGATGACCTGAGATGTTAAAGAGCGTCCATAAATAAATCAATCAAAAAAAAAAAAAAAATCAGCATTTAACTTGGATATTTATTTTAATTTAAAGGCTTTCTTTGCCCATTTTCCATGAGAACGTGTTTCGCCTTAATAATTTTGCATTTAATGACAAAAGGTGACAGTGTATTTTTTAATATTGAAGTCTTCGCGAGAGCCGGTGCATTGAATATGCCACGTTGACAGCAACCTCTTCAAAAATCCAATTAAAGGTAGGTGAAATGTAAATGAGTAGACCAGGGGAAAGACTGCTCGGAATTTCAAATGACTGCTACCTTAGTACATGCATAACCCAGCGTAGTAAACTGAATTTGTCAGCACGACCCGAGTTGGATGATGCCCAGTGTCAACAGCACTTAAGTTTATTAGACCCGGAGGAACGCCGTAAACTGCTTAACCTCGTCAAACACCGCGCTGTTTTCTCTCAGAATTAATGAAGAGGCTTCACTTCACAATACTAATTTGCACATCAAGTTTGGTGTTGCTCTATAAGTATGTTCACTTCTTCACTGCATGCATGCTATGATGCAAGAGCTTGTTTCATCCCCCCACTGTGTCAATAGAACTTGGTAACTTTGCAGGGTGGCACGTTCGCGACCCTTGCCGTATAACGGTCGCAGATAGAAAATTGTAACTATATACCTTTAAACAAGCTTACAAATATTGCAAAAAAAATATTGTAAACACTAATTTGAGTAGCAAAGCTTAATTCGCACAATTAATTAAGAGTATGCGAATTAATGCAATTTTAGAGTCTTAAATTTATTTATTTTTTTATGATATGAAATCGATCGCAATTATGGTTAACTGAGCTGTGTGACGGGTCTGTAACAGATCCCCTCCAATTGGATAGAACTCTTTTCGGAAAAATAATTAATCCGGTCAAGAAAACCGAGTTTTAGAATGTATGAAATGCTATTGCACTCCATGTGGCATCAGGGTACATAATAAATGCTAAAAACTTTTCGATTTGTAATAAATATTGCTTAAACTTTACCGCTTTTTACAGTTATTCATAACACAATAATTTGGTCATAGAAGGGTATTCCCAAGCGACCTGATTGAAATTGTATTTTTAATAGTAATTCAAAGCAATATCTTGACTTATTTATATAAGTATTAGCACAGAAATCTAGGAAAGATGCAAGGTTTTGTGAATAGTAACGCAAGTAAAGGATTCGGAAGTTGAGAATTACTCATTGTATAAAAGTTTGCTCGCTACAAAGTAAGAAATGTACGTAAGTTGAGGGAAAGAAAAGGGCTCTAGGAAGTTATTGGTTTTTGCACTATACCTAAAATTTGTAAACTTTAATTTCCTACAACTATAGCGCTTAATGCGTTTTAATGGGAAAAAAGAAACACAACAACAATGTCTGTAGGGGTGCTTCTATTTTACACCACATGTTTGTATTTGTCGTCATTATCAGTAGGGACTTGGTGTGTGTAGACCGGGAAGCGGTAGAAGGAGATTTTCTCCGGTAAGAGTTATTATGTGCATGCACCACCAAAACGTCCTAGTAAAACCTCGAGTTTGTAGTTGCTGCGTTATAAAATTGAATGAAATTATTAGATAATTAGAGTAAACTGTATATCAATGATAATACGCATGTATATTAAATATGAGAATAACTTTCATTTGTTTCAATGTTACACATGAAGTGACATTGCTCTCAAGCGGACACTGTCCAGTATCGATATTCGTCGTATCTCATTATACTGTGACTTCGTATGTAGTAAGCTACTGTTGAACGCCAAGTGCGAATCGTGAACGGTTAGTTTTATTTTGTTTTGTATTGTATTATTTGATGATAAAGAAAATGAACACTGTACAAAGCTTACATGCTAAGTCTTTTTCTTTGTGACCATTGAAAGAGAAAATTCAAATTAAAAACTGGGCAAACCGGCTCCAAATATTAATTTGAGTCAAACTATAATTCAATACACATAAAGTATACAATGGTTTCTGTAGATTCCAGACTTTAACCATAGGACCACCGATTAGTTTCTTGCATGAAAACTAGGTTAATGCTTCGATGTACCTATTCATTCAATTATTTCTCTCTTGCCTTTTCTGTTGTGTTTGTTCAGTCACGAACGGGTGAGTGTTTATTCTTGTTATTAAAATTCTAGAAGCTTGCTCTGTAAATTCAGCAGTAGCAGTAATAGTAAAATTTTACACAGGGGTTATACACCCACAAGTCGCCGCTGGCTGGAATCAAGGAGTTTGCATGAATTTCAGAATATTTGCGTCTTATAGCACAAGGCTCTGACCAACAAGAGCTAGTAAACTTTGAATTGATTTTCCTCTAGACTCCATATCTTGGCATCTTGATCTTGCGGTTCATAGTGAGTGGCGCAGGCAGTACCTTATACGTTAGAAACACTACGTGTTCATATAATGCCCCAGGACCAGGGACAGACCATTCGAATTAAACTGTATTTAGCACCTATAGATGTCACCAAAATATGTAGTCACCCTATCGCTTCATGTACAGTTTAGTGTGGTGCTAAGGTATTACTTGGACGTGTCTTTTTATATGGAATTTTAACGTGCCATAAATATGCGACATGGGTTTTATAATTCCCGAGTCCAGAGAGACCATGGAGACTTAGTATTGTACCAACTGAGCCAAAATTTCCTGTGTGGTATCATTTCGAATGGAAGTTTAATTCGTAAGTGTCATACTGGCCCTTTAGAAACGTATGCCATAAGTTTTGAAATTTGAACAGGCAGACCACAGATTCCCTATCAAATTGTTTGTATTTTTAATAGTATTTAACACGCATTTTTACTACTGGGACATCAAATGCGATAAACACTGATGATACACGAAATGAAATGATAAATTGGGAAAGGATTCTTTTTTTTTTTAAAGGTAGAAAGCGTTTCAGGCCAAAGTTTAGGGTACCTCCGCTTCATTTGCCATTCATGAAGACTGGAGAAAACCTGGAAAAAACAAACCTCAGTCAGGGAAGACAGTCCTGGTGGGAATCGAACCCCAGACCTACCGATTTATTAACTGCCTGTAAAGTTATCAAAAAACGATACTCCGGTGTAAGGAATGTAAAACTGCTGAATAGATATTTATTAATGTTACCCCAAAAACATAAAGATGAATAATCATTTTTTTTCTGTTACCGCTAATTTCGACATCTGTACGTTTTACAATAGACAACACGACGTGTTCAGTGGTATGAAAAGTTAAAATTATTCTGAACAAGGCTAAGCTGGTGATATGTTAATCGTTGATCATTTAATGAGTTTAGTGAAATTGTAAAATAAATGACTGGGTAGGTAGAATTAGACCTATCTCTTGGTCTCACTGTAATATACTCTGGGGATGCTTTAAGAATTATGTGCACAGTTGAACGGTTTCTGATTCGGAGATGTAAAATAAGGATTGCTGCTGCTATTGCATTAAAATTAAACAGGCCTAACAGAAATATGAATATCGTTTCGACCATTTCCATGCCAAAAATTGACAACATATATTAAATTTTATAAACTGTTTACATTTTAAGACTTGTATTTTAAAATTAGATTTTCTCATTTCAGATATTTGATTAAAAGTGTCGCTTATAAGTTGTAGGCTCTTTTAAGATATAAATATAATGCATATGACACCTTCTGTTTGTGCTCTAGACAACTATAAACAGTATGTAATGCATTTCTGTGTATTAGATGAGAATTTCTGGAAATGAAATTTGTGTTTTTCTTCAGTTTTACGTCAAAAAAGATGTCAGCGCTGTAGGATTGTATGTAGCCGCTAGAGAATGTGCGGTTCATTTTGTGCAAAGCATTACAAGAGAAATTTACACTTGCAACGTGTCAGACGAAGAAAAGTTTTGCGCTTTCTCCTATCATCTTCCCAAATTAGTGTACTTCATAAATTAATTCATCGCTAATAGTAAGTTATGCCCTGGAATACTCACTGTTCATAAATTTTCTGAAGAAAGGTTTGTTTGTAAGCAGCTGAAACTTCCAATTTCTGACAAAGTGCATTCTGGCCTAATTCAGACGTTATCACTTATGCAATAGAGAGAGGCACGTACCAGTCCTCTGTATGCAATCAAAATGTTCCCTTGAGTGTATGTATCTTCTAGCATCGAGCATTGAGACTACACCCTTTGGGAATGAAGTCTGATGAGAAACGTAATGTGTTCCCTTCCACATTCACCCATACCCAGAGGTGAAATGTGTTCTAAAGGTCAACAGTATAAGCTGTACATGTGAATAATTATAATTTATTAGCGTTACTTCAGTAGAACTGTAACCAGTTTCCATTATTATTATTATTATTATTATTATTATTATTATTATTATTGATAATGATAGCAATGATATTGGCTCCAATAAAAAAAAACATAAGTATAAAGACTTGTTGCTTACCAAACTTTATGAAAAATAAATTTCGTATTATTCGTTTCAGGAAGGTTCTTACAACTTTTTTCACTTTTCACTGCCACATTTCGTTGTCACCAAATGCCTAGCTTTCTTTTCGCCTCGGTCTTTTCGCTTCTCCACACTTCTGCTCATGCTGTTAGCCCCAACTGTACTAGTTAGTGACTCTATTGGATAAGCCTTTGATTTTGGTTTTGTGGCCGATGCCATAGTGTGCCCTATTCTGTCTGTTAAAAGTAGATTTAGAATTTTTTGTGCAGTTTTCTCTGACTTCTTCTCTAAGTATTCGTTCAATTTCCCCCATTTTAATTTTGTAATTCATTTTAAAAAATAAGAAATTTAGGCTCCAAATGTTTTACGCCTCAGATGGACTTTTCCAAATTTCCTCGAGATATTGAGGAAGTTAGTATATAATACGTTAATGATATGTATCACAACAATTTCGGAGATTGTAAAAAGGTCCTAGTTAATCAATTTCAAATAGGTAACTGTGTTCTGCCTGTTCAGATTTCGAACATATTAAGTTTCTATGTATGCTACTTAGAAACTTCCATTCAAATTACACCACACAATAACGGACGGAAGAGACCAGCCTCATGGTCTAGCGGTCACATTCCTTGACTTATACTGTGCGGTTCCGGGCTCGAATCCCGGATTTTTTCCTTTCTAGCATGGTTACTATGGTGACAGGGTCTGTTTAGTTCCCATACCATAGATTTAAGAACTATATCACCTTCACCATTATCTCCACTGGAATAATGCAAAGCTCCCTATAGGCTTTTCGGCCTGAGAAGTCCACTACATTACCCACATGCCAGATATTGGTGGGGGGGATACACGGAAGTGTGAAGTATTCTCTTTGGCGCAGTCGGTACAATAATGGCGTTAAGTAAAAATGGATCATTGTAATTAGTTTTGTTCTTTTTTTCCTTCAAATTTACAACTTGTATATCAGCATACATTATGATAAAGTAAATAACCTGATCCATAGATTCCAAACCTAGATAATCGAAAGCACGTTTCACCGCCTTAACCATTATGTCACGCTGTTCTAGACTAACCTATATAATACAACACAACAGTTAACCATTGTTCAATGACGTCTGTTATATGAACATCCCTAGATTTTAGAGATTTTTAGCACCAAATCTTAAACAATGATGATGAGTTAGTGAAAATCTGGCTTTTCTTCCCTAGAAGCAGGTTTGAATATATTCTAGGCAAATTGTATTCCAATTTTGCTATAACAATAACTTCTATCAGAATCTAATTTCGACTTTTTTGCTCATATCTCCATACAATTTTGTTATTTTTATTCTTGGACATTAGATTCTATAACTCAAAAAGCTAACTTAACCTTTTGGTTTTCCTTACTTTCTACTATTTAGTTGGCATGTACTTCTTTAAAAGCTGTTTCTAGTGCTCTACAGATATAGCTGTAATAATAATAATAATAATAATAATAATAATAATAATAATAATATGGCTCATATACAAGAACTAATATCTATAATCGCACACTAACAATACAGGGCTACAACTTTAAAAATGGGTTTATTGTGGTTTTCTAATAGTTTATTCATTAGGTGTAAGAAAATCATACATTTCTGTTAATTAACACTTTAAAATGGTCTCATAATTCTTTTCGTACTAATGGTACACCGCATCGCAATTTAAGTCTGAAGTGCAGTCTCTTTTAACTGATGAGTTTAAAGATAGTTTATTTTTTTTTTTAAAAGATGTAGATTGTGGGTCATACAAATTAGGCAACACTTCTAACATGTTCTGTGCAATATTCATATATTTTATTTGTTACGCCCAAGGTTGAAAAGGTGAAAAACTGTTGTGGCTCCATGAGTTCGCGATGCTAGATGCCGGCAATAACGGGCGATAAGCAACGGACTTATGATTGGACGGTTTTAAATGTGTCTCATTGTGTATATATACAATACATTGTCATAGCATCATTACTATTTCCTTTTTATTGCTGTTTCTCCTCTTCTTATCAGTTAGATAAATGTTTCTATTCCTTTCTGAACTGTTTTTGTATATCTTGATGCTGGAACTGCAAGTGATCTTTCATCTGGATTTGGTGAAGATTTATTTTTAAACTTTTTTAGTTTGAGTAGTAAATATTTTCACAATCTACTCGGGTAACCACAAATTCATTTATAGAGACTATTAGAAAGGATATAAAAAACACGAAGAATCACATTGTACTAGATTGGGAATAAAAAGAAAATGTCAGAATTGTTTCAGGTTTAACAACGAACTGTAAACTTCCTAGTGAAGGGATTTGCGAAGACAAAAGTATAAATGAGCTTCGCATATACAAAATAACTAGTGATCGTCGCTTGTTCATACAGGAAGAGCTGACGTACTCATGCGTCATATAATTCTTGATAGGCAAGGTAACTGTGGTTTTGGCAATGCGCTGTTCTGCTGCCCTGAGATTTATCTTGAGTTACTCACTCTGCAAAGAATTTGTATTTTCAACCATAGTGAATATACCGCTAATTATTTACTATGCAGTTTATATAGGTAAAGCTTATTTTACTGGACTTTTTTGAAATGTAAAATATGGCCATATGAAATAAATTCTAGGATATGATCATATTTGAAATGCATTCTCCTTATTGTTATAACAAAGAAGTTAAAATAGGTTTTTCGGACTGTATATTTAATTTTCTAGAACTTGTTAATATGTTAATTATTATTATTTAGAACACATGTTAAGAAAACCAAATTATTTTAAATATGGTATATCTTGGTTATACTAAACAATACATTGCAGTCAAAATATAAATCAGAACTTTTATGAACCCTGGTAAATGCAAACATTATCCATACCGGAAGGTAAATGATAAAAATATTTTAAATTTATTTCTCATTGGAGGAATTGTTAACAACTATCATTCTCCTTCGGTAAATGATGTGTTGCGCATTTTAGTTTACATGTTTTCCTGATGAGCGGCGTTAACTGCACAAGGAAACAAATGATAGGATCATTATTTACGTGCTTATAGTTACAATGTTGATTTTTACAATCAAGTCTGTTATCTATCAGTAATTTCTCATCAGTTATAGTGTTTTAACATTTTCTGCCCTGGTTATTGTTTTCTAGGGAATTTTATTTGGATGTCAAATGAATTCCTCTTGGTTAAAACTATTAAAGCAGTGAACATTTTTATTTTAGTAATTGTTACAAAACATTTAACTGGCAGTCACCTTGATTTGAACAAAATTAACTTGGCATTTTATAATAATACGAGATATTACCGTTCTGCAATAACCTAAAAGATATAAGCTATGGCAGATGCCAATTAAATATGCTGCACTGCCCACAAATATGTGTATCATTATGTAATGACATTTCAGTTGTACCAAAGTACACAAACATACATTCTATGCAACAATCAACCTTTGGAAGAAAAACTGATTCAATTAGATTTACCAACATTTTCCACACTGGTTTGGTAAATGTGCATACTTGCTAGTAAATGTGAAGATTCCATTGCAAAAGTAGGAATATATATATGTTTCTTTTTCCTCTTGCCTACATTTATTCAAGAGTAGGAAAATGTTTACAATTACCTGTAAATGTGAACATTTTCGTCAACATAACATATATACATATGTTTGTGGGGGTGTTCATAAATGTACATCTTAAAAATATATTTTGCCGCAACTATCCTCAACCTAATTGTTCGGCCTTTGCGCTAATTACACATGCCATTGGTTCCACAGACTCACCGTCACCGGTGACTGAGGTCGTTAAGGGGCGAACCCGTGAGAGGCAAGTCTGGGGCTCGAATCCCGCCAGGACCGTTCTCCCTGACTGAGGTTTTTTTTCCCAGTTTATCCTTAGTCCTCATAATTCATAAATGGCAAATGCCGGGGAGGTACCATTAACTTAGGCCCGGAACGTTTCCTTCCTTAAAAATAAATCCTTTCCCAATATATATTTTCATCTCATGTATCATCAGTGTCCATCGCCTGTGGTGCTTCAGTGGTAAAAACGGGTGTTAAACACTACTCATTCATTCATTCATTCCACAGCCTCAATTTAGCCAGAGAATTTTAAATTGCTTAATTTACTAACTACACCTCTAAGATAGAACCAATTTTCTCTTACTGGTTGCCCAAGTTTAATGTTACGCTAATTGATGAGTTATCGACTCAGGTTGAAAGAGCTCGTTTTTATTTGTGTATACTTTTGTGATATTTTGCAGCATTTAATAATAAATAACTCCATGCTTTGCTCTGATCAGAGGTACGAAAGTTTACCTTGCTCATTTCAGCAGAACGCTAATTATGCCGTAGGATAACCATTAAGGGTCGCCATCGTCCCACTTTTATTTTTAAATAACGAAGTTGCCCAGAACTAAACTTTCTATAGATGTAGGGAGATAATACCCAAGGCAAATTGTGCTCATCGAAGCTTGGCCGAGCATGCATAGCCCTTCTCAACTATAGCTGAATCACTAAATATGAAGACAGGGATAATTGGCGGATGATTATTTATTAGCAGAGTCCACAAGTTCAGGTATTTATTTTAGTTAAAATAGGCAGATAAAATGACACTTAAAATACTGAAAATAGGCCATAATATAATTAAAACAGGCTTTCATTAAAATAGAAAACGGAGTAATATCGCTCATTATTAATGATAATACGTGTATACCTTCTTTATCTCATAGTGAAAGTACTTAAGCAAACGTTTCTTGGTTACAACCAACAAGATTTTTTTTTTTTAAAGGTATCAAAGATTCGCAGTGATTTCTGGTCGAGATCTTTTTCTGTTTATAGGGGAATCAATTTACTATCTCTCTTATTCAGTACTGAACACATTGTAGGGACGGTTTATTGCACAACTGTACTGCTGTCATCTTTCTCGCTTGCAACTGTTTGTACATTTACACAGCTGAGAATTACCCCCACCAAAATTTCCTATAATTGCCTCGTGTAGATCGATATAAGGTTATTCGCCAGGACTTTTCAAAACTACACTACTTTTCTCGTCCTTTCTATTTCCTGGTATTCGTATGCCCGAGGTAACCGTACGTTTCTTTCATTAAAAGACTTTTCTATTTAAAACTGAAATAAATGGGTTGAGGAGAAAGTTGTGGATTGCTTGAAAAGAAATAAATGAATAACAAGATTTTTAATAAATATTTTATGAGGTAAACATGCCATTTAGTTTTTATAGCTTTTTCACTTTGATATATTGAAATTCATGTGTTTTTTAAAATGTGTAAAGAATCGAAAAAAAAAAAAATCCACAACCCTCCAAAATCAGTCAAAAATGAGTTTTAAACCTTAAACTAGGCAACAGAAATAAGAAGGGCAAAATAAAATATTATCGTATCGAAATGTAGGGAAACATGTTCATTTCTATCTGGCTTAAATATATCCACCTAAATAGAAAAGATATTTTGCCTGATTTCTAGACTCTGTTTATTAGTCATTTGTATAATTTGCAAATTGTGGATGCTAGGGACACATTGCAGGGTTTTTTGCACGAAAGGGCGAATTTTTGCCATTAAATTGCCGTTATTGTTCTTGCGGAAATAATTAATTTGAATTACCCCTACCCCAATAATCAGAAAGTTGTTGCATTTTAATGTGCGCTTGAAATATCGTCATATGTTGTAAAATATGTCTCATTGTAGCCTGAAAAGTCAACACAAGGTTTATTTATTCTCATATAGAAATTAAAATTGCATGAGGCGTCCCGATCTACATAAAATTACCTACAGCATATCCGCTTCTGCGCCTCAGGCATCAAGAATCTTATTTTAAGCTGATGGGCATGCGTCCAGTTCCCGTTCGGAATAAGTTAGCGGAATGAGATATTTTTCACAAGAAGTTTTCTCTCTCCTAAGAGGCAAATATCAAGTTAATTTAGCCGTTTATAGATTCCGTTTATTCATTCCCTTCTTCAGTAATTCATTATTCGTCGTAAACGGAAGTTTGCAAAATATGAATACCTACCAAAGCCACAACAAGCGGGAGGGATGAACAACATCCCAGAGGGCTTAATGTTGCCCCTACACTTTATCTCTCTCTCACCCTCTCTCTTTTTAATGCCTATCGTTTGTCCCTTAGTTATTGCTGCCTATTTCTAGGCCACTTTATTCATAAATCCTCGTTTTATACATAATCTATGTTCTTATCTTGCATTCATTATTTTATTAGCGCAATTTGGTCAAATATAACTATAGGCAAACATCTTCTGTCTATGAGGAACACCAAAGCAAAAATTAACATAATGTGAGCGTTTTGAATTTAACAGAGGAGTGAAACAAGAGACAGATTATCCACTACACTGTTTATTTTACCTCTAAACTATGCTACAAAAGTTCTGGATCAAAGAATACAATTATTAATAAGTCGAGCCAGATATGCACTTATGTAGATGATATAGTCATTTTAGCAATGTTAAAGCATAATATAATAAAAGTCTTTGGTGGAATTAGGGAAAGAAACAAAGAATTGGATAAGGTGAATACAGAAAAATCTAAACTTGTGGTTATATCAGCCTCAGATTTTAGGATAAGACCAAAAGATTTAGAAGAGGGACAGAAAGCGTTTGAAGGAGTATCCAAACTTAAGTATTGGGGAAATGTAATTGTTAATGAATCTAAAATAAAATGCACTATTATAGACAGAATTCAAGCAGGGAGTGAAACGTGGTTTGTACAAATTTGAGTTCTCTGAAAAGTAAATTACCAACAAAAATACTCATTTATAAGACATTAATAAGCCCAGTGGCCATATATGGAACTCAAAATCTGAACCATGGCCATGGCAGAACAGGAAAAGTTTAATGAAATTTTAACGGAAAATTTTATGAAGCGGTAAAGGAACAGAATATCTGTAGAATGGGGTGTAACTATGAAATTAACCAATTAATAAAAGGGAAGGATATAGTTGGGTTCATAACTGCAAGAAGGCTTGGTTATCTATGGTATATGGATGAAATTAGTATATCCAAGAGAATGCCGAAAACAAAAATATATTTCCCAGGAGGAAAGGGAAGTCTAGGTTAACGTGACTCGACAGTGTCCTACAGGATTTAAAGATTATGACGATGACAAAATGGAGCTGGAAAGCAATAGAGAGGGTAGAATGGAGCTTGATTGTGAAGGAGGCTAAGACCCACCCAGAGCTAAAGCGCCGATAATGAAACATTTTCTGCGCGAAAATCATGACGTTTATTCTAATGTTAAGGATTATAGAACCGAATACCATGTATTTATGGAGTAATTCCATGTAAATTAATTTCTTCGTTATTTTAATGTTAATGATTCAAAATGCATATATATATATATATATTATAATAACGTATAAATAAACATAAATAAAAATTATAAATGTACTTTCTTATTTTATATAACTGAAAACCTTTTGACGAAAGTCCACTCTCAGTCATTCGAATTCCTAAATTTTTGATATGGCATCAGTGAGCCTAATATTGTTGTTATTGCATTGATATTAATAAAGATTAAAAGATGAGTAACTGTATTAGTTTTGGTAGTAGTTTTACAAACAAATACATGCTGAATATCTGTAATTAGAGTGCTTTAAATGATTTCCTTTTTGGGTTAAGGATAAACTTAAAAAAAAAAAAAAAAAAAAAAAAACAGCTTCATCTGACTAAGAATTAAACCCAGTACCTCTGGATTAGTAGCTGCAAATGCCACCAGTAGACCATGGAGGCTACTCTCTACAATCTTAGCTCATTTCTTTTACTTAATACATTGGATCCAATGATATTTAGGACTTCTCTGATCATAAAATTGACCTGTACATAAAATTCAGAGATTCTCATCATTGCATCACTGTAACTAGTAATTGTTATCATCTCCCCAACACATGAGAGCAACAAGCCCATTCCTCATCGTCCCTCATCAATTTTTGTTTCGAACTTTTTAAAGTTTCTCAGGCATTTTTCTTTTCTATCCAATTACTCGGCGTTATAAACCTGATTGGCTGTCTTCAAAGACACTTGTATGATAATATTTAAATCAATATTCACTAATAACAGTTCCAACTTACTCCAGTGGTCATGATGAAGTCATATCAGAATATTCTTGGACTAGCTTCCATTTTCAATGGGGGGAGGAGAATTATAATTTACAAACATAGGAACAGTAATACAAAACGCCTGCTAACCGCTTGAAGTGTAAATGTAGCAAATAATGCAGTAGTATACATTTTATACTGTATTTGAGAAGATGTCATTATGAAATTTTTAGGGATATTAAGAGAATATAATGAAAGATTGTCGGTAAATTTTAATTCTTGATGTACACGCGTTTTTTTTTAAATTAAACCAAAATAAATTTTTGTTAAAAAACTAAAAACCCATGACATAATAATGCATTTTATTATAAAATATTGTTGGAATTGGAATTATTTTTTATTTAAACTGCAGACAACATGATAAACTGGGAGTTAGAATAGCATATCTATGCTGCTGTTTGAAAAGAAATTAAGTTTAATTTTTTTAAAAAATTGTCTTTTTTTACTGGTATCGATTTTTATCAACTAATAGATACTTAAAAACTTCTAGTTACTACACTTCATACATTATGTGTGTGCAAATTTTCAGCAAGATTGGTCCAGTCAATCCTGAGAAAAATGCACTTTTACTAAGTTATCCGGAAGTAAGATTTATTTCTGTTTAAAATGTTTAAAAAATTTGTTATATTTATAAGAGAATTAAAATTTACATACCAGCTTTAGTTAAGTATTTTTAATATCTCATAAAATTTTCATATTGATAACTTTATGTTTGGCGCAAGCGCACATTCCAGGATTCTTGGGGGTTAACAGGATAAAAGGTAGAAGAATTTTCCATGCTTTACTCTTTTTGAACTACAATCACTGTTATATGACTACAAGTTTTCTCATCTATCGACTGAGAAATGAGATATACACAACGTGGCGTCTTATACTGGCATCTGTATATTGTGTATACTTTATATCAACATTCAGAACCTGATGTAAGAAGTTGTAGTTTTGTGTGCCCTGGAAATTTTTTCGTAGTTCATGTTTTCACTATAAAATGCATTCATATGTAACTTCATCAAGTAGAACATTTTTAGGTATTTATTTAAAATAAAAATCCTTAAACAGCATAGCATTCGCTGTTTGTGCTTTTCTATATAAATTTATATCTCAGTACTGTCAAAATTAATTCTTTGTTTACTTTTTATCACTGTACAAATACTATAAAATACTCTCTAATTTTCAAAACAGAGAGTAATGATAAAAATAGACGATTAAAATATCAATAAGGTCCTAAAATATAAACTAGTTACTATAAGGATATTTAGACATTTCCCATACTTAGTCACACATGTAGGTGCACATTAAAATTCTCGCGCAATCCTTAATTGAGGCATTAATATAATTTTTGTATCAGTGGGCAGGAACTGTAGGCGACAGACGTCAATAAACTAACAATGCTATTTAATAATCACAATTACTTGTCAAAATGAAGGTAGCGTGTCTTGTTCATTCACTACAGTTTCTAAGTTCAGCTTAAAAGTCCCGAAGTTCAACCCGTCGGAGGCTAGAACCAGCATTGCTGCCGACATTTCTTACGTAGATTCGTCAACATTTTAAAACGTAAACATACAACATATTAAATAGCAGAATGTGGTACTCACCTCTCTTACAGTAGGTGCTGGAAATGTTGCCCATTTTCCCTGACACAAAATCCACATCCTCTTAGGAAATTATCATTGACACGCATTAGTTCCCCGTCACTAATAGACCTTACTCATGTTATAAGTTCCTCCAGTGTGTGAGGACCAGTTTCATTGTCTCCCAAAGATAAAGATCACATACCATAAAATCTAGGAACTGAGGGGTGCTTTAATGGTAGCTTTTATTTCATCAATTTTTTTTGTTGTGTACACGTGCCTTCTTCGATTTTTTTTTCAATCATTCTCAGATTGAACTCAGATTGTACTAATTGTAATAGTGTTTTCCATGTTGGAATGAGGCTGCTAGGACATTTAGACTAAATACCTGTCTCTTTCTGCCATACAATTTTCTGTTTCTGTTATATCCTTAAAAATAAGCAAATATACAACGATACAATCACATCATTGTACAACGCTACTCTACTATTTAAAGAAATCTCACTGTGTACTGCACAACACAGCTGTCCGACCTTGTCGAAATTCCGCTTACAACTAACTGGAAGAGAGAATGACACCGTGCTGCGTGAGGAATCTCGGCGATTGGGGGGGGGGGGGCAAGACAGGATTTTTTTGGCTAGGGAACTTTAAAAGATTTTTACGTTCTTAACATCCAATAACTGCACAAGAATATGGCCAGTGCTTTCTATATTACAGTACTTTTGCTTTATAATAGTAAAATACAAAAAAGATGGTATCTTTACATATTTTAGATGCAAAAGACACTATGAAATTGCATGTTTTAAAAGCTAAGAAAACGGTATTTTTAGCAATGACATCACTGTTTAAATGAATTATGCCATTCTTTATTATTATTTGATTAATACTATATCTATAATTAGAGAATCATTAAATAAACAATTAATGAAAACTTCTTGTAAACCTAAAACAAAATTGCCTGAAAAGCATGAAAAATTACAAAATATTAAAAAATAAAAAATAGAGGCAATAAGTTTTCACGGAAAAAATTATGAAAAATAATTTTTTCAAAACAAGTTAAAATAATGGAGGTCGAAGAAACAACTCGCTAACGTTATTTGTAAGTATTTAACGTCCCAGACAAGAGGGATTAGGTTGGAATAAATGAAAGGAATTAATTTCTGATAGTGCAAATATTACTGGAATACCGCCTGAATTTTCTGGCATTTACCTTTGAATTGTGTTCGAGGGCACAAACCTATGAATAAACTCATGCAATGGATATGTGCATTGATCTTCTTTTTAGTACCGGCTAACAAAAGACATTCATTATAGGTTATCATTAAATAGTATATAACTCATGGACTGTTTTCCAGGTTGTTGAAACGACGAGAACGGCGTGTTGCAGTTATTCACATATCGAGCGTGAAATATAATAGCATATGCGTAGTGCCCTCGCTCACTCGTTCAATTTGCAGTTATTACATTCATTTGTACCTTAACTTTCCATACAGCAGAGCCATTACCAGCTAAGTACTGCACTAAATATATCACTGCGAATGAGGGAACAATTTCAGCCGTCCACCTGATAACTTTTCAGGTTTAATGGAACTCACCGTAACAAATAAATTGGAGAAAAGCGACGAGTTTATGCATCCGACGTGTAAAACGCAGTGTGCTTATAATGCTACGGTTGTGTACTCTATTCACGATTTTGAAGAGGGAAGCTTCAGTAGAAACATTTTTGTTTCTCTGTCTCTCTCTGTGCGTTAAATGTTTTTCAGGGTGTATACCTTTTTATGACAATAAAGCAATAACATTTATGAGTGGAAAACAACCGCAAGAGAAACTTAAAAAGGATATAATGCTAAAATTGAATGAAACGGTTCATTTATTCTTGCCTTTGCTAATATAAATTTACAATTCAGCTATTATTACAATCAGCGATTGAAATACACGAAGTTAGCCTTCACTATCCAGAAAAAGTTTGCGCGAAATAAAACATTTTAAATTGATGTCTCCGTAAGTTGCTTTGAATACATTCGTGAGCGAGTTCTTGTACGATATGTGCCCATTCATCTTCAAGTATATCCCTCAATTATTAGATTGTAAACAAAAGAATGCTAAGACTGTCACTTTAAAAATGTTGTTTTACGCTAAACACTCCAGAGGAAGGCATAATGCGGATTTAAGGAGAATTAAATCAATGGGTTTCGGTGGCTTACCTGTCGTGTAACCATATCCTACAATTACCAGTTTTCTCTACACTGTGAAAGCAACGCCTGCTCTAGTCACGCCTCCTTTTACAAATGACACTGGTGGCAGAGTTGATATTATTTCTAACTTGAGACACAAACTGAAACGCTCAGTGATTCAGTCGTTAAAGATATTCTAACCTCAGGTTTCACGGCAGCAGTGAAACGCTGTGCATGAACTTAGATTAGGTTGCACTTGTTTTGCGGAGATATCTAATGCAGAAGTGAGGTGGTTTTCGGAGGCTGATTTGGGTGAATGACGTCCGATGCAAATCGAAACTAATTAAGAAGTACTGGCCGCAACACTTCTCCGTAGCTATTTCCTGATATCATCATTAAAATCATAGCTCCCACTTCGCAGCTAGCAATTCTTCCAGGGTCGTAGTTCCGCTGTTTCGTGCAATCTCGGTCACGGGACAGAATAGGAGGAAACTATACAAAATATCACGCGATACTGCGTTGGAGCGTTATTGAATTTATTTGATCGAGGAGTTTCATCCTGTCTTCTGGGGCGTTTGACCCTTGGCGACGAGACTTTTTAGTGGTCCCCAAGAAATTATGTAAAAATCTCTGAAAGCGCTCGCTGATCGCTTGCCTGAATGCGAAACTAAGAAAATGCTGCATGAGCATCGCTTGCCTAAATTTAAGAGCTCAGTGTGGCTAATACTGTTTTAAGGCTAAGAGCTGAATGTCGAGTTGGAATCTCATGTCCGAAGAATACTGCCGAGAACTGAATGAACACGGAAAGAAAAAATCTGAGAACTGAGTACCAAATTTGAAATGCCGAATGAATCTGACTACAAACTGGACTTGAATATCAACTCGAATGCCTTTCGCGGAGGATGTTCTTCTTATATACGACATTCAAACAATGGTAGGTGGCTTCTTTAACTCATACGGGGCCACCTAGGCAAACTCACGGCCAACGAGCGTTCAAAATTTTCATGCACCATTGGTGGGTTCTAGCTCAATTTCCAGCGCTAATATTAAAACTTCGAAGACAACCTCTGGTTATTGGCTGCATATAAACCACATTTCCACGCGCTTCTTCGGATTATTCCCCTCGACAACGACTCTCTTGGAATTTTTAAACACCATGAAATGGTTTGTCGCAGGCATTGAATACAATAGCGTACTGTCCGGCCCTTTTTGCGGCAGGTGTTCACTTGTTCTATTGTGATAGCGAGCATCTTAGAAAAGCATTTTTAGTGCAATTAAACATTCCGTATTCAAACAGAATTATTGTATATATGATATCGAGTTTTATAGGATTATTATAATTTACAGTACTGCAAAGTTACGTTTTGGTGGGGTTGGGGGACGCACGAACTGCTACAAAATTATCTTCTTGTTTTATTTGTTATATCAAAAGGCCTCCATAAATGTTTTAATGTGAGGGAAAAGAAGTTTTTGAACCTTTCCTTAGCTATTAATGGCATTCCTTCTGGGCATACTTGCTCTCCGATAAAATTTACTCTAGTAAAA
This sequence comes from Metallyticus violacea, assembly GCA_030762175.1. Classification (NCBI taxonomy): domain Eukaryota; kingdom Metazoa; phylum Arthropoda; class Insecta; order Mantodea; family Metallyticidae; genus Metallyticus; species Metallyticus violacea. The sequence goes on from CM060842.1 coordinate 103,946,074, forward strand.
TTAGAAGAAATAAGAGCAATTTCTACATCGAAAATTAGGAAAATAACAGCGATTAGGAAAATTTGTAAAGAGAATGGTAAACGGGAGTATCTAAAAGGATCAAATCCACAATGGAAAGGAGAGTTTTTTCCTCGATCTTCAATTATTTTTTTTTGATAATCAATTAATATAATTCTTACGCCACTAGGTAGAAAATGAAGTGCAGGTATTTTCTGCTCTTCCATCACGTGAGAGCCAATGGACTTTTATTTTATATAAAAGGGAGTTACTTCAGAAAATAAAGGGAATATTGAACACATTTAGTATCGCACGAAACTTCTAAATTTTCTCCTGTAAGAATTTGAGAATGTATATAAGAATTTTCAATTATATTTTCGTTTCTGAACACGATAAGATTTTCTGCCCCATATTTATCTAAAATCGGGTCGTATACTTTATTACTTCAATCTTCACTAAACATTAATTTACCGGTGAAAAAGCTATGTAGCTCTTTTAAGATAAAACCTTACTAATTACGGTTGCATTCAACTGTTGCATAAACTGATGACTTTTTACTATACAAATTATAACGCACAAACTACTTAAGATTCGTTTGTTTTATTTTGATAAGGATACAACTCAAACAAAGTAATTTAAATAATAAGATATTAGTTTTATTTCAAAAACACATTGTGCTTAGCTATTTTTTCAAATTTTCAAATCATAAAGATTACATGTTTTTAGCATTCCGGAAAGAAATTAAATTTACAACTTCTTCATCGTATGGCTCATCAGCCTCCTTGATAATGTTCCTATCCTTTGTGTTCATAAAGTTTTGTACAACATTATCAATTTTTGGTTAGTATGCTTTTTGTATAATTGCTGCAGCTTATTATTCATTTTGGACTGTTTCCCATGCCATTCATGTTACTTCATACTAACTGCTCTCTTAAAAATATAGGAGGATGGTTAAAAAACGAAAAAAAAAAAAAAACTTGATTAGGTCTGATTGTGTGCAAATGTCAAGGGGCTGGTACAGGTAACGGACGCTTGAAGATCTGAAACTATTGGAAAGTCATGGTATTTAAATCTCTTTTCAACTCTATATTAATTAAAAATATCTTTTATTTTTAGAATCAAAGTTGCATTCTTTGTAAGAAATACCTATTTTAAATATCTTGGTTCTTCCCATTTTAACACATAAAGAAAATTTGGAATTGACCAGACGAAATTTTGAAAATACGAGCAATAGGGACGGAGTTCCTTGAGAAATGCATAAAATTAGATAAAATAAAAATTAAATAAGGATTGAACTTAGTGTATATTCGTTCAGTTACAAAATATAAGATTACACACGTATATCTGGAGAACTCATTTACAACATAGGAGAGGACATTAATTATCCAAAATATTCAATTAATAAACGTAATGGCTAGATGTCGATACACGTTAAAATATCTACTCGTGGGTTGACAATAATGATGATATCCAGTGTTTAGTCCTTTCACAGGCCGATGCACATTCCAAACATTAAGTACACAAAGGCTGTACATAATTGAGTTCGTCCCTCACCTTAAAAGCTCCATACACATTATACAGCATTTTATTAAGTATAAAAAAGAAGCAGTCCACCTTTCTAGCTGCAACTCTCGGCTCTACAGACCGCCACGGGTGGCCGAGGTCGTTAAGGCGCGGACTCGTGAGCGGGAGGTCTGCGGTGGTTCGAATCCTGCCAGGAGCGTCCTTCCTGACTGAGGTTTTTTCCAGGTTTTCCTCAGTCCTCATAAATGGAAAATACTGGGGAGTACCCTAAATTAAGACCTGGAACGATTCCTTCCTTAAAAATAAATCCTTTAACAATATATCATTTCTTCTCATGTATCATCAGTGTCCATCGCCTGTGGTGCCTCTGTAGCAAAACACTATTCGTTCATTCGGCTCTACAGATCGATACGCTTTCCAGATTTTATTATACAACGCATATCTTACTGCAGGGTGAAGGACTCTTTAAATTAAACTCTCCACTTGCATAACTTAAGTGCCCCCTTACAGCCTGTACCGTCAAAAAATGTATTATGGAGTAATTTCTAATTATCCGTCTAAGGACCCTTGTGACAGTTAACAGAGTACATTTCAGACTATACAAACTTCTGGTCTCTAACCCCTTCCAAATTTGTAGGTGATAGTTCCACATTGTGTTCCAAAAACTCATATGCAATAAAAAGTGGTGGTGGTGGTAATGGTGGTGGTATATTTATTGTTATAAAATTCTATATACACATTACAAATATATATTATGCATGGGTCGTAGATTACACATGCTTAAATATGATGCACAATTGGAAAAAGGAACAAATAATAATAAAATATTAATAAACATAAATACGAGTACATATTTTAAAGTATCAAGAACTGTTTTACAGATATATGAATAGAAATATATTGTATATTTATTATGCTAGTTATTGTGTTCTAACCACAAATAAATTGATTCTAGTTTTGCGCACTTTGGTAAGGAAAACGCCCATATTCTACCATTAGAGTGGTTCACAAACAGATCCCAGCATGCCAATCGACCTCTAATTGCCTTAAAATTTTTTCTAAGACGCGTTCTTCTGTAACTGCCTAACACCTTTATGGTATATTCTTCCATAATACATTCCATAGGGTCGTAACTTCCATAAATTATACATATACCTAATCAGTAAACCTCTCCTCAGGATATGTGTATGACATTTGAGAAGTTACTGTGTAGCCGGTAACACGTGGTCTTATGGGAACGTCCTCGTATCGGGGATTTACATTAGTGGTTTTTCAGTTCTTTTAATCATGCTTTAATTTCAGAATTTTACACTGGAACTGGCAACTACGAGTAATCTAGTTATGTGCGAGCTATGTGCATGAAGATCAAGCGAAATTTTGACTTGAGCTAATTAACAGTTCCCGTTTTAGACCTAAAATTGAGGAGACCAAAGAGGAAGATTAGAGTGTGTAGGAGGATGGAGAGGAAAAACTGCTTTATTCAGTAAAAGACTCAGAAACGACTGGTATGCTACAGACGGACATACCCTGAAACAGCGAATTCCCATCGGAGCTGTTGCCACTTAATTTTTGAGGCCGAGAAACTTGCTAAAAATATACTGCAGGAAGATATACAGAGCTTTCATTATATACGCCACTATCATGTTCATTTATTTATCAGTCAAAGAAATAACATAATTTGCTTAAGACCTTCGTGAGATTCAGACATACAACTTCGCAGCTACTGTGCTCCAGTGGGAATGACGCTGTAAACATATCCATTGTGCTAATTGTTATAAAAGATTGGATGGGAAATCAGTGGCCCCCCCCCAAAAAAAAAGAAAAACGTTCGAATACAATAAGCGGGACAAAAAACTCTTCTATGCCTACGCTTTTTGGGTAAAAATATATAAAGTATATAGTGACGTTTGGCAAGCATTAGCTATGATATCTTACTATCGCCTAATTACTTTACAGATGTAAAAATTAATTAGCAAGCAAGTAAGGAGGGCATCTTTGTGTTAACAGCAGAAACGCAATTTCAGTGAATTTTATATAAACATATAAAGAAATTGGAATGAGTTTTATTCAGGCTTCCTTCGATCTACGAAATTCATAAATCTTTTCTTTATTGTTTGCAATAACGACTTTTGTAGATAAACGCTGGTTATATATGATATTACAAAACAAAAGAAAATAAATCAAACATATAGCGGCTGTGAAAAGAAATCTTTTAGATAAAATGTCCATAAACTATTTGCTGTTCACGTTGCCTTACAAATATAAATCTAGGATTTTAATGTACCCTTACTGTTCATTTAACGGTACGGTACGCTTGTATCCAGTCTGCCGGCATAACATGTGTAATTCAAATACTTCGGATGTGCGAGGGCGCTCCATCGTGGTGAAACTACATTTTCCGTGTTGTTCGAAGTAGTTCTACTAGTTAAATTTCACCATAAATCCTGCCAAAACATGAGAAATAGTCGTGTATAAAATTAGCTGGACTGTTGGTATGCGCGCTTTTATCAGTCCGAAAATTAATAATATTTACAGCTAAACATGTTTTGTAATTCTGGGTTATGATTCAGAAGTCATTGGTAAAATATTACATGAAACACAAAACCTCTTTCTGCGAGTAATTGCAACCCTGAAGATGGTAGGGGTATATCGAATGATCTGAACAAGATATTCCACTTTAAGGTAGCCCCAAAAATTGTCCGTTTAATTAGCCAGACAGGCCAAAATAAAATAAAACTTTGAAATGTTCTGCACGTGTTTATGTGAAAGGAAACTTAAGAACTTTATTGATCAATTTCATCTTTCAGCGCTGCAATTCATAAAACTGTGTACAAATTTACATCTACCGATTCAGTACAAAAGCGAAAACAGAGGAAAACTGCCAAAATTGGCTCAAATCTGGGAAGTTCTCCCTCAAAATCACCACGGAAATTAAACCAACAATTGGGAGTTTAAAATATGAAGGAAAACGTTAAAGATAAGACAGTTAAAGATAAGACAGGATATATGTTTTAATAAACATATCTTTTCTTTAAGTTTAACGCCCGTCATAGCAGCGAAGGTCTAAGAACCAGAATGAACGTTTGATGAAATGAGTGCCAAAATCAGCCCGCAACCTCAATGCTTTTTCATCTTTTCAGGGCAAAGAAAAACTCTAGGAAACTGATCATGGAGGCAGTCGAGACAGACTTGCAAGTATCGGCATTCTCGTCTGCTGCACTAGCATCTGAAAAGTAAAGAGAAGTTGTAACTGATGCCTGGTTACTAAGGGGAAGAAGAAGAAGAAGGAAAAAAAAACTCGTTTCGAAATGCATTTATTAGTTTCAAATAGGTCTTGAGTATAAAAAAACCGCTGTATTTTCAGGAAGAAATAGACCAGTGGTCCCAACAAAGTTCTTGAGTTTACTCTTTCAGAATACCTTGGAAATGTAAAGAGCGTTTACCACTACCAAGTGTTGCAATCTCACAAAACTGGTAGCTGAATATTCCCTAGGGACGCCCACTCTCCTCTCTCCAGCCAGGAAGGTGCACAGCTACATAGACTAGCAATATTCATCTTGGGAAACCAGGTCATCCAGAACCGTAAGCAACTGCTGTTGGGAATCTAGTTTATAGTTAAGCAGAGCGATGAATAGACTAAAACAAAAAGTAGAATCAATACTAAAAAAACCATTTCAGCTCTAATACAGGGTAAGAAGAACCTAATACATTCATTCTAAAGTATTATTCTTTTTAAATATTATAATTAAACTTCCTAATAAACACTTTATTTCCTAAACATTTTCTATTAAAAGTTTAACATTTGTTTTCATAAAATGGTTTTAAAATATTCTGTTCTAGCTCCAAATAAGCTATTATGATCACATTTTAGTATAAGATTAGTCATAAAATGTACAGGGCCCATTTGTTATCTAAAAAGGAATTTGAAAATTCTTTCATCAGTTACAAAAAGGTAAATGTGAAAACTGGCAATTTTGTAATCAAAAATACTTTATCAACAATGAACAATCGAGGAAAAAGTTAAAATCATTCTTTCAATTCATTTTTTCCCTTTTCTTGGTTATCAATCAGCTTATATTTTTGTATTATAAATTGTCTTTTATATTTGCACAATTTAAAGAAATAAATAAATTTTGACTTGTGTAATTTAAAGTAAACTTTAAAAGTGCAACATAATCTTGCTATTTTTATTTATTTAAAATGTTATTTTCAATGAACATTTCATTGTGCGATAAGACCAATTAGTAGTTCTTTGTTACAAGAAATGGTAAGTACAATGAATGCGCTTTTTCGTGAATGTAAAGCGATATACAGTTTCGTATTATCGCTTAAGAAGAGGACAACTTTACAATTAACTAGAAAAATATGCTGAAGAAACGTAAATAAATATGTAAATTTATATGTAAATAAATGTTTTTAAGGAATATGTGTATTAAATAAAGATTAATTTCCGGATCTAGATCCGAAATGTATAAAGTTAAAATTTTCTCCACATAAAACAGACTTTTGCACAAAAAGTCTTTTAAATGAATGTTTTTAATTTTTTCCCATAATTACATATTTTTTTTTACTTACTCCTATGCTGTTTAACATTTTACTACAAAAACGTCTGTCTTCAAAGAATTCAAAACGGAATACGAACTAGTAACTTAACCCTTGAGGTACAAATGATACTTGCACGTTCATAGCAAAGGAAGAAAGGAGCCTAATACCAAGATGACCTCATTGATATTGCGTTTTTATTTCTGCTTCTGTAAGCAGCGACGTAATGTATTGGGAATTGAGAAATTTGTCCATACACGCAAGACGAAAATCACTGGTGCAACGGCCACCTGTGGTGCCACAGTAGTAAAAACGGACGTTAAACACTATTCAAAAAAAAAAAAAATACACTAGTACAACTTTTGCTGTTGGCTGCAGTCCCAAGCGACAGCGGAGAGAGCCGAAGGTGGTGACTTGCACAGATATAACTAGATAATAAGGCTCCAGCGGAAAAAACCGTGATAGCTCAGACGATTAGAGCGTCATGTTATAGTTGTGAAATTAATGGCTTCAAATCATCACGTCCATATGTTTTTTTCTCCCTTCCCCCTTCTTATCCTAGCGGAATTAAAAGAGATTTGCCAGCATTACAATGATTCACTCGGTAACTTAGTACAACGCACAGAATGGCGTATAAATTGATTTTTATGATTTTATTCTGCTGCAATCAAAGGAGATTTGCCACCATTACAGTAGTTTATTCGCCCCTATCAATTTATATTTAAAAAGGATGCAAGCGTAGGCCGTTAGGCCATAGCGAGCCACAGCAAACCACTGGGTTCAGCGTTTTCAGTGTTTACCCGAGGTTAGCGTTAGGATTAGTGTTTGTTTATATGGATTAATTGTAAATTCGAATAAAAGCAAATTTCCCACCGTTACAATATTTTACCCCCCCAATAGTGCCCTATCAATTTATATTTAACAGCTACGCATAGGTTACATATATTAAACAGTATGTACGTTATGTTTCAGTTACACACCCCTTTTTGTAGAACAATCAATCGACTGTGAGGTTGCAGAAAACTGCGTTCTCGTTTAGACATTATTGTATTATTAAGTTAGCCTAAGGTTAAAATTGTGCAAAGAAGACAAAAAAATTGAAGATTTATTTATCAAAACGAAACATTTTTTTATTTTATAGAAATAAACCAAAGGTCCACTAATGAAAAATATTTTAGGAAGCCGCAATAAAATTAGGCAATTAAAAAAACTCGCATTATCAAAACAACTGAGAAACGCTATTTTCTTTTTGCTGTGGAACGCTAAGTGAAAAAATGGAGTCTATTGTTGTGGGGGTGAACTGTGTATAGGGAAAATGCGCCGCTGATAGAGTATCTTAATCTCATTATCAAATAATGCCAGCAGAGATAGCTACCAAAAGCACGAGGCTCAGGTAGGTATGCCGAGGGACTTAACTATTATTATCGAACGCATGTTGTCGTACTGCAGGGGGTATATGATACCATAAGCTCTGTGTAACAGAAATGTTAACAGTCATTAAGACCGAAAAGGGGAGGAGCGGAAGCCGCAAGATCGCATTTCTATATGCCCCGCAGCATCCTCTCAAAAACATAATTATAAAGTGGAATTAAAAGGCATATAGCACATCCCCTGGCTTGCTGTAAAAAATATACCGTATTATTTCCCAGACTTCTGTTGGTTTCAATGGACATTATCTCATTACTAAAGAAACTAACAACATTTTAATAACACCATTATCTTACGGTAATCTACCCTGTTCATAATCCTGTGGTAGATATAATACGACTATTCAAAAGGCCATGTTATAAGAAGTTATTTGTTTACTTATATAATGTTAGAAATGAAAACTGATACAAATCTTATTATTGGGTCATCTATGGTGACCAAAGGACAACAGAACATTGCTTTTTATTTTATGCAAGAGTAACGGAAATCCTAGGATATTAAAAATATTAGTAACAATGAAATACATCAACCAGTAAAAGACCTGCTGAGCGATATTTTAGAGCAGAGGTTCTCAACCTGGAGGGCGCGCCCCCTTCGGAAAAGGGAGGGGGGAGTTGTGGCAAAACACATTGCCTTCAGAGTTCAGAACTTTAACTTTACGTTCTTCCCACGTCTTCTTGATGACATTCAAAATCTTCCATTTAATTTTAAAAGTAAATTGAAGAACTTGGTTGCTTTCTGGAAAACCGAAATTGTACTCTACTTTCCAGATATTTCTTCAGATAGCTGGCGATTTAAGTCTACACAAGATGTCAACTTGCTTCCTGATTCCGTTCAAGAGCAGGCAATCGACATAAAATGTGGCTCTCAAGCAAAAGCGGAGATCTCAAACATGACTGTTGAAAACGTTTGGTTAAGCTATTTACCTGGGTATCCACAAGTTGCTACAGAAGCTGCAAGGTTGTTGGTGCAGTTTTCGTCAACATATCTACGGAGTCGGCGTTTTCAACGCTGGCTTACATCAAATCGAAATTCTCAGCACGGCTGGATATTGAGTGTGAATTGAGGTGTGCATTATCGCAGTTGCAGCCAAACATTTAACAACTTGTCAAAGAAAAACAACGCCCTCTCATTAATTGTGTGCTTAAGAAATAAAACCAAAGGTTATACATTGAAATTTTAAGCGCAGCGAGGTGTAGAATCCTTTGTAGGTCCATTAAGCCCGTTTCATTCAATTAAAATCTTCTATCAACAAATATTCTCTTTCATGTTCTTCTCATATGGTCCTATAACCCAGGGCGAGCCTTTGCCTGACACAGCGACCTCTATCCTCTATTTCCGTCTTCATTTATAGAGGGCAGTATTGCAGGAAGAGGGGGCATGCCAGCATCCTTCCAGTCGCATATAACGCGGCTTTCGTGATCGAAGAATATTCCCTTTCCATTAATAGCTTCCCAATTGTCCTCACAAGGTTGAGTGAACTCGTTCCAGGCTTTACTAACTTAGAAACAACGCTAACCACTACACCAAGGAGGTGATCATAAAAAAATATTAGTATTTTTAATATCTGTAATTCTAAAATATAATTCTAAAATATTCTTTGAGTTAGATTTGTTAACCCTAATAGCACAGTGGAACGTTTGTGCATCAATAAATCATTAAGCACAGAGTCAGGGAACGCGGATTAATTTGTGTATCAAAAAGGGGGCGCAGGCCCAAAAAGCTGCCCTAGAGTATGCAAGATAAGACATGTTTTCAAGAAACAAAAATAGTTGATTCTACTAATGTTATAGACCACGTGTACCTGAAAAACTAACTAGATACACGAAGCCTATCTGTGTTAATGACGTAATGCAAATTAAAAGCATTTAACGTTTTGGTCTTGCTTCGCATAATTTAATAATATCCTTTCCATCGAACTCTGCCCTGAAATATTCATTCTTCATTGTAACATGTATAATTCATTTGCACATGATTACATGTTTTTCACAAACTCTAGTATGCTATACTGTACTTTAAGCTATTTTTATACAGTGCGTTTAAATAAAATGTCACACGCTTAGACAGATAGTAGGATGGTAAAAGCTAACAAAAAGTTTCTTGAGCTTACGACGACTATTCAATAAAGAACGATCATAATATCTTGCATTAAAATTTAACTACGCGTAATGTACAGCTTGTACTACTTTCCTTGTCGCTTCCGGTTCCCGCCTGTGAGAGGTTTGCAAGTAGTTTAGTTCCGCCAACAGGAAAATATCATCAAAATTATGAGGACGAGTAAAGATATATTGTAAAAATGATTATAAATCTTTAATGAACAGTCCTCATATATTTTCTTCTTTTTAGTTGCTGGGCAGAGGAAACAGGTTGTTCTATTCTTCTATTTTTTTCTCCTTCAGCAGTAACTCCCATGGGGATACTGAGCACTTTAGGTAGTCTCCTTATATCTCTTGTAATTTGAGATATTTTTTCAAAATTGTTATCCTATAGTCTAATAGATTTTGATGGTTTAGCCTGTTACATTTTGTGTTTTGGCAATCGAAAATACCAACACTACAATAGATGTCCTGTCAAACAGACCGCTACGAAAACTTTCTGAATTCCAGTTCTACTTGCAAAACTTGGGAGCGACGGAACATGCCATAAAGAGAAGGTACTATAAATAAAGAAACCCACGTTACAGCGAGTTTTTTGTTTTTTAGTGCAGACTTCACAAGGGGTAGTTAATGACGGCCTAGTCCAAATAATAAGTGAGGTGAGGTGAGAGAGGAGGTCTTGTTGAATCTTACAATTAAATTCTGCTGTTATTTTTTTAAATTGCTCCTTTTTGTATTATAACAGTTATTTCACATTTTCACATTTATTTTTGTGAGCTTTTGTTTCTTCATTTTAGGTCCTCTGCTGTTTGAAACATTATGCCCTTATTCTATACTTAATGTAATTGCTTGAAGCTGTTTCATCCAATTGAATCCGTTATGGTAAAACATTTTTATATTTTTTCAGCAACGTTTTACTTAACATTTTAGTCTAATATTTCATTTTTAATATTTATTTTTATATCTTTATCAAAACTTTGATTATTTTAACTACAAATAAACAAGTATGTCCTTTCCTCTAAAGCCTTTTATGTTGAATTCGAAAGAATGGTTTCTCATTTTAAGTGCATGATAAGTAGTTATTCTTTAAGTCCATACCATCAATAGCTTTATTTATATTATAAAATACAATTTTTTAAAAGTACATTACGAACATTTCGTACACAAGTTATGTGCTGCTCTGAAATTCCTCTATTATAATAATACGATGATTTTCATTCATGTATACGTCCCCTTGTTGGTATTTATTAAAAAAAAAAAGTTTATTTATTTTTGCTCAAATGTATAGAAGAGTAAAGTCATATATTTTTTTCCTTGTCCTTTTTTATTTTATAAATGTCGCTATTGTAGCTGCTGCAGTCCGCCATACCACTTGACTCTATGTGTGGTGAAATGATTTCATTTGTCACCATAGCAGGCAAACAGCTTGCTTTTGAGAGGTTCTGTTGATAGGCTGCCATCTCAAAGTTCACAGACATGACTTCCCTTTCTGAGCCATCTTCAAAAGGAGATCTCTGTCACCTTTGCCAGATCTGCCAATAAATTGCCTTCACTGCACTGCCTTTATGGACCTCGCGCTATCTCTGTAAAGCGACGCTTTCCGATACCACTCTCTGGGCCAGAGAGCTCGGTTTAAAGGGCCACTACTTTCTAAGCTCCATGTTTCTTCTGTTTATAGAACTAGTGGAACGATTTTTATGAAAAATAATCTTCACTAATTAATGAAATACCAACTAATGAAAAATTACATCTACGTTCTACCTTTAATAACTCGTAATATCAGAAGGTATAATTTATGTTGGGGCTTCCATTTTGTATTGACTAAAAGTGTGGGTAAATTTATTTTCATTACAATGAAACGGTAAATGATTATTATTATTATTATTATTATTATTATTATTATGCAATATTAAATTTTAAAAGATCTACTATAAAAGCTGTTGCTACCTGAATATCATGAGTGGAAATTATATTACTTAAAATTACTTGAAGTTGTTTCATCCACATAAACATAATATAGAATAACTAGATGAATGAAATCTAACTTTACTCCCTTGTATCATAATTAACTATATTTCGCAACTCTACTCACTGTCAGCAATTATTCGATACGATTCTTTGACACCAAGCGTATTTATATTTAAAGGACACATTTTCTACTATACTATTGCAGAAAACAAGATTATTATTTCGGCAAGAAAATAATAAATGGAAAAATGGGATAGTAATAATGATGATGATGATAATAATGATAATAATAATAATAATAATAATAATAATGAATTGTTTAATTTAAAATTACACTGAACATATAAGGAGGAATGCAAATGGTAACTAAGAATGTAGTAACTGAAAAGAGTTGTCTCATATTAGAAGGCTATGCCAAAATCACTGAACTATCGTTTAGATTATGTGAGTGTGCTTAAAGTTTTCACGCAGTTACCTCTAATCCTTCAGTCACTACGAGACAATATATAAATCTAAAAAATATAAATCTAATAGAAGACAGTTGCATAGAACGGGTCAAGCTTTGATGACCTTCTTTTCATGTAGTTATCCAGATGCTTATTTATGTTACGTTCATACGGAACGCGTAAGGAACGAGTCGTATCAAAATTCTTTCAGGAAATAGTACTAACACAGATCGGCGTGCAAGCAAGAGTAAATAAGTTATTCATTTATTGTTTAATTGTTGATTAATGCATCCTTAGATATTATTAAAAACATTTGAAAAAAGACATGTTAATAGTTTCTGCTAAATCTTTGATGTACGAAAGTATCAGTGGCAATGTGAGAGAATTTTCAGGTATTTCGTTGTTTTACATAAGCGACAACACTGGACACTCGTGAGATGCTTCGAAGTTATTAAGATTTGTTTCTCTGTGGGCACGTTTTGTCTAGCCTCTTTAGATATGTGCTATTGTTGACATATAATATCACTAAAACAGGTCCAAGATGCACGCTCGTTCCGAAGCATGCACGAGGAAGGAACGGCGTACTGTTATTCGTTAGTGAAGCTGAGATTCGTCAGAGGATGAAGAGGTTGTATGTGTAATTTTAGCAGAAAGTTTAAAAGTTAGGTTGATGCAGACCACTCCGTCAGACCTTACACTACCAACAGCCTGATGTCATCTCTGAAGTTCACCGTATTATACGGGGAAATCGGGGGGTAACAATGCTTCATTACCGCCAAGGGCGGCCGAGGCCGTTAAGGCGCGGACTCGTGAGCGGGAGGTCTGGGGTTCGAATCCCGCCGGGACTGTTCTCCCTGACTAGGGTTTTTTCCTCAGTCCTCATAACTGGCAAATGCCGGGGAGGTACTTAGGCCTGGAACGCTTCCTTCCTTAAAAAATACCCTTTCATTATCTCATTTCATCTCATGTATCATCAGTGTCCACCGACTGTGGTGCCTCAGCAGTAAAAACGGGCGTTAAACACTACGAAAAAAAAAAAAACCCTTGCTTCATTGAATGCATTGAAGTGTTTAATCATATGATACTTTGTTATCGGCCACTTGGTTCGTTACCTCCTTGACTTTAATGAAACGAGCTACATATGTTCTTGAAATTGCATCTGTGTGCGTTTTGCCTACTGTCTCTGGTAAAGAGATTCTTTTAATCATAGTGTCTGCTGCCTCTGGAACTCCCATCTGGTAAAACGATGTGGATAATCAAGACGTCGATCTGGTACAAGCATCTACTGCCTCTGGCAAGCGATGTTGATCATCAAAACATACTTTTGCAAAGATATTTCCCATAATATACGAATTTCAAAACGTCGCCACGGGGTCACAATAGCTCACAGGGGTCATAGCATGGCGCCCACGGATTCCTAAGCCTTTAAAATATTTAAATACAATTAGTGAGCACTTGAGCTTCTAAATGCGCTAACTTTAAATTCTTTACTTCTTTGCTCCTTAATGGGGAGCTCATGATCATACGATGTAATGACGTCATCGCCGACAACTGTTCTCCTTCTACATTTTAGCGAATTTGAACCACCTCCAACAACTAAGATACAAAGCACCTATTGTTTGGACACTTGCATGCACTTAGCTTTGTCACAATAGGGAGACTCATTTCTCTAGCCATTATCAGTAGAAGAGGGCACAAAATTACAAAAGGTGAACATTTTACCTATTGTTATAAAATTATACGTCTAGGTAGTCATGGATACATTTTCGTAATACATAGAATGTTCCTCTTAGTTACTACAGGCTATATATTTAATAAATATTACTATTTGACTTAGCTAAATGCGTTCACTCTTGGGCATTCTTGGGTGTGAGGTCCTGTCACACTCTGCATCATATATTTTCGAATGAAGAAAAACAGATGCCATGTCCCTCTTTATAGAGCAACAAATGTGCTCAAAAATATCTTTGATTTCAAAGATTAGGCAGACTCTTGTGACGCATATATCACCGTACATTTTTTCAAACGTTTTTTAAAATTCCTGTTCTCTGTTCTACGCTGATTTTGGTAATATCATTTTCATTCTCTCATCACATTTTTTTTGATATTGTTGACGTTTAACACTGGGTCTTACATTATGATTTTTATATGACTGCATCCTTTGGTTTGTTCCCTGAAATTTCGCTTCTGCACTTATATTCTAATGGGATCTTATTTCAAAACGTTCCATCATGAATAACTACTTATTTAACACGCATTTATTTAAACAGAAACATATCAATTTAGATATTGAGGGGAGAGTTTAAAACCAACGTTGATTAATTATAACAGTTAAAAATTTCCGGGCTGTTTCACCATGGTCCAAACCAGACAGAGACGGATCGATACCGTCGTCTTTAGCAGTCAGGTGTTGTTCATCGTCCACTGACGATGCCAACCGTAGAAGTTGGTGAAAGCTATGGTAGCATATTGAACCATGGACTGTGGCAAAATAGCCCGGAAGATTTTAACTGTTTTAATTATAACACCGTATAATATAGATTACATTTTAGGTTTCGCTCTCTCATCCCAAGTTGCTTCAATTTGAAATATCCTATCTTTCGATGCTTAAATTTGAGGTAAAATGCTACTGTTATCACACATTTTTGTCGTTTCATAGCAACCTATTTGAATAAAATAATACTATAAAACTTCATGGCATTTAATATAATAATCGTGTTTTGGTAATAAGTTGTTCAATACAAAACAATTAGTCAGGAGTTCCAAAATTGGCTGTATTACTGCAATAGTAACTTTACTAAAAATATTTTTTCCATCTTATAACTAGCTGACCTATATTTATATTCTGCCTAAATTCAAACAATAATCAAACAATGGCCTGAAGATTAATATAAATATTGATTAAATTTTAGGTTTGCACCCTCACTTTGAAATTTCAAACTGTACTCCCGTTTTTGATGCTTAAATTTTAAAGAGGATGCTATATCCTATCATTTGTCGTTTTTTATTATTACCTGGAAAACTGGACTATTAGTATTGTTATTTTAATTTGGACCGGAAGGAAAAATTAATCATTTTAAGGATAAACAAATTATTTTGGATAAATTAAAGTTATTAATATTACAATGATACAGTCTACTTTGCAACTCGTTCAATCTGCTTCATGTTATTCTTTCTTGTAGGGTGTGCACCATTTTTAAATCATTTATTACCAAAATACAAATATTACAATAGTTTTTATAGTTCTGTCATTATAATATTATTCTCTAAAATTGAAACAACAATAAAAACAGTATAGGTTTCCAGGGAACGATAAAAAATGTACTGCTAATTGGGTCCCCTTTGAAATGTAAGCTTCAAAAGTTACGAGTGCCATTCGAAGTTTCAAAGCAAGAGTAGCTGGGATTGAGAGGCTGACAATGAGACTTGAAATTAAATGAACAATTTGAACATCCATCTCAATATCTAAAGTATTTTTGCTGAAATTAAATTTATGTTAAATAGGTAGTTACGGAAAGATGTGAAACGAAAGCCCAATATACTTTCTATTATACGCCTTAGGCGCATTTCTCACTTCCATAGAGTAACGTAGTAGCACATAGCTAATGTTTCTTGTTTTGCTCAAATTCATTGTGCAGTATAGCATACCATTTAGAATTTTGCTACTTTTATTTGCATCAAAATAGTTAACATTTGGTACTTTTTCTAGAGGCGTATCATGTTTGATCTAATATATTTCTTTCTCCTGGTATTTTAAAATCCTATTATTGATTTAAGTATACAATAAACGGAATATTGCGACATAAGTTTTCAATTTCTTATACAACCACAATATATCTTAATATAATTAAATATTCAAAGTTATTAAAATTTTAATTTTGTCTCTATCTAATAATGTGTTTTTTGTTTCTGAACGGTATCCTTATATATTAAATTACGGGGAAATAATGCACACTTGTTTCGTTCATTGAGTATACCCAATCATAGATCTGGACTTTCAAACAAAGGCTTATATTAATTTCATTAAATAAATAAACAAACATATTTATGGATATAAATTAGTACCTGGGGGTTTGTGTTGTATGAACCTACCCTGGGGGTTACAAGTAACTCATTAAATAGATCTCTTGCCGCGAACAACGTATGTGATACTTAACATCGTTCGTCGGCCTATTCAGGAAACAAACCTAAACGTATATTAATTATTTTTACATGGTTGGAATAACAACCATGCACAACACTTAGTCAATGTATTTGGAATTTTATTATCTATAATAACCTATATTTTCTTAATACAGTTCTTATATATTATTTAAATTAAAATACAGTTTAATTGAGTAGGAACTTAGAACTTATGTGTTAAAATTAAAATAACATTGCAACTTTTCCGTATACAGAACCTAAATATTAAAAGCGCCCAGGATCACGAAAACGAAAATGTACTTAACATGGTATTAAAAATTTAATAGGTTAATACCTGTATAAATATATAAGCACACGAATGCGCCAAATGAGTAATGCAGTGCGTAAAACGGTAGGTGAAGTACGCTTAGGTAGCCCATGAGGCCATGTTTACCAACTTAGCATCTCGGTGTCTAGACCACGGCACGAAATGGAGATAATGAGGTCAACAACGGCGTCTACCTCTTCCCCTCCAGGGAATTTTGTACAAAAGTGAACTTCAAGGTACTTATTTGGGTAACACGCCGGCTGAACCTGAACAAGACAAAACGGAGAAAAATTCTTGTGCTGTGGCCAAGGGTCGAACTCCTGACATTTCAGCTACAGTAAAGATTGCGTTCTTTTGGCATAGAAACTGCGAGGTTCTTATAGAAAGAATAAAAATCAGTAGGTTTTATTTCCCAGAGGGCTAAGGGAAAAAGTCAACTAGTTTTTATTTGGAGTAAAATGCAAGGAAAATGAACAAATCAACGAGGCATTTAAACGAGACACGATTAATTATAAAAATGAAACTGTGAACTACTATGATAAAGTCTCATTATTTATGACTTTTAAGAATACTAGAAGCGGATTTCTATGACTTAAAATGTTAAAAATATGCATGCAGTATATTTAAACATGACCGAAAAGGACAAAAATTACTTAACACTTTAATTAATATATTAAATAAATATTTTCCATCATTTGGAAACAAACTTTTACTCTCCACTTCTAAATATAGCTGATTATTCATAATTTGAATAGAAAGTAATACAATGAATTATGTCGATAGTCAAACTTGTGCTGTTGTTAGGTTTAGCACGAGAAACATTGTTTGATGTTACAAGAGGTTATAATAGCAAATATGAAAAAAAGTTAATTTATCTAGAGAAAGTCTCGCTTCGCATTTTCACATTTTGCTTCGTCGTCGCAAAAATGTCACTTACGAAGAAAAAGATGGAGTAATATATATTGCTTAGTACCAATCTTTTGCAAAATTGTTTGCAGCTACTTTGCCTTTTGCTCGTTTTAAATCAGTTTCTTTCACGCTTTGTATTACTACCAAATGATTTGGATATAAATTAGGGAAATCCCCTCACTTTTTGCAAAAAATTAGGAAAACTTTGTTTTAAAATGTCCAAATCTTAGAAATGGTTAGGTTCAATATTCTTTTTTACAAATCCACCACAAGGACTAGTCATACATCATAAAATAAATGGTTCTAGTACACGCAAAAAATGAACGAAAATTATAGTAGTCAATTATGTGTGTTAAATATGTGTTTAATTATCCACTATAGAACGCAAAAACAACTGAATCACCGAAAGACAAGTTTTGCAAATATAAAACATTGTTATAAAAGTATATCATAACATGTACGTTAAAGAACAAATTGCTTTAGAAACCACATACAGATATTCTTTACCTGAAATTTACTGATGTTCATACTTTTCTAAAGACCTGGTATCATTGAATATTTTTGAATCACATTATTCACAGTCTGCTGGTCACCTCTTGAATTAACTATCCGAAATATCATGCGTCCCTAGTTTAGTTATTGTTTTTATGTGCACTTCATAACTTATAACGAATTTTATATACACTATTCCATAGAGTGTTTTCTATATTCTGTATTCCTCTTTGTTATAAATATATATTGTGTGTGTTTTTACATACTTTAAATTCAAAATATGACCTTAGAAGTAAATATAACATGACAGGAATCTGTCCCATGTTAATAATTATAATCAATGTGATCAACAATTTCAATACACTTTCTTTCATGCTGTATAAACAAATGTTGCTTTGAAGGTTGAAACTTCAGATGGGAGAAAATATTGAGTATATTCAAACGCGTATTTCTATACACAAATCTTGTTACAGAGATAATATTGTAGATTCATCTGACACTGAATGAGATGTCTTGAAAGCTTAAAGTGTAAGCTATATTCTTTCACTGTGATGGCATATGAGCGCTTACAGCTCTAAGGCAAATTTTTCTATTGTTTTTCGAACACGTTTTCTCGCAGGTTATGCAGATCTATAGTATATTCTTGAACACATTCATAAATCGCCGATTAGATACATTTCACAACTGCAAATGTTGTACTTTATGATTTTATGCTGTATATTTTGATTAATCTTTTCCATCACACTTAACTTTTAAGTGAAATATACGAGGAAGATTTTCAATGGAGTATTCATCAGATTGCAGTGTTTTATGATAAGAATGATAAAATGTCTTTAACTATTTTTTTTTTTTTTTTAAATGTGAACCCTCGTTTCTCTTGAGGTATTCATTTGTAATCAAAGCCCCAGAAGTGACGAGAAGTCGCAAAAGCCCACATTATTACTTCATGCATCATTGCACTGTGTGAAAGGAAAGAGATGGGAAAGATTTAGAAGAAAAATATTTTTTTTAGTCAAAGCTGTGGAGTGGTTGATTGGAGTCAGGATGTGGCGGGAACTGATGGTGCAGCAAATGCAAAGGAGGAACAGGATAAAAAACTTTTGTCTCATCTACTTTCATATTCGCAAGAGAATCAACTTCATCAACAGTATTTCTTTCCCCTTCATCGTAAAATCACACTTCGGTTCCTTTTGCGTGCTACAGGGGACGCAGCAAAAAGACACAGCAAAGATTTCATGTAGTTTCCTGGTTGACAGCTAAAGATGAAAGATAAAGAATCAGAAGAACGAAGAGCATTCCTGAAGGCAATTGTTAAAGGTGAAGACTCCTATTGTTTACTCAGTCCTTCCAAAACAATTATGACATCTAAGTATATAGAGCATGATGAAGCTAAAATGAAAATAACGCATGTATAACAGAGTTTGTAGTGCGTTAACAATACTTTGATATTTTAACATATCTGAAGTTCAGTGTTCGAGGATTTATAAACAAAGAATGAATAATAGTATATAATAAGAATTAAACATTTCCGTGAAATACTGTCAGATGTTTTGCTTTCATGCGGCTAGCAGTACCAGAGGGTATTTTTTCCCTAATGAGCATATAAGGAGAATTCATAACATATAAATAAATAAAATCTGTATACGCCACCCTCGTACCTGGTTTCCTGAACCAGGGCGTGTATATAAAATTTTCCATTTATTATTATAAACTATACAATTCAATAATATCTTAGTACATTATATTGCAAATGTTTCTAATAACTAGATTAAAATAATATAATAAAACAGTAAGGAAAAAAACTGAAAATAATTCAATTAAACCAAAATAAAAAGTTATCAAACTACTTCCCAATTTAATCTTTAAACCAGGTACCAGGGTGGCGTATACAGATTTTATTCATAACATATAGGACAAGCATATACAAGCCTTCCAGAATATGTCCTAACTGCTCGCATGAGATTTTGCATGTAGGCAGCTGCATATGCTACAACGGGCCGCACCTGTACTCTTGACTTTGCTTCTTAAAACTGTGTATAAAATCTTACCTTATAGCAAATGCTGCAAATGTCGCCATTACTTGACTGGGCAGCAATTTGATTTCATTTCTTATGTTTTGAGTTCTTCCAATGTATGAGGATTTGTTCTGTATGCTTTGTCCTTCAGGTTACTCCACAATTAAGAATCGCAGGCTATATGATTTGGGGAGCAAAAGGGTTATATACCAGCACGAATCACTTTTTATATTCAGCCACTTCTCTAATTTTACCCATGGACTATCTGTTTTATGAGCAGTAACGGAATCTTGTTGAAACCACCCGTATGGCTTCTCCTCTTCAGTTAGATGCTTAAAAATGGAGTCATAATATTATTTCAGTACCTCTCTTCCTTTTTTGCTAGTAAATAATAGGACCGAATATTCGTCTTGTGCTAATCACACACTAAACTCGACTTTTCCTTTGATGAAGAGGGGTTGTATATAATTTGGATTTTCAGATCACCAATAGCGAGGTTTGTGAGTGTTCATACGCCCATTTTGGTGGAACCACGCACCGTCTGAAAAGAACATGAGATGTGAGTTGATTAACCCTTCAGTCTCTGATGAAAGAAACCACTCACAATAACGCACACATGCTACGGGATCACCTTGTAGTAGTGACACTTGCATACTGGTAAGGAAGTTTTAATGATCTGTTTACTGTTCATAAATATTGTAGGACCTTCTTAATAGTTTGTGATCAACTAAGCATGTTCGAAAGGGTTGCTTCGGGTCATCACTCAAGATCTGGATATGTGCAAGGGTTGCTGAGGAAACTGCTTCAAGGTTTAGATAAGCCCGTAGTGAATGAAAATATTTATAACCTGCATGTTTCCTCTTATTTCCTTCGTTTGCGTTCCCTATCTTCTTTTAAAAGAAAGAAGGGGAAAATAGCCTTAACGGCACCTATTAATTTCACTGGTATTTCCTTTTTGGATAGCAGGAAGAACTCCATTACGCTCTCATCCGGGCATCTAACCTAGGACCAGTAAACTGCAAGCAGACACTGAGTCAGACGCAGTAAATGAAGCAGTGACAGTTTTATATTCACTCTATCTGCTACTACTTTCTCCTAAAGGGGAGGCTGTTGCAAGGAGAAAATAAAACGACACCTGTTAGTATTAAGTGTGTAGTGAATGTATTAAATCGAAATAGAGTGCGTTAAATTATTACTCATATTTTGCATAATATATTCTAAGACAATAAGGTGTTATCGATCTCAAATATCTATACATACATCTAAAAATTTTAAATAAGGGACACAAACTCGCTAATAACAAGCAACTATACACCTGAGAGTGAAATTGTATCACATGCAAATGACAAATAGCTGGAAGCATGTGCGAAATATACAAAACGCACTTTTATTTTTAATCGAAAGCCAAATAGATATTTCAGCGTTATTGCAGCCGGAAGGTAAATAAATTACATAGCCAGAAACAGTAACCCACAAAATGGTGCTGACTTTAAAACAGAACTGTGAGAAGTAGTAATGGGATATTTGCAAAGGTCGACTAGCGTTCGGTTTAGACGTTGTGACTGGGCTAATAAGAAGGTTAATCATTCTAGTTTGAGCTGGAAACATTCGATCCAGTTGCACTGGAAATAAATAAACTACTGTAGATATAATATACTCAGAGAAACAGCTCATAAGAAACACATAGGCAATTCCTGTTCATTACCTGGCCATCCAATTATCTGATGACCGACGCGGCTTTCGGGATTGCATCGACCGATAAAGACATCGCTCACAGCTAGCCGGGTTGCACTAGAGTTAAGATGTTGGATGGACGGATAGGAGATAGAAACACTAGAATAACGGTTTAATAAAATTCTAATGCATTTTAAAGTTATATACTCACTTGTGTGAAATAAAGAGATGTTTAAACTTCCTCCTTTTCCAAATATTTCTAGGTTCTGGTGAAGAAGTTACCCAATTGCACTTCTTAATGCTCTTTGAGAAATTAAACTGAGTCCTTTAGTTCGTCTACAGTGTATGGATACTACTAAAGTATTAATATCATTACAACTTGGAACTCGATCACCTGGGAACTTCTCTTCAAATAATCTTCTGACAGCACGAGCGGACACGGTATATATATTAAATATTCGTTGTGGAATAGAATAATACTTTTGTATTTGTCACTAGTAATCTTAGCATACTTTCCTCTTGGATTCGTTTCTTTCACTGCTCAAGCGATACTGACAAAATGGCATGATGCTTAAGGCCAACATAGTAATTCGATTTACCAGCTCGTCCCAAATCGTGTAGCACGGATATTCTTGAACGATTGCATATAGGCGATGTAGTTCCTTGCTGCCCGTTCGGTCATCATATAATTGATGACTTGGTGCTTCATCTTTAACAATCTTGTCCCATATTGTTGTAATACCATATTTAATTTTTTTTTCATTAGAAAGCTTGAAACTTGACAAATATATGCACATGTCGTCAATAATATTATTAAAATATAATATTATATAATAATATAAAATAGCATTATTAACTGTGTTCAATATAATTTAAAGTTTTAATTCATAAATTTACTCTTCATTTCGTGGCTTGTAAATATACTGGTACAGTAAAAAAATAAATATCCTTAATAATACAGTTTCGACTTGCTGTATTACACTCAAGTATCAATGAGTAATTGAGATTGTGCATACGGGCGGCAGTAGTGTGTAGAATGGCAGGTGGAAACCGGAGAAAAACTGTCCAGACGGCACTTTGTCCGCTTACGGCCGCTGGGGTTGATCCCTTTTCACTTCGATGGATAGTAAAGCGGTTTAGCCGCTCGGCGGCCACGAAGCCGCCTTAATGAAATATTGGCGTCATTTTATATTCCTCTGTGAGTTGGATGTTTATGGTTGCGGAAGGCTTGTCGACTGCATGGGTTCGTGGTAGGTAGGCTTGGGTTTAGGCAGCTTTGGATGTCTAATTCAATCTAAGCGAGTCTTGTTTTGGCAACTTGATCCATGTAGCTTCGAACCGAGTCCCTGATAACTGAGTGACGTAATAGTACCATAGTTAAACATCATATTCTACATCGTGTAGAAAAAGTAAGCATTAAATATTTTATTTGTGATTCGTATCAGAGCTGTAGAGTGTAGCATCGGTGTTGCAAAATTTCTAACTCTTTTAGACTCTTTATTAAAAACGTATATATTTTTAATGAATAATATTTATCAAACAATACTTTCTCTACAAATCAACGACTAATGAATTTCATCAATATATATTTGAGACAATTATTATTATCTATCATCGATCCTGGGCCCACTTAGAAATAATATTTATTTATAATATACTCACCCAAAGGGTCATTGACATATGGTTTACACATGTTGTTACAAGTGCAAGAGAGAAGGCAAAATATCATTGCAACGGAAGGTTTCCTCGAAAAGACACGCATTGTAACCTTTTTGGCTAAGAGGGTCTCTTTGCAATGTTACTGCAGGTCGACTAGAACTTGGAAAACAAACGGATATTAAACAAAACGCGATCTCAGGAACTTGTAAGGGACGAGTGATTCTTTTGTTAACAGTGTAGGGAAAATTCAGGCAATAAATATCCAGATGGAATCATAAAGCCTCTGTTACGGCTCTCTTTTAATGTATTATTTATGTCAAGAATCCAAGACTTAAGATTTTGCTGTGGGTGGACGCGAATAAAATCTTAGAAGATAACCTATGAGAATTAAACGATATTAAATTAGCACAAAAGCCCACCAATAGGAAGATAGGTGTAGGAAGAGCAAATCACGTGACATTTGGAAAGCCATGCTGAATATATTTACAGCGCCTACCGACGGACAGGCGAATTAATAAAAGTAGTTGCAATGGACTATTACTTGTTACCTGTTTGTCACTTGGTGCTGAAGTGAGAAGTGTTAGAAAAAAGCAAAAGTGTTAATAAATTGTGAAAACTGGAACAACGAGTGTTATATTTTTTGTTTGTTTATCATCTCCTTTCCCTGTGATAGTGCATTACAAAAATATTGAGCTTGTAGCCGAGGAAAAAACATTACTATAATGCGGTACTGAATGGACCGACCAATCACCTATAAGATACCATTCCATTTATAAAATTCGATTAACTCTTTATTCACAACGAATTCAAACCCAATCACAACCTAAAATAACAAATAAACATATACAAATATCCAACAGATTCCTTCAAACATTTGTTAATTCTTGAAAAAAAAAAAAAAAAAAAAAAAAAATTCAACGAACGACATTCATCTTTGCTGATGAAAGCCCTTTCTTATTTTACAACTTTGATGAGCTGCTGTTTGTTCTCAGGCCTCGGGTTCTTAATTGCGCTATTTTGTAACCTTGACCCAATATATTGTATACAATTAAGATCAACAGAATTACCTCAAATTTTTTCGAAACTGTACAAAAACATCTTTTGATGACATCCATCATTGATTTGGCGACTGCATAGCCTTTGCCTTATCCTGCATAAATATGAATTTCTAGGCTATTTAGCATTAGTAGCAGTGTTGATTATTGGCGGAATTGGTTCTCTATAGTAATGGTCATTTACAGTTCCTATTTTGTCTACGATAACAAGCTCCAATTTTCTATTATATCAGATACTGCCAGTATCAATCCAAACTTGGGAATTTCCTTTTGTCTTGGGAAAGAATTCTGGAAGTCTAAATAATTCATCATTGACATTGGCATTTAATTTTCTTATCCATTTGCTCTACGTATTTTGAGATATGTAAAATGTTCTGACAATATTCTTACCACTTTGACCAGAACGATATAGTGTTTGTAATTTTTGACGGAAAAACATGCTTTTTTTTCCCCCTACAACGATCTGGTCAGAAATAAAAACATTTAATCAGTGATATACTTACACAGGCAATTAAATGAAAAAAAAAGTGACATCTAGCAATTTTGAACATATTATGCATAATATTAAAATTTCAAACTAACAAGTCGGTCCTCGTGGTGTAGTGGTAACCATACTTGCCTCCTATACCCAAGATCGCGGGTTCAAACCCGGCCAGGATTGATGGATTTTTTCGGGCGTAAAAATCCTAAGTATGGCTTCCTTCGGAAGGGAAGTAAAGCCATGGGTCCCTTGTCGTACATTTACGGCACGATAAAGAACCTCAAGCCTGAAAGAAGAAACCTCTGAACAAAATTTGTAGGCCGTTTCACACCCTAAATAGAATGGGACGCCGATGACCTGAGGTGTTAAAGAGCGTCCTTAAATAAAACAAATAAATAAAACTAAGAAATATTTCTTACATTGAATCAATGACGTAGCCAACAATTTTCATTCTCACACTCTGGTCAGTGTTTTTAATTTTAAGATTTACCTAATAACAATGTATGCAAACCAAATAGAAATCTTTTCTACATCCAGTGGAGTAACCTGTAACTATGAACTACAATGAGAGCCACAAATATTTATCCACCCAACCAGTGACTAGCATATTCCTTAACAGTGTTGCCAATAACTTTTCAAAAATTTGTATTGAGAACCACTTAATCATGTTTTTTATTCCAAAATTGTGAGAGTAGTTTATAAACTCTTTATACATCTTGTAACATAATGACACCCATTTCCTAAAAGGATACAAAATTCAGTAAACCCAGAATGTTACAGTTCAGCTCTTTGGTCATTAATGCGTCATTTTCTAAGTGAAAATAAATAAACAAATGTATGGCGAATGAAGCAGGTAGTTGCCTAGAAAATTCTGTGCACGTTTCATTGCGGTACAGACCTGACGCCTGTGCATTAAATATGCCCCTACTTTTAAGTTTCTTGTTCCTGCAAAACTTTGCCTCTAACGTAACCGGAAGACTAAAGAGTGTATAGATCATCTAGTTTTACGAGAAATGTGCTTTTCTTTCTTCATTTTCTTCTCCAGCATTAATTCTGTATAGATCTCTTGAGGGCCATTTACAGCGCAGTACCCTCGAAACCCTTGACTAAATGATTAGCTCACGGTGTGATCAATTCAAAGTTCATGACTATTCATGACATTAACACTTCAGCTTTCTGTCTCACTCTGGCAGCTTCCCTTTCTCTCGCTTTCTATCTTTTCTCGCTGCTTCTATCTCACTCTGTCTCGTCTTATATACTACAAACTTATTAAAAGTGAATATAAAGTGGAAGTGTTACAATACAATTTGAAAATTAATGATCGTGCATAATTATCAGCGATAGTTCAAGTTCACCAAAATTAGCAATCAACACGAATACTGCAATAATAATGTATACTGACCATGTATATGGTTGAACTCTGAATTGCTGAGCAAGCGGGCAGTTTTTCTTTGATGTAGCACCGATTACATTGTATTTCCTGTTTTATGCTTTATTTTATGTATTTCCATTGCTCTGAATTAAGGGAATTTCACTGGCCTTCGATCCCACGGGGTATGAAGGCGGCTATCTGAGCTCAAATTTGAATAAGAATCATGCATCATTGCCTGTCATGTAGCAACAATGACTTGACGTCGTTAGGAACAGCGGAAAACATGCCACCTAATGATTTGTGGACTTTCATTACAGTAAGTCAAACTCTAACGCCCTGGTCCAACCGTATCATGGCTTGAGCAAACAATCTCATGGTCTTAGTCAAAGAAGAATTTACAACAACAAAGATCTTCAAGTTGATATATTTCAATCTTGAAAATAATAAGTATATTTTCAATTTTTGATCTCTCATAAACTTTAATGATCAAAGGGATCTAGCCAAATACAAACACCTGCATTAAAATTCCATAGTAAATGCAAAGGAGAACCCGTTTTATTTCTCAAGTCTTTTCCGTTTGCACCTCCAGAGTAACCGAGGTCGTTAAGGCACGTACTCTTGAGCGGGAGGTCTGGGTTCGAATATCACCAGGACCGTCCTCCCTGACTGAGGTTTTTTCCAGGTTTTCCTCAGTCCTCATAAATGGCAAATGTCAGGGAGGTACCCTAAACTTAGGCCTGGAACGATTCATTCCTTAAAAATAAATCCTTTCCCAATATCATTTCATTTCACGTATCACCAGTGTCCATCGCCTGTGGTGCCTCTGTAGCAAAAACGGGCGTTAAACACCACTCATTTATTTTTTTCCATTTGCCAGGACTCCTGGCACTACTGTCTACAGAATGTATGTAATCTAAATCTGTGGCATATATAAAATATTACGAACCTTTTACATCATACTTGTATGGATTTCTCCGTTTATCGTGACTCTAATTGCCCCGTTACCTTCCTTCTTATGATTGGTCAATACAAGTCGCTGACGGAGGCGGTGTTTAGTCTTCCTCCGTGCCTTTCTTCTTGTTGGACTGGAGTCGGCTGGCATCTTCTATTGGAGTAGCGTTTCTATTACGTTTGTAGAGGTAAAACGTATTCTTTCTTTTGTTTTGGGCTGTGCTGTTTTACCCTTGTAAATTTAAATTTATTAAATGCCGATTTCCAAGGATTTTATGTGCACAGTGAAGCAGATAAATTTTATTGTTTGCTCTTTAATAGTAAAATTTAAATTTGCTAAGCAACTGGGCGTTAATGTATGAGCAATTGTGTCTGCCAACTCATATGCATGCAGTTCTGTCCTTGGAATGGCGTATAGTTAAATATCATTCTGTAATTCTTGTCTGTTATATTTAGCAATGTTTCTTGAATTTAATTGCTTCTTTTAAGCTGGAAGTGTGTACCCTAAAATTACCAACCCAAATGCTATACAAGTACTCACATATTATTTCAATTAATTTATGTTAATAAACGTATGCTGGTCTTATATGGTTAGCATTAATCATAATAATATGTTCCTCTCCCTATTGTTTTTCTCTTTATATTCAAAGGCAAACTGTACCACCGTGGACAACACCAATCATCTTCTCCGCTCCTTTTTTATCCTGCCTAGTGTCAACGGGAGGGCAATAATTAATTTTTTCCCTATAGCTGTCACTTCAACCAAGATATAGTTCTTTAAAACATTAAACTAATAAAGAATTCTTTCATTAGAGAAAGCTCTACATTAAATTCTTAAGATCGCCTCTGCGACTACTAAACCGGAGATCCTGGGTTCGAAACCCCGCCTGTGGTGTCTCAGTAGTAAAAAACTGGGCGTTAAACACTACTCAAAAAAGGTTCTTAACCTAATGTATATATTCATTTGAGGTTGCAATTCAATTTATAATCCCAGAAATTTTATTTCATTCCATTTTACCAGTTTCAAGCCTACATCCTACAATCTTCATCTCATTTGCATTATCATTTCATTCTTGTTGGAAGATGTGTGTGTTCGGAGCCTTTGTCTGAAGACAGTCCTCAAGTTGCAAGAAAGATAGTATCGTTTGTTCGGATGATCAGGAATAAGACCCAATGGTAGTGACAATCAGGGAGGTCTCTGGTCTATCCTGTCTCATTTATTCACGTTATGGTTAACACAGTAGGTCCCCAAAAGTTTATAGAGCCTAGGGGTTTGTCACTGCCCCGTTTGTGGAACTTTTTACCGTCTATATTTCTTGTAATGAATTACATTAAAATTACTACTGTTAATTCGAAAGTGAATACATTACCGTGAAATAAATAAAATAATTCTAATCTTCTACCGTGCTAGATAAATCATTGGCTATTCATATCTTCCCTGGATTGCATATGACGTAGGAGTGGTGATTTTCAGCATTTTGAAATCAGAAATTTAACATTTTGATTTGTACATATGTAGGTTTATACCTTTGCAAATTAGTATTTTATAGCATTTTGAAGAAAAACGTAATTTGAGTTAATTTCAATATTGGACACTTATTATGGTTTTATATTATTTTTTATCCCTCTATTTTATTAATTTTAATGCTCATTTTATTTATCTTTGCTAAAGTGTAAAAGTGGAAATGATATTAAATTTATGGTTCTATCTTCTCTTTTAAGAAGCAGATAAAGTTAAATACGTGATATACAACCTTAAAGTAAGGTACTTGGAATAGATTCACTTTGTGAAGAGATATGTCAATCTGCAAAAACACTTTATCTAGATTTTGCACTTTTATCGTGCATTATTTGAATGGTGACTTGTCGCTTTACTGCACGCTATTCCTCTTCTGATATATTGTTTAAATTATCTTTTGCACTGACATGTCCAGCCTTATGACATGCTTGTCTAAAACGTTCTTCTTTTGCCAATCCAGGCGTTCGAGTACACAAAATACACAACATTTTTTCACAATCACTGATATAAAAATTTCCCTGTTTATAAATTTCTGCCCGCTGGTTTATCAAAATTTTCGATCTCACCATCTTCGCACTTTTAAGGGACTGAAACATACAAAACTCGGTAACATGTGTGACGGTTGAACAATGAGATTTTGAATGGCCTACACTTCACAGGAGGGTTTACTTTCCGCGTTCAAAAACGGTAGTGGACAAGTGCTCATAAACATTCCAAGAGTGTACAAATTGCTTACTTGAATTTCCCAGAAAAAATTAAAAAAAAAAAAAAAAATGTTGATTTAAAAAAAAGTTGTCGGTCTCGCATTTTTATCGCATTTTAGTGTGGTCAATTTCGCATTTTATCACTCTATATCGCATTTGCGAATTATCACCCCTAGATATGAGCCATCTTCAGTTCTACAAATACCTATTTCTTAGCGTTAGAATTAGGCATTCTCTAGTAATAGTTTACTAATTGCTAATTAATAGCCGTAGCCACCAGTTCTAATTAAACCCGTTTCACGAACATTTATTCCCCAATGGTAGAATCGCAAAAGTTTATCATTAGTCATTTGTCCAAGTTACTAGTGTAGCAACTGTATCTGAGCATCGAGAAGGCTGTTTCGGGGATATTTATTACACTACAGATTGTTTGTTGATGCGATTTTGTTTACGCTGCATGTAATTTAAATCTATATGCAAGCGAAGAAATAACATTATGTTTATCACACCGAAAAGAACCTCTAGTATTCAAAACAAAGTAACAATGCTGCATTTAATAGTATATAAAAGTACTGTTTGGGTAATTCTCCGACAAAATTTCGAAGAAATACAAGCCAAAATGTGGAAAATAATAACGCAAACTGTGAAAGCGTTGGGGTTAATTATATCGGAGAACGATTACGTATTTGTGAGAGATATATTTTGACCAAACATCAAGAAAGCTCCAATGTTAAGTGCTTTTATTTTAAATTCATATTTTTATCTGCAAATAGTGGTATAAGTAACCTAGTTTCTATGGCATTTTTTCAAGTGAAAATGGACAATTCAAGAAGTACGGGAATAGGTGATGGATTTGAAACCATGTATTGTATAAATAACCGTTAATGAGCTTTAAATTAAAATGTTCGATTTTAAAATATGTACACCAGTGTGTAAATTCCCCATTCGAGACTTACGGGTTGAGTTCTACTAGTTAACAACACGCAATGTTATAATATCGAATGTTTCGTGAAACAGAACACTGATAAAACAAAATCTCAAGCTGATATCAGTCTGCCATACTGAGCGCAATAAGTTCTTGAAACACACACTTGTAAAATAAACAAGTAATACTAAAATGGAGATAGTTTTACTAGATCATTGTCTAGTGAAAAAGGCATGGTTGTTTAAAACGGAATAAATCAGCTTTGTATGTGAGACATAGAAAACATGGACTTTTCAATATTTTCATAGTAACAAATCAAATTAATGACTTTACTGTCTAGGGAAGCTGGAAGGAAAGTTGTACAGAAAACCGCATACCTAGCATGCAAGGTTTAAACAAGAAACTGCAATGGTAACTGATATGGGGAACAAATATTACACTCTTTTCAACACTTAAACTTTCCCAATTCCTGTTAATGTGTTTTAGAAGCGACACGGAACTCCAAGAGTTGTCTTTTGAAGTACCGACTCCAAACTCGTTGATGAACTTTCTAGAATTACTTAACGTTTGACTCTCAATAAAATATGTTGTTATTCATTTCTTGATTCTCAATGTCCACACAAAAATCATGACACGAAGAGGACAGATTTGTGTATGTATGTTTAATGCATGAAAAAGTAAATGTGTGTTTAACGCGTGCTTTGTTTTCATTCTCTATTCATGTTTCATATGCGTCACAAATATGATGCGCGCATCAATGCTGCAGAAAGTTTATTCAAGTGTTGTAAATACAACCTGGCGCTTCATACCTAAGCATTTTATCCAGTAAGCGATTACCCTGACAAAAACAGTATGTGATAACAGAACGATAACATTTGTTAGTGACTTTTTTCTGGCACTTTATGTGACGTTCTTGATTATTATTTTAGTGATAATGAAAGTAATGATTCTGTGATCATAGACAAAACAGAACTGTGCACACAGTTCGAATCAACATTTCAACATTATCATCATCATAATCATCATCATCATCATCATCATCATCATCATCATCACATCTTTGAATTAACATTTCAACTCCCCCCACCAAAAAATCCTGAAGTATTTCTGCAAAATGGGCATAAAGAGCATCCATTCCTTCTTAGTCACACTTAAATTTCCTTCCTCGTAGATCCTTCTTGAGTTTTGAAAAGAGGAAATTGTCACTGGGAGCCAGATCTGGGCTGTAGGGTAGATGGTCGATCTGCTTGAAGTCACATTTCTTCACAGTTTCCTTTGCAACAAGAGCTGTGTGCACAGGCACGTTGTCGTGAAGAAGGCGCACACCATCACTCAGCTTTCCTCGCATTTTCTCTTTGTTGGAAGCACGTAGTCTGTGCAGTAGGCCAGCATAGTACTCCCCATTTACTGTGGTGTTCCTCTCCTTGATGTCAATGAAGAGTATTCCTTCACAGTCCCAAGACATTGTGGCCATGATCTTCTTGGTTGATTGAGTGTCCTTGACCTATAGAGGCGGTGCTTATGCCACTCCATTGATTCTGTTTTGGACAAGGGATCATAGTAGAGCAATAGTTTCATCTGTAACAATGGTTTGTAGAACTTTTCTCTTATGACTGGTTGCTGCTTTCGGACTGAGGAAAGAAGTCTATGCACTAACCTTCTTCATGTTTAAATGTTCATGAATAATTCGAAGGACTGTTGTTTTAGAAAGCCCAACCTTGCTGCTACTTCTGTAATTTGGAGCCACCGGTTTTCCATAATTTTTCAGGAGTGAGCATCTCCAAGGGCCGACCTGCACGCTCTTCGTCTTCAATGCTTTGTCAACCCATTCGAAAAAGTTTGGCCCATTCTTTTACGGTAGAATATGAGGGGAATGTTTCCCCATACACACCGTCCAATCGCTGTTTAATTTCATGTGGAGTAAGTTCTTCTCTTGTGAAGAGAAGAAGCTGGATACTCCATTTTGAACATGTCAGAAACTTCTACACACTACACATAGCTTTCTTTATGCAATTATGTCTGAACAACTTGACACAGCGGAGCGGAAGTAACATCTACAATTATTTATTTAACAGTTAAGGTATGGTATGAGATAAGGCTTTTGTGAAGGCGATAGTATTTATCGGCCAGGCCGGAAACTTATGGATCTACCCTCGTATCTAAAGTGATATTGACAATAACAATGATGTGGAAGCAACTATATGGATCAAAATATACTTTTTTTATGGAAACCTAGGGGTAATACAAATTCCCTCTGAACGGAAAAAGGTGTCAAAAGTAATATCACTCATTTTTTTTTAAATGTTATGCACTAAATTATTTTCAAAATCAAGAAACGCGTGGTAACAGTTCTAAAGGGTTAAAGTGTTTCAACTGTCAGTGCAGGGTAAATGAAAGAAGAATTTGGTCATAAGTATTCAAGTAAAACAAATAAAAATGATAAATATAAACTAAAATATTACTAAACTACATATACATTTTATTAATGATTCAATTTGGAGGTGTTTATATTTCAATAGTAATGCGCTCTAACAATAGTTAGCAACGTTTCCTTGGTAATTTTCAGACAGTTTATAGGTCAAATCAGAATTTTTTTAAGTGAAAATATGATTCTTAGGAGGGAAGATTTTCGGGTGTATGCTCCAGAAAAATGTCAAAAGTGGACAAGGTAGGAGAAAGTATCCTACTATAAAGTGCCTTGTCTGTACTTCTCAAAACAAAAGGGGTGAAATGAGGTTCCTTGGCAAGATCTGTCTGTTGCCATCCACAAAGGGAAATGTTTCTAGAGATTTCACGCCCTCAAACATTACTAGGAACTTCGGTAAGAGCTTTTTCAAAACTTCAGTGCATCAAAGCATTTATGGGATAACTCATAAATGTTTTAAGAAGACAGTTCTAAAGCTAGCTTACAAGGCTGTCATCCCCCCGGAGAGCGTTTATTAAATAACCATTTTCCAATCTGCTGAATATGCAGCGGTTTGATGACGAAAACTCCATATTAAACCTATAAAAGTTGGGAGAAAAGTCTAAAGAAAGAGCACTAACGTCACGTTATATGATGCTAAGATATTCCATAAGGAAACGCCTGTGATGCCTCTGTAGCAAAAACGGGCGTTAAACACTAGTCATTCATTCCATAAGGAAAGTGACTACCTTATCGTAAGCACAAGACACTGCTGAAATGAGAATGTGTAAGAATGTTACGGTCTCTATCCTCAAAATTCATAACAATTCGCATCACTTTTCCGTCATGATTACAGCCTAAATTTTAGTGCGGATTTTAAAAATTTCACCCTAAACAGTTTAATCTTAAATGAATATGTTTTTGTTTCATTACTATATAGAGGGTCAACAAATATATTCCGGAGCGTTTCGTCAGAAAATACCCCTGAATTCCAGTTTTAAATTTAAATTATCACACTATATACCTATGATAGCTTCGGAAGGGAAATGGATTCGTTCGCCCTTGTCGTACATTTACGGCACGTAAAATAACCTGAAGTCTGAAAGAAGAGGCCTCTGAGTAAAATTTGTCGAAAGTTTCTTACCCTAAATTGAAAAGGACGCTAATGACCTGAGATGTTAATGAGCGTCGATAAATAAAACAAATCAACAACAATCTACGATAGCAGAAATGTGGCTTTAAAACCTCGAGGAAATCAGAAGAAGACTAAAGGGTTTTGCATAGACTCATTGCTTTCATGACGAGATATTAATTTTATTTTGTGAACATTACAGAGTTCCCCAATTACAATGTTCACTTAATCAGTTCTTACAGTTAAAAAACAACGAAAAAATAAAACAAAATAAAAACACATTACAATAAAACAAAT
Source organism: Metallyticus violacea (assembly GCA_030762175.1). Lineage (NCBI taxonomy): Eukaryota > Metazoa > Arthropoda > Insecta > Mantodea > Metallyticidae > Metallyticus > Metallyticus violacea. The sequence continues at coordinate 103,980,114 of CM060842.1, forward strand.
GTGACAAAAAGTTACAAAATAATTAAGAAAAAAATGGTAACGTTAGTACATGATAAGTTAATCAATTTATAATTTGTAATAAATGATCACAGTATAAATCGAAATTGTTAAGATTCATAATGAATATATCAATAATTAGGCGACATAATTCCTTATATAATGAATGCTTTCTAATCACAGGAGAATATTTATATTAATCAGTGTTGACCCTTGGAATAAAAAAGAAATTACGAAATCGGGTTGGTGTAATATTGGGAACATAAAAGCTTATTGAATGTCTTAGGTTTGAAGCATTTTCCTTATTGTGTAATAGTTTGTAGAGGATAAGTAACAAGTGACGATTCCCTCTGTGTGATGAAATTTTAAACTGAAATAATTGAAGTAATATATAATAAGACTAAATTAGAGAGAGAACCAGATTTTTTTGAGAAATGCATTCTTTAGAAATTTGCATTGAATTATTTCAATAAATTTAACATATTTGGCACTGTAAGGACTCCATATAATAGAACCATATTCAAGTTTAGATCTCACAAATGAATTATATAAAATAAACAACATTCTTAGATCGTTGAAATAAAATGAATTACAAATGTTAAATTCCAGATTCTTATGTGCTACTCTAACAATAGTATTGATATACTGTGAAAATGATACGTCTTTGTTGAAAGTTACTTTGAAATCATTTTATGTTTGGATTAGTTGTACTTTTTTCATTTATAGTGTAAATAAAATCAACATTACTTTTGAATCCAGAAAAAGACATAACCTGATATTTTGATGTATTAAAAGGAAGAGTGTTCCCTTTATTCCATTTATTTAAGGCATTCAGTTCATTTTAAATTTTAACAGCTTTTCTAGAGCTAAAGCTTTTAGATCGTCTGCGAAATAGTAGGATTTTAGAGGAATTAACAAATAATGATATATCATTAATAAATAAAAGAAATAATGGTGGACCTACGTTTGGAACCTTGAGGCACTCCGGAATAAACTTCAAAGCTATATAATGTATTATTTTTATATTTAACAACTTGTGATCTCGGCTTTAGATATGATGCCATAAGAAATATCATAGGTTTAGAAAAACCATGTAACAGTACTTTGTTTATTAATTTATCATGATCAACCTTCTGAAAATCCTTCTAGAAGTTTGTATAAGTAACATCAATTAGATATATAGGGGACAAAATTACACAAATTAATCCCAGTAGATCTATTGTGCATAAATCCATGTTGAGTAACACTAATACAGTTTTTAACGTGCTCGAATATATTTTTGTAAAGCACACTTTCAAATATTTTAGTTGAAGTTTATAAAATGGCCAATGGCCTATGCTTTGTAATACTTTTAAAATCTCCAGATTTAAAGGTTGGGATAACTTTGACTTGCACTTATCGGGGACCGCCTGTGGTGCCTCAGTAATAAAAACGTGTGTTGAGCACTAATCAAAAAAATAGTTTTTCCTTTATAATTAGATTATAAATTATATACAATGTGCGTATCAGAATATGTTGATAGCCTTTAAATATATAAGGTGAAATGCCATCAGATCCAGATTATTTTTTGGGTTTTAGTTTTCTTTCTGATATCATAGGTGATCTCTTCAATGTGAAATATCTCGGATATTGCAAACGTATAATGTTTAGTTGAATGTTATATTTAGATGATGTTGGTGATCTGAAGTATTCTGCAAAACAATTGGCGATATCCTGTGATTTACAAAGAGTTTCCCTTTGGTAACCCATTTCAGATTCACACACACTGTTTTCTTTTAGCCTTCATAAGTTTAAAAAAAATTAGGAATTATTGGAAGTTTATTATATTTATTACTGGTTATACCAGCTTCCTTTGATGCCAAATCAAATGCTTCTTTAATATACATTTTCACTTTCTCCCTGAATTCTTTATATCTTTGTAGCCAATATTCAGATAGATGTTTTTAACTTTCCGCACAAATTCACCAATTGCCGAAAATAACTTACTGTACAAAGAATCAACTGTAATATTTATATGCCAAAAATTTTTAAAAAGTAATATAATTTAAAAAGTCTTATAATTTAAATGTGAAATAAAGATGATAATTATATAAACTTAATTAACAGAGCCGGTAGTTCAATCACTGCCTTTCAGGTCAGTAATTTAACATTTTGGGTTAGATAATGGAAATCTCTTGCATTGTTGCTGTCAATTAATATTATTGGAAGCAAACACCAAGTGTGATTAAGCATAGTTATGTTCCTAATTACACACCACCTGCACACGAGGCTATAGCGTAACCGTTGGCAATGTGGTAGCACTAACACATTACTATTTCTGTAAGAAAATATTGAATGCGTTACCTGAGGCAAGACTAGAAATCCCGAAGTTCTGGTCATAAGCTATTCGCCATGACAACAAAGACGTTTTCAAAATAAAACTCTATGCTATAGCCGCTATCAACTCATTTTGATAAACGGCATTTAAGGTATTTGTGTTACAAAGAATTTTACAAGTCAAATAAGAATTATTAATACTACAATTACAAAGCTAGTACAAGCAGGTGATGCGCCTCTAGCGGTTACTGCGTCAGTTGCACAGGGCTGATATTTCTGACTCTGTATCTTTCGAGGTTAAGCATAAAGAAGTCATTTTGTTAATACGAGTTAAGGTTGTAAATATAGGCTACTGCAGTTGCTGACCGAGTCAGCAAAGTCTAGCCTGCCCCTAAAGCATGTTTTGTAAAATTGCCACTGTGAAAAAATGCATGCGCACTGAATGCCGAAAGGATACAAAAGCACACAATTACCATTTAGTTTTCCATTTGCTTTTCTACGGTATGCTCTTTGTGGCCAACTCTATCGGAGTGGTATTTTAACGATAAAATTGTAAATGTAATGTATGTAAATTTATTGAAATTAGACCTTACAGTTTATTCGCTGAATAATTGCAAGATAGCCAAGATAGTCACGTTAATTACTTTCTTTATTGAAAATATTTAGAATTCATGAAAGTAATAATAGCGCAGAAACATTAAATAAATAATACAGATCACTTTAACCGTTAACCTCCGCTAAGAAGTGAATTTTCTTCTGCATCTCAGTGTATATTTTTTGATAACACCTTTAAATGTGCGTTTGAAATACCATCAGATGCTTGTAGAGGATGTACTAAAAAAATTAACACTTGAAGAAAGAAAAACAAATTCATAATGAGATTGTGCTCGAAGAAAACAGAGATTTTTGTTATCCTCATTTAAATATCAGCGAAGAGCAGTTTTCCATACTTCCCATTTGCAAAGGAAAGGAAAAAATAAAAAACGAGCATTTGAAAGATAAGCAATTAAATTGTAGACTGTTATAAGACAATGTTTTGATACAAAGTGATATTATATATTAACTAATTTTTTGAAGTCTCTAACACTAAGAATAGCCGCAGGATAGTTTTTGGTAACATTTATCTTTAATGCAAAAAATATAAAGCGATCTTAAATTTGATTCAATTTGGAAATAATATGTAGAATGCATTGCTGATAAATTGAGTACTGCTTGTTTCCCAGTTAACAGCCTCTTCCCTGAATGTACAGGGTTATAATGAAATTTCAATCCATTTTTTGAAATAAATTATTATCATAAATGAACTTTATATGTCGAATGTAGATATGCTTTGCTTTATGCTATAAAAAAGAATTCCGGCTTTAAAAAGGGTAAAGAAGTACTTATATCACAATTTAACTCGCCCATGAAGTATCACTTGTTCGAAACGACTTGTGTTCAGGCAGCTACCGCGCTAAGTCAGCATTGCACAGTGCTGTTACCCTTATGCGTTATTAGTCGGAAATAATAAAAGGATTTATAGTGGGTATGCGGGAGTGTGGTTGTTCTATTTCTGACATTTACATTGCAGTCGATAAATAAAACTGTGTCCGACTAAGAGGATACATTGAAGAAACCATATCTAACAAATGTGGGTAGGCTTAAGATTAAGACTGGGACCGCCACGGGTGGCCGAGGTCGTTAAGTCTCGGACTCGTGAGCGGGAGGTCTGGGTTCGAATACCGCCAGGACCGTCCTTCCTAACTGAGGTTTTTTCCAGGTTTTCCTCAGTCCTCATAAATGGCAAATGCCAGGGAAGTACCCTAAACTTAGGCCTGGAACGTTTCCTTCCATAAAAATAAATCCTTTCCCAATATATCATTTCATCTCATGTATCATCAGTGTCCACCGCCTGTGGTGCCTCTGTAGCAAAAACGGGCGTTAAACACCATTCATTATCATTATTAAGATTGGGATCGATATTTGCTAGTCTGTTGTCGCATCATTTCCGAAGACTCTAAACAAGGCCTTACATCACGACCCTTGGTGGACCTCATATTGATTAAAAAAAAATAAACTTAGGAACCAGATTTTACCTCCAGGACAATAATGATTGTTTCTTGTCAATTTTGATAGGTAGAAACCGAATATGTCCTTTAAATACGCCAGTCTCAATTTTTATTTATGTTCCATTTTCGACTTTGGTAAAAGTAATACCGTGGACTTAATAATACGAAGGCTTTGATATTTACAGTTTGTAGAACGGATGCTAAATAAACCATTAATTATATGCAGTTTAAAACATAATTATTAGGCTTGATACTTTTTGTACTTGGCGAATTCCTTAATTTCCAAGCTTTATTGTGTGTCACGTACAACTTTATTACCAGAAGTCACTTGCTGAGACGCGAGTGCCGGAGCGGCAGTTTGTATTGAAAAGAAGTGTAAATCTTAAGAGATAAAATTTTTATTGATAAACATGTTGTTGATTCCTTTAACATTTTTCTAAGTGAAACTTTCGTTTGAATTTTGGATGATGATTAATCTTGTGGTATAGCAAGGCAGTGACGTGTTAATTGTTGGTCGGTGTGGTGGTTTTATTTTTTTATTGTGAATGAATGAAAGCGAGGGAGGTCAGTGTAGTAATCATCCGGATGCTCTTTGTTTTGTTTGTGGAAAGTTAAGACCAAAATCTCAAAGGTAAAAAAAAATGTATAACAACACCTACTTTGAATACTTTGGTTGCAAAATTGGTAATCAAAATAAAAGGAGAGGAGAAGACCCCTAAACATTGTTATATTATTCGTATTGTACAAATAATTTAAGAAAGTTGTTATGGGGAAATTAAAATTCTTATCATTCCATACCTATGATTTAGCGGGAACAACTAAATGACACAAATGACTATTATTTCTATAAGGTAAAAGTATCAGGTTTGATAAGAAAACTAAATCTAATGTTATTTATCCAAAGTGCCATTAGCAATTAGACCAGCCTCTCATAGCGAAGCTTTACCAGCTCCTTTCCTCAAAGTCATTTATGTCAAACTGGGAAATAAATAATGCCGTTTTCTATACACTGTAATTGTAATAATTTCAACAAGAATTTTTAGCTGTTGAAAACTCAAGCCCAAGATCTCTGCTTGTTTTTTTTTCCCCAAATTCAAATCCCGCAAACCTGATTGATCGAACAAATGTATCATGTTCCTAGAGCTGAAGGGTTCGTAGAGTGAATCACTTTCACGTACTTCAGTCATCACTGCTATTTCTATAAGTTTCTTCAAGCAAAGTTAAAGGGGGGTACTTTCGTTGGACCACAGATAAGGAAGCATTTAAAAGACGAAGGGTCGGGATGTCACATGATCAAATTTTCGAGTGTTGAACACAAACGAACACAGGCATTTTGAACGCGTTGTAATATGTTGATCTGCCCAGTGTTCAGATTAGAGTACAAGACATCAGAACAATGAAAGTAGGCACTTGAATGAGATTCGTTTCGAAATTGAGAGGTAGATCTTTTGCTACATGTTTTAATGTGTGAATCAAAGAAAATATTTTATTGTACGTATAGGTTACCTGGGTATGCCCTTCTAGAACGGATTCTATATAAACACTTCGTTTTAGTTTATTCTACGTGTGCGCTTTATGTATCACGACTATAACTTGTGACTGAAATGGATTCAGTTCTGGTTTACATTTTTGTGTTCAAAGCGAGATGGACGTTAGACCATTTGCTACAGTCACGGCGTCATGGACAGAAAGAGGGACGGTGTGAAAGTAGAGTTGTGTGTCGTAAGCGCATAGCGTAATTGGAGTATTTTATCTCTTTAGCAACGTACATTATAAAGGGCTCTCTCCCTGTTACCAGGGGATGTTGCCGTGGGCAATTTTTTCATAGAGATCTGCGCATCCCGTAGGTTTTTACATTAGGATGGCACCTAGAAGCTATTCCGACCCGCCGTTCGGCTGTAGACGTTTGCGATGCCCAGACGCGCTAAGTTGCCTTAGCTTCCAGATACTTACTGGTGGAGAGGCCTCATCTAGCTAGACCAACTCGTGTTATAGAGGTGAGCTACCCCAACATTAAGATAGCCACCACCCTCCCCACAAACAACAGCGATTCCGAAGCACCGGCCCCCAGGGTACACGCCATAGGCACTCCCTGGGACACGCTGCCGTCGTGAGTGCTCAATTTCCCATGAGTTTCGGGACCAAGCCGAGTCCAACCCAATCCGGACAACTCCCTTGCGGGAGGGGCTCGTTTCAAGTCCGGCCCGGCTGCTTCTAGTGACGTCAGAAGTACCACGGGTACTCAGGGTCCGCAGAGCCCGCACCAGGAGTATCTGAAGAGCAACGACCGAAGCCGCGCCCCCCTCACGTGTAGCAACGTAAATTGCTGTACATCAATGTAAATTAATGTACAGCATAAAAAGTGGTGGTCCGAGTACTGAACGCTGGGGAATCCTCCTTTGAATGATGCGCCAGAAGGAAAAACAATAATTTATGTAAAGAAATTAATGAATAATAAATTCCAATCCAGTATCTCACTCATAGTATTTATACATCGTTAGTAGCGTACGTGCACACTGCAAGGGTTAATCAACATGTTTCAAAAATATACTTTAAAAAGTCATAACCCACAGAAATGAACAAAATAGAAAAGGTGTTAAATGAAAGATTTTGTATTCTATTAACATTTTACTAAGCAAAATACATAGACAAGTATTTACAGTTATTATAAAATTAGTAGTTTCATGTAGCGAATCTTTGTCTACCTCAACTCCTCGAAGGCAAGCTAATACTTTTTTATAGCAGGGCTGTAAATTCTTTCGTAATGCGCAAGAAATTTTTGGTATATTTTCATAAATTCCTTAAAAAGTGTTTTTTCGATAATTTCAAAAGGAATACTATATTAGTGGAAGCCAGAAGTCGAAAGTTTGTTTCTACCCTTTATAAATAATTCCTCTCCATTAATAACTTGTAATATTTCTGTATGAAATGCCTTTTAATTGTTTGTTTGTGTCCTTTTGGCGTACATTACAAAAATACGTTCCCCTTTTCTAATGAGATGTACACTGCTATATTCTTCTATTTAAGCAGATACCTTCACGTAGCTAGAATAACTTGGTTTCGATATGTTCTCTACTTCACTCGCTCAAATGTAATAAGTGAGGTTGGGGGTACCGTTAAGCAATACTCCATGCACAACTACACTATTGCTCATTGCTTGGAGCTTCTCGGTGTCCAAACACATGACATTAGTTATGATGTAATAAAGGCGCGCTAAGGATGCAATTGTAATTGATTATTCAGTTGTTAATCTGCGGCCTCTCATGTACTTGGTTCTTATTTAGACTATATATATATATATATAGTTCTTGTTTTGTAGCTTCAATTTTTAATAAGTTATATTTACATTGCCACATATCTAATAATTTTCATCTCCTCAGCCTTTATCCTTGGAAAATCTTAGTTTATAGTACAGGATTACGTTGCATATAGCAATGCGAACACTGCTATATAGCTTTATAAAACTTCAGTCACATATCTTTATGGTTATTTCTTTAAGGGTTTTATGTTGGTACTACACACGATTCTAAACTTTTTTGTGTTACAATTAGAATTATTATTTATTTGATTCTAAATACAATTTACTTTCTAAGTAAGCTTTGAGAAAGGATAGTTCAAAAATCAAATTTTAGCGGGAATATTTTGCATTATAACGCGATAACATCTAAAACAAACAAAAATGAGATAGGAAACAGAATCGTGAGTTTCTTTCCATACAGTTTTAAACTGTTCTATTTATCCACACTGTCGATGCATATAGGGACACGAACTTTAACTGATGAATGGAATACCCGACACCTAAAAATGGAAATTGCATTGAATAAAGGAAGGGTAAATTTTACAGGTGTTTCTGCTTTGTTCAGTTCAACTTTTATAGCTCCATCATGGAGTGGTATTACCTCTTTAACAGCGAGGCACAGTTGGTTTGCGTTACTAAAAATGATACTTTTCTGGGAACCCTACAAAATTGATTGCATAAAATCCAAAATTCTTGTCTTCTATATTTAACACCTTGGATATTGAGCAACGGCGGCTCGTGGTAGCACTAAACCCGAAGAGAACAATTTTACTTTGCTACTGCTGTTGCTGAGTAGAGATCACGGATTTTTAAGAAGTAAAATTATAATTTTATATTATAGCAATAGAATAAGTAAATAATATTAATTAGTTGGAAATTAATTTATCTTACTGTAAGAACACGATATAGATATTTTTAAAACGTGTATGGGACAATAAGAAATACGTTTTAAAAAGAGATAATTAAAATTAATATTCTATAAAATAATGACAGCGCATCAATTAGCATGTGCTTGTGAGAAATGGAGAGTAAAGAAATTATACAGGAGAAAATAAAAAACACTGAAATGAAGTCTAACGGTTCCATAGCAGACTGCACATTATTAATCGATATAACATTGTGAATACATAAGATAAGATATTATGTATGTAATTTTACTAGAAATGATACATTACAAAATATTAGTATAGAGAATGAAAACTTATAGAATGCTCAAAATATTACTACATTACGAATCAAAAGGGAACAGAAAGATTGGTCATCCAATAAGCAGATTTATGGAAAATGGACCTATGACCTAATTTTATGAAGAAGAAGCTTCTAAAATCATAACTAGATATGAGTAGCTGAGCATACACAACAGAAAAGAGAAATAGAGAGAGCATTTAATAAAACGTGATATGTAGAATAAATTAAATCCATAATAATTAGATTTAATAAAAATTAATTCTCCGGGTTTTCAAGTAACAAACTAATTAAATTCTGAAATCTGCAGAATAAGGCCTATCTATAGAGAGTATTGTATGTTTCCTAAGTGTTGAAAGAAAGTTAGTCTACGCACAAATTTAATTTCCATTTTCCCTTCCAATGGTGAATGGAACCGGTTTGTTAAAAGTTAGTAATACAAATGTTGTCCTTTCAACGCGAACGTTTCTTTTTTTTCTGATTTATAATCTTTTACTCTCTTGTAATTTTCATAATTTCTATACACTGTTCTTAATAGAATAAATTATATTTTTTTCATACGTTAGGTTAGGTTAATTTAATTAGGGTTTCACAAAAAATAAAAAAAAAAAATCCATACTAACACATTCTTATTCAACACAGCACGATCCTGCGCCGAAGTTCCAAACGGCAACGGAGAAGCTACTGAAATCATAATCCGTCGGCTTTCTTCGCTACCGTTCGGGATTGCAGTTTTTCATATAATAAATTAATGTTACTTTTTTCTCTCTTTTAATCACACATAAATGTTCCATTTATCTCTCTTGTTTTTTCTTTCAGACATAATGTTTTAACTATCCTGTAATCTTCATAATTTCTCTACACTGTCCTTAATATAAAAAATAACTTTTTTTCTCTATCTTGTAATCGTAAATAAATCTTACTTTCTTTTCTCCCTTGTATTAAAATAATTTGTCTACGCTGTTCTTAATAGAATAAATGTTGCTTTTTCATAGGTTAGGTTAGGCGAGGTTTAGTTTAGAGTTAACAAAAAAATAATAAACCTTTACAATAAGAATTTCTAATTCAAAGTAGCACGATATTGCGGCCTAATGGCAGCGGAGAAGCTACTGAAATCGTAACCAGTCGGTTTTCTTCGCTACCGTTCGGGATTCCGGCCGTAGACTCGTCTATACTGTTAAGCCTAACGAAATGATTGACCATAGTTACTTCAAATGTAATATGTTTGATATTTAAGTAATGCAAGTTTTCTCATATTTAATATGTGTTGACATTAATATACTGCTCCACTATAATTATCTAATGGTCTTTTAAAATGTTTCATTTAACTTTAACGCTACAATAATTAGTCATATAAAACGAAAGGCTTTTCTGAGTACTGGATGTTTCTGATGGTGCATGTACCAAATAAATCTTGTGGGCGAGAGCCTCCCTGTCGCCTCCTTCGATCAAAATAGTTCACAAACTTACCGAGACATTTTTTTGCCAACCAACATATACAAACATCAACCGTATTTTTTTCTTTTCTTTTTCTTTTACGCATAATAAGCATTAACCTTCTATAGGAGTTGCCCCTGATCTTGAGACATTTATCATCCAGGAGGATGACTGTCACTAGCAAACGTTCCGGAATCCTTGCTACATATACCAAATATTGCAACTACAAGCATTCTAGCACCGATCAGCTGATATAAAACGCCAGTTAACACACACATCAAAGATTCCTACGAGAATATCACCAAACGAAGTTGACAGCAACTTCTCCGTGTCTCTCCTATCATTCTGAATGCGATGGCGGAACATACAGCTCAATTTACACGCTGAGAAAAGCAGAATAAAAAGTAAAAGATGTGCAAGATTTTATCAACTGGCAACTCAAGGTACAGTTTGCTTAGCAGCTTTTTGGATGATCATAAACTTTATTTTTAGTAGTGTTTAATGCCCTTTTTTAGCACTGAGGCACAACAGGTGGTGGACACTGGTGATACATGAAATGAAATGAAAAATTGGGAAAGGTTATTTTTTTTAAAGAAGGAAGCGTTCCAGACCTAAGTTTAGGGTACCTCCATCCCCGGCATTTGCCAGTAATGAGGACTGAAGAAAACCTGAAAAAAAAACCCGAGTCAGGGAGGATGGTCCTGGAGGGATTAGAACCCCAAACCTCCCGCTGAGATCGTTAAGGCGCGAACTCGTGAGCGGGAAATCTGGGATTCGATTCCCGCCAGGACCGTCCTCCCTGACTGGTTTTTTTCCAGGTTTTCCTCAGTCCTCTTAACTGGCAAACTAAACTTAGGCCTGGAACGCTTCCTTCCTTAAAAAAAATGTCCTTTCCCAATTTATCATTTCATGTATCACCAGTGTCCACCGCCTGTGGTGCCTCAGTAGTAAAAACGGGCGTTAAACACTACTCAAAAAAAAAAAAAACAACAGACTCCGTGCCTTAACGACCTCGGCCACCCGTGGCGGTAGATCATAAACTGATAACACTGTGATGCGATCAGTTTATTAAATAAATAAACATAGCTTACACTGACACGTTTTCTAGCTAAAGAATTCAAAGAGCATAAGTTGAAAGCGTTAATTTTTTCACTATTTACCTGCTAAGATCTCGAAACTCAGTTGTTGATTTTCTAGAGCCCGCGGGCCTTCAAGGCACTATGCGCTGTAAAGTAAATAATGTAGCTCGTTTCTTTCTGACCTTTTCTCTTAGAGGGTAACTTATTTTTGTTTACGTGTTATTTCTCTTTTCTGTTTTGGGAGTGTTTATTTATAAAATGTTTCCTTTGTTTCTGCACGGTCTTTTATATCTTATTTTTGATACTCTGTTTATCTCACTTTTAATAATTTATTTCGTTTATTTTTGCTTTGTTTAAATTACGTTTGTTCATAAATTATCATAGTCCAGAGCATATTCCTTTCATAAACTTCATGATATAGTTTACATTGTGAAACATTGCAATAATTGCTGGCCACTTCAGCGCAAAACAGAATAGGGCAAAATTTATTTCTCTCTTTATTTATAAAAATACTGCACAGCCGTCATTAGTAAAATGTCTCCTTGTTTATTGTAGCCTTCGCAACTGGTGCCGCCGATTTATTAAAGCTAATCATTTTGGATTAGCACATTTAATTATGTTTACATACTCCACGCTATTCTGCATTGTGTTATAGAAGAAATGCGCTAAAAGTCACAACATTTGAATCCCCGTGATGGTAAACAAGTAAAACATAAAATTCGAGCATAAAATGAATGAATAATCCTTCTCCATTGAGCGCACAGGCGACAGAACTGGAATTACGAACTAAAAACTCTTCCATTGAGGCATTCTAAATAGGAGGTAAAATTTCTACCATCATTCAATGAACATACACCATATTTGAGGTAATTCATTATGCATAGATAATGGATACATTTTGAGAGATGGTACGTTGCTATCACAAGTTATCTCAGGTATTTAACACTTTCGCTTTTCTTGACCGTTTATTTTTATACATCACCACATGTATAAGCTGTGTATTCCCAGAACTCTCTTGTTAATGTAGGGATATCACATAAAAACTGTCAGTTCTGGTGATGTAGTGATTACCATACTTGCCTCCTAAACCCAAGATCGCGGGTTCGAACCCGGCCAGGACCGATGGATTTTTCTGTTGTAAAAATCCTAAGTATGGCTTCCTTCGGAAGGGAAGTAAAGCCGTGGGTCCCGTGTCGTACATTTACGGCACGAAAAAGAACCTCAAGCCTGAAAGAGAGGCCTCTGAGCAAAATTTGTCGGCCGTTTCACGCCCTGAGTTGAATGGGACGCTGAAGAGATGTTAAAGAGCGACCATAAATAAATCAAAACAAAAAAAAAAAAAAACAAACAAACAAACAAACACACACACACACACACACAAACTGTTTCGTTCTTCTGGATTGATGGAGTGTTGTTTCCCACTTGTCTGTTGTGTTTAGAGTTGCAATCTTGAGTTCTGTTGGTTCGATACTTTGGTAAAAATCCGTAAATTAGTTTATAAATGATGTAATTTGTTGTAACATAAGTAGCTATCAGTAGGTAAAGGAAGTACTTCAGAAATCTCCTGGAACATTTTCCTCATCTCTGTCGAGGTTCCGAAGCCATACGTTTTGATAGATAGTGGGCAGAATGTGCACTAAGACGATCTTGAAGGCGAGCAATTGTAGCATTATAATACATGGATCCGCAGTACTTGCAAGTGGTTTCTGTCTTGCAGTTAATGTTCTCACATTTACGAACACGACCAATGCTGAAGAATTTTATTCGAGCACCTGCAACTTCTAGAATCTAGAACATGACACGTCTAGTTTCTGGAAATTTCGAATGTAAGATCGTTTTGGAACGTCCACATACGAGGGTAGGTCCATAAGTTTCCGGCCTCGCCGATAAGGATTATACCTTCACTAAACCCTTATCTGGTCTCGTACCTTATCTGTTAAGTAAATAATTGTAGTTGTATTTTCGGCTCCGCTGTGTTCAGAGAATCAATCATGCCGGCCAGGTTGGTGTCTGTAGCACAGCTCCAACTGATGTGTTGAACTTGGACTTGGTGGACGTTATGGTGGGATAGTAGCGGTAGCACAGTGCTCAGAACCGCCTCCTTATGCTTGTCTGGTCACGTAGAAGAGCGATCGGTGGTTGAAAAAATAAATAGTATTAGTACATACCGTAGTACTTGACTAACTAAGCACTATCAATTAACTTCCAAAACAAACAAATGCTTAACTTTTGGGAGTTTAAACACGAATAACACTATTGTTAAGTATTTCAGTTTTCTAACTGATCATGTAGATATAACTATTCGTCAATATACCCAACAAATGAGTATTTGTATATGATAAATGATCAAACATTGCTCAAGTACAGATAAGTTGTATAAACAGAATATCGTATACTCAACTGTTGACTGGATAGGTTTAGAGCAAACACGTCCAAAACGTCAATGTGGCTGAGGTAGAACAAAGCATGATTAGGGGTTTTAAAACTGCTTTTCTAAAGTTAAGAACCGCTTTTCCCCTTCCCAATGCTAAAAGGCAAGAAAAGTGGAACGTGGCATCTTAAAAAAACATTTCAATGGGGATCAAATATCATAACAGTAAGTAAGACAACAAACGAATTAATTACATAAACATTCACAATCAAAGGGAAAACTAAGTTTGATGAAACGACCCTAGATGGGAGGTTATATAAATTAAATTCCCCTGAAAGCTGCTAAAGCCAGGGTTTTCAGAAAAAAACATTTCTTCAACTTTTCCTGAAAAGCAACCTCATTTTCAAAGACTTGTGGACCAGTATTGTAAAGATGAGATTTATAATGCTGAAGATTCACGTGGTGAAATGTGGAAGCGAGGGCAAAAGTTCTACAAGCTAAATTTTGTTGTTTCTTTGCTGATATTGTCATGTTTCTTGATTTCGTTGTCTGCAAATATTATTTTAGTGGCATCTTGAAAGCATAAGCTTTGCAGTCATCAAATAGAATATTACATCTCTCTTGACAAAGTGAACGAGTATTATAGAAAAACATTAAGTAGTTGAAATGGATTGTCTCAGACAGACGGCTAGAATAACGAAAATGTATCATTAAAATGTTGGAAATTAGAAACACAATGGAGGTAGAAGAAACAGTACTCTAAAGAATTGAAAACAAGAGCCTTAAATGATCTGCCATCTCATGAGAATGGGAAACACAGCAGTGTGTGAATAGCAAACTCCAGGAAGACGAGGAAGAGAAGATCAAGAAGAACTTGGAAAAATGAGTTTATGGAAGAATAGCAAGAAGAGGCTTAACACTCGAAGACACACAGGAAGACTGCAGTAACTGTACAAACCTGAGACAGATAAAGAGACAAGAGCACTTACAGGAATTATTTTGTTAAAGAAAAAAAGCTTGTTTTTACACTAATAAAAGTTTATGAACTTAATTATACGCCTTGTCTTACAAAGGGGAAGATTTAACACATTACGTTCTCCTTGTTTAGGTGGGGAGTCCCTAACTACCAGTCAGGTTAAAATGCAATACTTGCTTCTCGATGTTTCGGTTGTTATTTTGCTTCAAGGTGAAACTTTGCTTTAGATGACAGAGCACAACACTGAAGAACTTTATTATATTGTCTCTCATTCATCCAAAACAGCATCCCAAACCCGCACCATATTTAATATTTGGGAGAACACTATTTCATTTACATCGACGGAAAATATCCTTCTCCTAGTACCAAAGGATTTATTTGCGAGATGTAATTGGCATAGCTAGTACAGGTATCCAGTGGTGATTTATCTAGATCACTGAAGTATATCATTATAAATGTTGATAGTTTTAACAATGGTTTCCTTATTGCCAAATGTCTCACCAGTTCAGTTTCTGTACTACACTGTATTTGCAATGAAGTGTTACATATATTCCTTTCGTTGGTAGTTCAATTGAACATCTTTTGTAGTTCCGCAAGATTGTACCGTTTGGTTGTTGCTGTAAGGTTATTTGTACTCACCCAATAGAAAGCCGCATTGTTAGCAATTTGTAGAATCGACAATTCTATCTTCTCTAATGCTATAATCGCATCACGTTTTTGAAGTAATGTTTCCATCCTAGGAGCCACCCTTGTAATCACAAATAAACTGACTGTATAAGGACTGTGATGAAATTGGTAGGGGCGGACAACATTTCAGTACTTTAGCCTTGCTCAAGGGCTGCCCATTTGTACTTCCGCACCTCCGGGAGGAAGGGTTATAGTTAGGGAGACACCGGGTGACCAGGATGCACGGATAAAGATGGGTCTCTAACATTATAGAACACCCCGATAGCACTTTCGACGCTGTTACAGAACCAAAGGAGTGAAAAGAGATGAAATGGGATAATGTAAAGTTCGGGAAAGGAAAGAATCAAGCCTAAGCGACTATGGGAGACTACGAAGAAACTATAGACCAGGATTGCAGGCCCAAGGGATTTGCTCGGATTGATGGTAGTACATGAAACAACACTGATGTCCTTAGGCTGGTAGATGTGTATTTAGCCAAGTTAATGTTCAGGTTTCTATAATTTGTTTCTCTAATGCAAAAATATCACTAGTTTATTACATAAAACAAAGCTTAGAATGACCATTTAAAATAACGTGAAAAGTATTTAGTAACTGAATAATATCATGTGTACAATAATAATGCTTCTCAATTTATTTGCATGTCGATTTTATGCAAATGAGCAAATGTGTTGAAATTAAATGTACTAGAAAGCTCAAAATCGATTAAAAAGTAAAGATGGAACCGAAAAATTGAAAGCTATGGATGCTAAAGACGAGAGACATCAAAGTTAAAATTGGAATAGTCAAGGCTGGTACAAAATTGTATAAACAGCTCTATGACAGTAGTGCAATAAGGAGCTTCTATAGCCTTCAGAGGAAGAAGTACAGCCCATCCTTACCAGGGAAGCAAAAGACGACATAACGCCCTCATAAGTAATAGAACTCTGGGTGATGATACAGTCATCACCCAGAATTGCTTGAAAACCATGAGTGCTTGAAATGGAGAAAGGAAGAACTGGCCGCAACAGTAACTTCTTTTGAATAAAATGATTGAAACCGAAGAGATTCCGGCAATACCACAATTCTCCTTCACATAAAAGGAAATCGAAACGGTTTGTATAACTATAGATATACCCATTTCATAAGACATTTTCTAAAATACTTACCAGTAGGCTAACCAAAGTAAGAAATAAACCACCGGAACAAGATGGGTTAGGTGCACAAGATAGCACCTATGTCCCACTTGCAAGCAATACATTAAATCAACGAAAAACACATGAATTTAACTTGAACATATATATGACTTTATAAATGGCAAGAAAGCGTTTCTCTGTTGAAAATGCTAGTGTCCCGGATACTATAGAAGCAATATCTATACACCTGAAATACATTAGCTTTATGGACTGGATATATACAAATTACTGCGCGAAAGTGGCACCCTATATCTTTAAAGTTTTTCACGTGCATCTTTAAAATAGTATTCAGGAAATTCATTTGCAACAGAAAAAAATTATGGAGCAATATCAATAAAGAAAAACTGCCCCAGCTCAGATTCGCGGATGATATAATAGTATTTGCCAAATCTAAGACAGAATTTCCAGAAAGGCTAGTAGAGAAGAACGCAAGTAGTAAAGACCATGACGAATACACGCCAGGGGTAAATTTTGGTGTTTAAAATTCATGCTTCGGCGCAAATATATTAGCAGATTCGACACTCTGCGAACCTGTCTCATTTCATTTCTCATGTATGCCAGCCTTACTTGGGCATTTACAAAAGGACAGATTCAAGATAATGTAGATTTGCCAACGTAAGATGGAAAAAAAAATATTCGGCATCAAACTCAAAGACAAAACGATGAACGAGGAACGAGAAAGAGCAGAGTGGAGCATGCGGCCCACCAAATTCAGCTGGAGAGGTTACGTGGCCCGGATGCAGCAGGACAGATGGACCTAAGCCACAACGATGTGGGACCCAAGACTGTGACAAAGGATGAGAGAATGCCCTCGGCAAAGATGGTCTATAGAATTCAGAGAAGTGGCTGACGTACAATGAACCAGAATAATAAGAAACAAAATAGTGTATAAAAGTATGCTCTTAGGTTTGAGTTAATTAGAATAAGGAAGAGTGTTGATGACGATATAGAAGGTGTAAATGGATGGAGCACTGCCTTCTTGGTCGCTGTCCAGCTTAGGGGTTATTCTAGTTTAGGGAGGTCTGGAACGGGGTTCATCTAGCCTCGTGAGGATAATTGGGGAGCTGCCTGATGCAAAAGTGGCGTCCTTCGATCTCGAAAGCCGAGTGATAGGCCACCGGCCGGTGCAATACTTCCTTCTAGAGGAAGTAGAGGTCGCTGCGGCAGCCCATGGCCTGATCTCGGGTTGACTTGCCATAGAAAGTTTTTAAATATTGTTTAACACCCGTTTTTACTACTGCTGAGACATCACAGGCGGTGAACACTGATGATGCACGAAATTATAAACTAGAAAAGGATTTTTAAAAGAAGAAAGTTTAGGGTATCTCACTAGCGTTTGCTGTTTATGAGGACTGAGAAAATCTTGGACATAACCTCAGTCAGGGAAGATCTTCTGGTGGAATCGGACCCCAAACCTCCCGCTCACGCTTAACGATCTCGGCCCCTTAGCGGTATTTGCCATAAGAAGCAGGATGAGGAGGAAATGGGTAGGAACTAAACTCACGGGGAAAGAGAGCTCACAGGGGCTAGCCCAATTTCTGACTTCCTCCGAGTTAATACTGCTTGATGGCTCTTGCCCTTTAGGGATCGAATGGGCTTATGTATTGTCTAATTGCATTGCTGAACCAGAAAAGGCATTTTCGCGTGCTACACATTAAGTGCAAACCGCCACGGGTGGCCGAGGTCGTTGACTCGTGAGCGGGAGGTCCTGAATTGGTATCCCGCCAGGACCGTCCTCTCTGACTCAGGTTCTTCCAGGTTTTCCGCAGTCCTCATAAATGGCAACTGCCGGGTAGGTACTCTAAACTCGGCCTGGACGTTTCCTTCCTTTAAAAAAAATCCTTTTCCAGTTTATCATTTCATCTCATGTATCATCAGTGTCCACTGCCTTTGGTGCCTCAATAGTAAAAATGGCGTTAAACACCATTAAAAAAAACTTAATGCCAAAAATTCTACCTAAAATGTATAAGGTGACAACATCAACATAGCATGACTGAGATTCGCCGTAATCATTTAATCAGCTCAAATAAAGAAATAGTAAAAAAATAAGGTCCATATTCGTGGGCTAAATGTGGTAGGGAACATTCATACAGTGGAGTCTAAGAAGGTAAGCGTATAATGCTAAGACATTTTGGTCATTTTAGAGAACAATTATTAAAAAAAAAAAAAAAAAAAAAAAAAAAAAAAAAAAAAGCAAATGTAGATGAGAAATGTAAGGTACTCGGGTGACGTGATACTTATTTCTGCTGCAGATCAAAAGGCCAGCTTTTAAATTTGTGGTTCACTAGTCACATTTAACCGGGTGCGTTTCCTCTATTCACCTGTACTTCATGGATAGAGAAGGTCCTAAAGAAATTTGGTTTCAAGGCCCGTTCTATGGATGTCGGAATATGTTAATGATGCTTCCAGTGAACTGTGGAAAGCTCATTAGTCAGTTTTTCTAAAGGACGCCATGAATGCCTTAGTCGCATTCATTAGACCAGTGAGTGTGCCATTAAATAAAAAACAGACGCGCCTCTCGTCAGTCGTCCCTGGAAGCGAAAAGTGAAGGAGCACCTGCACGCTGAAAAGCGAAGCCTAAGTTCTTGTTTCCTCATGTTTGTTTCAAGTGTGAAGCGAGCCAAAGAAATGCAGCCCTCTTCTTTAATATTTAAGAAAACGTAACAAAGAAACATTTCTCTTTCTTTTTCTTAAGATTGCTATAGAAACCGGTTTTTTTTGCTGTTCTAGTTTTAACACCTTACTCAGACATGAAGTGACAGCTTCGTTAGCCTGTAACAGAAGGTCGCTTCTTTTTAAAATTCAGTTATAGAAGATTTCCATATGCTAATACCTTTGTCATTATCATCGCACCATCGCGAATGAGCTAGTCCTGGGTCTTACGGACCAAATGATCTGCCGTAGACAGTGACAATGGGATTAGTAATTAAAATTGCTACACACCACAAATACAAGATGCATGTTCTCGAGAAAGGTTTCAGATCCATGACCTTCTGCTACCTTTAAGAGAAGTATTAAAGGGAAGGGTGGAGTGAAAATAAATATTTGGAATTTTCTGCATATTTTGTTATGATTTTCATTTATGTTCCTTGGTTATAATTATTTTAATAAAATTTTAATTATGTCACTACATAAGTCCTTTTATTATTATTTTTTATTTCGCAAGTATTTGTTCAGTTAAAATTCTATATCTGAGGAACTATTTGCTCTAGAATACTGTGTTTATGTTGAATGACAGAAAAGTTTTATTTCATAAATTGGCAGCGTTTGTTTCCATGACATCATCCTTTGTTGTATTACAGTGTTAGCTGCAATTATTGAAAAACTTTTGTTTACACATGTTTCTATTTTTGGGATCTATATGAGCTATAACTTTGAAACTTTTACCACTTAATCATGATTGTGATGATGTGGGCCTAGAGCTAGGACAAAATGTGACAACGTAAAAAAATAAAATGTTAGGAGGAAAAAAAAAAAGGCTAACAATTACAAAAAAATGTATAAATTGCTTCAGAGTCATGGTATGGTAGTCAAAATAGATCAGTAAATTTCATTTATGTGCATCTGTATGCTGTAAAAGTTTCATTTCATTAGCTTTAATGATCCCAGAAAAAATGGGAACTGAAGTTGGTAAATTTAACATTACAAGGATAAGCCTTTCATACTCCCCTTAATGGCACGGGAGGTCGACTGGCTTAAATCATTTTGCTATCTGCATGCTCAAAGAATGACTTTGTATTTCTATTCTTACTTTATTACAGTTCATAAAATTTCATTTTAGTTCATTTTTTGACTCTCTTGATTTATTCTTTCTGTTCCTCTTTAAGAATATATCTCCCGGTCTGCTCCTGGTCATACAAGGTGTTTTTTATACTTTAAGCACTTTTGTCTTTAGGATAATAATAATAGTTTTGGGGATAATTTTTACAATATTTTCATGTAGGGAGTCTCTAACTATATCCTGCGACTGGAATCCTGCTACTCGCGGCATTACTCATTTTTCGGGAATCTGTACGATATCTTTACCCGAACATTCGCTTGCACTGCATAAAATAAATAGAACCAGATATACTAGTTGTTCGGATAATTACCCTAGAAATAACAGTGCAACATTGAAAGGTTTCTGTAAGCTAATGCTACCATTAAAGAGAGTCAAAATGTCCCATCTTTGCCAATGTTATGTTTAGAAAACCAGTATTTATTTTGTTCTAAACTATAAAATGAAGCTAGGTGGTTTTTTGCATGATATAGTTATGAGTACAGTTCAATGATGATAGAAGATGCAGTTTTATTAAATAGTAAGAATATAATGATGATGCATTTTTTACTTCAAAATTTTTTTTAAAAAAAACTGTGCTTAATATTTTAATGTATTTCACTAAATTCGTTGATATTCTGTTAAATATACTTGGCAAAATTTAAAGTTTTTATTCTCACAAATTTCTGATATAATAACGTTTGTTTGAAAAAGTGCATTTTTTTACAAATCATAACTATATATTAAAATCACATTTGTAGAACAAATGCAGCTTCCAAACTCTCTAGACTGAAAGCTTTTAATCTCTTCTTCCTAATTCAAGGTAATTTTCTCCTATTTAGTCATATTTATAAACAATAAGACAACTTTTTATAAAATGGTTAATGTTCAACTGAGTGTCTGAACCAGAACGGCATTAAAAAGCTGCGATACACATTTTCAAAGAATGTTACAAATATTTAGAAATACTCCTACTGCCTTAAGACATATATCAAAATACGGGAGTAAATAAAATTATTCAAAAGATATCAAAATCTGAAAAAAAAATAATAAAAATTTGCCATTTTGACTCCCCTAAAAATTCTACTTGCTTCTCTGATAAGTTTTATGTTTGTCGAATCACAAACGGATATCGGAGTCATGGCTTGGAGGCAAATTTGTAAAAATTTGTTCTAGATTTTATTTCATATCAAAGATAGATAAATATTGTAACGCAGTAAAATGTATATGAATATATTAGCGTTACCTTTTGAAAGAGCTTAATAAGTAGGGAAGTTCGAATTGCAAGTCAATGAATCAAATTTAATTGCTGTTGTGGCAGCAATCTTTGTTTAAGAGGGAGGTGTTATTAAACTCATGTATTGTAAACATTGATATATTGATGTATGTAAATATTGTATCAAATCGTTTATTCAATTTATTGCGTTTTATTGGGGTAATATTGTGATAAATTATCTTTTAGCACTAGATATTATTGATTTGCATGTTATGTAACGTTGCTATTTTCAAAATCAAAGTTTTCAGATGTGGTATATTTACAATTATTATTGTTGGAATTTTAAGCCACTCTTCTCCATTATTATACAGTTACCTTTCTAAGACCGTATCCTAGGGGTGTTGCTTCTAGTACACTTCCAAGGCTATTAACGGAGTGTGTCTAATCTTGATTATTAGATTACAAAACCTTCATACGTAGAAAACTTTGATATTTTGGATTCGGATATTTGACAGTTCGGGTTACTAACGCTGGGATGGCAGAAGTTCTTCTATACTCTTATTTTACATCATACGCCGCCTTTTAAGGTGATAAAATAACTTTTCTCTGCTATATAGGTACAAACTGCTACTTTAAATTGTTCTTGAAACACGTGGTTTGCTTGTAAACACCAGTAATTCAAATTACAGTAGGTTTCAGTTTAAGTAATGAAATGCTGAATGAAACCTGAAATGCTAAATGGAAAAATAAGTTTCTAGCTCCAGTCTCGATTAATTTTTCCATTGTGTTTATTGTTCATTGGTCTGTATTATCAGGACCACAACTTTTCTGGCAACTAGAGCACCGGGAAAAGTTCGTAGAAAAGCAAACAAAACTCATAGGATAATGAAAATATAGTCTAACCAGCACGAGAAACTCGCACTGTTTTCTCACTAGTGGTGTAGACCACCAGGCTTGTAATAACTTTTCATCAACAGTGATCCGATTCTTAGAAAATAAAACAAACAAATGTTTACTTTGAAAGAAATCTATTTACTTAGATGGTCTCTAATTAGGCCATAAAATAAAAGTTCCGTTGTGCAAATTGAAACTTTATCTTGAGCCAAAGAGTATGCTTTTCGCTGAAAGCACGCAAATATTAAAATTAGTTGCTAAACTGTTTCCTTCAAAGAAAGATAATTATGTAATTTAACCTGCAATATTTTGTAATATTTATTTTTGTTTACATCTAAATTATTTGAAATAATATGTAAATGCTAAATATTCATAGATAATAAATATTTTTTTTATTTTTTTTTCTTCCTAATAATTGCACGTTCCATAAAACTATTTCATGTCTCAAACTTGAATTTCTTTGCTGATTTTATTACAATGCTCTTTAAACCGAGGTGCAATATTTTTTATATTAATTATGTTTTTATAGCTTTGTCGTTATTGCGTTGTTTGCGTTACAAGCTGCATATATAAACTACAACACTTTTACAAACGTATGCAATATTTTTAAAATGCCTTTTTCTTACAGCTGTAATAAATGTAAGTTCCTATAATAAAGTTTGGGTTGGAAAAACCAAGGAAAAATATATATATGTTCTGGACACATGGATGAGAATGCATATAATTAATATGCATTTAGAAGCTAAAGTAACAACCTGATCATTATTGAACATCATGTTGTTTGGCAAGAATAATAGACAAGGGAGTCTTGTTATGCATTAGTCTTAGATATATATTTATGGTGAAGAAATTGCATATTTCAATTTCGTACAGTAAAACTACATTCTATTAACCAAATTTTTCATACAATGTATGCCTATGTATTATATTACTAATAGTCCTTTAGACACGTTTTTGTGTTGCATAAAATTAACAAAATAATTGGCTACTTTTTGAAACTTAGTGCAAACCATATTCCAAATATGAATAGAAAATTTTGGTAAAGGAGAGATAAATAGTTAGAAGAGGGTGCAAAAGATATTCGCAGAAGTCTTTGAAGACGATTGAAATTCAGAAGCAATATAATTAAAATGATTTATAACTTAATGACTTTAGACCGGCGTCGATACACTTCTGAGTATGATAAACTACTGATTGAGCAACGTTTGCGAAAGTGTCCTCAGTGATTGCAGGACATGTCGTTTCAATTTCTTCCCGAAGTACTGCCAGTATAGCTGGTTTTCTACGGTATACAACATTCTTAAGAGTTCCTTTCCCATAAGTAGAGGTCCAACGGAATTAGAATCGGAGAACGCGGTGGAAACTTTATCGGACCTCTTCGTCCTATCCAGTGCCTTGGAAGATTGTCATAAGGCACGCACGCACATCTCGGCGGTGATGTGGTGGTGCACCCTCCTGTGGCGTACGGGACCATGAGTCTCAAATTTGTCTCGAATGTGTGCAATTGTTACTCGCGTTGGCCGTTCTGTTCGGTACATACGTCTCCATTGACTTTGATCTTCAACATTCTCGGTTTTCCAATACGACTTCAAAATTGCTTTCCGCTGTTCAAACGATAATCTTGGCTCCATTTTGTTGTAGCAACGCTAGCATAACGTAATGTAGTCACATCTGTTTACAGAACATCATACGATAATATTGGCTTCATTTGTTCACTGTTGATTTACCTGTCACGTAGCAATGTTATCATAATGTATGTAACATCTGCTTACAGAACATCATACTACTCATTACTATTGTTTTTCGGTCCAATTTTGAAATATATCAAATAGATGTCTATTGTGAAATTGTGTATACATTTTTGGCAGCCTGTGTATACCTATACATTAAACTACAAAATAATACAAATTGTGACTACATGAGCATAAATATTCAAACTGGAAAGTTAATATAAAACTTTCGAAAGAATGCCAAATGTATTTGGTAAACTGTTGAATTACAATATAAATTAAGTGTTCCGTGATAAAGTTAGGTGTTGCAGTTTGTACATCATTGACAATTAAACGATCTTAAGAATATAAATATTGCGTTTTTATTTTACTTGGATAGTTGTACTTTAAAACCATTTGTTTTTAAGTTAATAACCCCAGTATCAGATGTTATAGTATAAACATATGCAGTTAAAAGCTCGCATTACATAGGGGTTAAGTGTTGTAGTTCATCCATTCAATTCATAACAAAATAGTCGTACTGACTTACTAACACTCACCAAATTATTATTTTCAAGTTTCCAGGTGGCAGTAATACACAATCTCTAAATTTAAATTAATAAACTTTACTTCTTGGGCCATTTGATTTTTTTTAAGATTAAAGCAGGTTTTCCATGCAAGCGTGTCAATAGTGTTTCCTAGCTGCAAAATCAATTCCACATCAAATCTGTTTTTTTTAATATATATATATATATAAGAGGGTGGTTATCCTCAACAACTTGTGGTATAGTATTTGCACCAATCCCTGCGGTAAAAGTTAGCTAGTTTTTGTATCAACGTTCTTTCGGGTATCCAAAAGCGAACAGAAGACATCGGAGCGAATTGTTGTAGGTAATTGTAGGTAACAAGTGAACATCAGCCGACCGTAGAAACAGAAATGAATGGAGATGTTTTCCATGACGAACGTTAGAAGGGAATGGCTGCCATTTACATGGGAACGACTCCGCTGTGGACGATACATCACATGGACAACGAAGAGGCTGTACCTGTCTGAACTGCAGCGAACCAAACCTTGTTGCAGTTACGTGGTCCAACTCGAACACGATCACGGCTAACCGACATTTCCATGCTAAAACAAGAGAACGTTAATATGCAAAGAAAATGCTAAAGAGCTGCACAAGGGATGAAAATATCGTTGTATACTTATCAAACAACTTATTCTAGCCCTATTTTTATAATATGCGCGTCTTTACCGTCTAAAGAATTCAGAATATTACTTTTGTTATAATTTTAGGAGTACAGTAATGGTATTTCTAAATTCTGGCGTTTTGCCGTATTTCATTAGGCGAGCAGTATTGAGCCAAAAAACACATTTATATTTTAATTGATGTGCACTACATAAACAATTTATTTCCAGCCAGTGGCAATGCTTTATATGGAACTTTTTTTTTGATTGATTTATTTATGGACGCTCTTTAACATCTCAGGTCATCAGCGTTCCATTCAACTCAGGGCGTGAAACGGCCGACAAATTTTGCTCAGAGGTCTCTTCTTTCAGGCTTGAAGTTCTTTTTCGTGCCGTAAATGTACGACATGGGACCCAGGGCTTTACTTCCCTTCCGAAGGAAGCCATACTTAGGATTTTTACGCCCGAAAAAATCCATCGGTCCTGGCCGGGTTCGAACCCGCGTTCTTGGGTGTAGGAGGCAAATATGGTAACCACTACACCACCAGGACCGACTTTATATGGAACGAGTAAGCGACATTTTACCTGGGGCGAATCACTCAGGTGCATGCAATAATTAAGTATCCATCATAATTATAAAAATGCGGATAAAATCATGAATAATAGTGGGACAATAAGCAGGTTTTTAATTTTAAATATTTAGGCTTTAAAATGTCCTTAATATTCAGGTAGATATATAGAAAAATACAGGATGTCCCACTCACTACCAAATCCACAATTTCTTTAATACTCATAACACTAATGAAGATATTGCAAGGAAATTTAATGATATTAACTTTATTTTATGGGAAAGTGATGACCTAAACGCGTGCATCCAGTGGTCATCATCTGCTTCCAGATAGCATTGAATCCGGCGGACCATCTTTTGTATTTGTCAAACTTCTGCTGCCATTGCTTGAATATCTTCAGTAGTGCTTGTCAAAATGTCCCTTTGGAATGAAGAACTGAAATGAATAAATATCAGCCTTGTTGGCGTCTTTGTTTTCTAATAGTGTTTAACACCAGTTCTTACTGCTGAGGCATCATACAAGGTGGACTTTGATGATACATGAGATGAAGTGAAAAATTGAGAAAGGGTTTCTTTTTTAAGGAAGGAAACGTTCCAGGTCTAAGTAAACGCTGACATTTGCCACTTAGAACTGAAGAAACCCTGGAAAAAGCCTCGATAAGGGATGATGGTCATTGTGGGAATTGAATTTCTGTCCTCCCATTTACGAGTTCGGGGCTTTAATGACCTCGGCCAACCGTGTTGGTGTCATGCTGGCGTGCGATGTCGATCAATTTGCGGGAAATATCCAAATGTTGTGTTTCAAAGTGTTGAGTTCCGTTTATGCAGCTGTTGTGAAGGTTTTGTCGACGATAGTGGAATCAAGTGTGCGTCTCTGGGACGCATACGCCAAATAACCATTTTTTCCACATGTAACGTGTGGGGATTTTCAGAATTAACATATTCCGATAGGTGAGACCACGCCTCGTCTAAGAATCACATGCAATCCTGAATTCTCCGATATTCCTGAAACCATCCAGAGTATGCCACTCTTTTCAGTTTCCGGGACTCGGTGATATGATACAATCGAAGCTTCGCTTTTTTCGCAGCATGTCGGTAAGTGACTCACATGAAAATCGGCGCAGTAACTACTTGAGAGACGCAGTAAATGGTCTTACACATTCCGCATCGTTTCCTTGGGCATTGTGGACGATCGAATGGTCGTTCAATAGTTCCCTTGGTCTCCAGCTTCTTCGACAATGCTCAAATGGTGAACTTACTTGGCGGATGCCAGCCTCCAAACTTTTGCAGGAATTCCTATTGTCATGACTCTTATTTTCCTGTGGGTATTCGCAGGTATACGAACTCACGAACAACCACCATGTTGTGTATAAACACCCTCAACCGAATGTTAGAACAAACAACGGAATCAGCAGATAGGAGACAGGCTGAAGGACCACTACTTCGTGTCTGAATAATTAGGCGCCACACTATAGACACACTCTTATTTCATTTTCCACTCAATGAAGATACTCCTGCTCAAATTTGATTACAATGTTTTATTGATTTTGAAATTATTAAATATATGTTATGATCCGTTAATAGGACAAGCTACATAAATCCAATAAAAAATATGAACATGTAAAAAGACATTAGGCATACGAAAAAGATGTAAAACTAGTTTTCACAATAAGTAGCAAAAATAGGGTTGAAACTATGCCTCAGGCTACACTGGCGCTACAGTCCACACGATTAGGAATGGCATCTTCATGCTTCCTAAAGCAAGCGATTTTTTTTTAAACTAAGTTAACATATTGCACTATGACTAGAGACTATATTGGTGCTAGCGTCCATACGATGTTCGCTCCTTCCCCTTTGCTAAGTGAACAGGCGGGCAGTTGCACGTTGTTTGGCATGAAGGAGTCTTCTGCTAAGTGACATGTATGAATTCGTATGTCATACAAATCAAATTCCAGCGGAATTCATATATACATTTTTAATAAAAATGTGCCCGATTTAATTTTTCCGGATAGAATAACTATTAATTTAGGAACCTATTAGCGAATAATATTCCTGATTTGTGAGAAATGCATTTCATTCTGTATGATCAACTATTTTCACACAAACATGCATGCATGTACATACACACAACTACTAAATATCCCACTCTCTCAGCTAGTGGTAAACTTATTACAAGCCTGTCTTTTTAAAATAGATTTTGCAAAAAGTAAAATGAATTAATATTTTGGGATAAGAGTTAAATGGTCAGAAATTTGTTTTATATTTTATTAATAATAACATACTCAAAATAATAATATGGTGATGGCAGAAAAGTAATAATAATAATAATAATAATATATGCCGAACAATATTTTATTACTTAAATAGTAATTCTAGTTTCTAACCTTAAGTTAGAAATACAAGCCAAACATTAGTACATTTTGCAAATGAGCAGAAAAAGTTTAATAATAATGGCACTGCATCAGATTTAAGGTGTCCCCTACCCATTTTACTCATTTAAAGTCCTCGGGTGCGAAATGTTTCGGGCAAATGCTTTAGTGTTTAGTTCGTTGTCATTTTCTTCTTCTCTTTGCAAAATGATACACCACTTTCCTTTTGAATCTTTCAGTACAAGCATAGGCGGCACATGAAACCGGCATAGTAAATTATTTACGCAGAAAACGTCTATACGGCCAAAGCAGAACAACAACCTCACGTCGCTCTTACAGGTTGCCAAACAGCAGTCGATGTCTGCTCCTGTCATCTGCAACGCGAATGCAGCGCCAATGCAGCCTCTAGGGTAAATTTTTAACTCTGCTTTTTACACAGCGGCTGAACGGAGGGGGAATTGGAAGACAACAAGCTACCAGCTAGAATTAATTTAGGAATAAGTCATGTTACTCAAGGCAAGCCTAAACTGAAAATTAAAAATTCTATAATTTTGCATTAATATGACATTTTATACTCTTGCTGCTGGTACGTAAACTTAGCAGTATTTTAAGTTTCAATGACTTATCATCACTGGTTTTTTAAATGTTAAAATAATTGTTAAAAACGTGCACTAAAATTGAAAATAATGAAAATACTCACTCGATGAAATATTACATATATTTAATTTTAAAACGTTATTCTGGGTCTTTTAAAGTAACATAACTCACTTAAAATCCACCAATTTGCTTTAGTAATACTAGAATTACGGTAAATATAATTTATTAAGTAATAATAATTATTTATATGTTTGTTATTTTTTAACTTTACTAATAAATATTGAATGAAAGTATCTAAATATGTGGAAAATACATGTTTTCAGCTGGTATTGGGTATTTTCTACACATTAAATGAAATATTTAAGGAGATTACCAAAAATGGCATCACGTGGAATTTTTCATATACTGCAACATTACCAAGAGTTCTTACAGAACACAAAATGGACCGCTCTAAAATATTAGGTAGAATTTCGTGATATTATTCTGTTAATTTCCTGGTGGTAACTAATTTGACAAAATTGAAATAATATGCTGTAAATTTTGTTTTCCTCAAATCAGATTCATAGTTACAACTTAAACCTTTGAATTTCTATAGGTATTTTGGGAGTCCCTGGCACTTTTCACGAAACCACTGATTACAAGTGATGCACTGTATGTGATCTTGTAAACTCCCAGAACATAACCTATAGAGATCATGCGGTTTCTCTGCAGATCTTATTTGCTTGGTCTCTTGAGGATGATGTTATTTCGATGTATGCCAAAAAGAGGCAGTAAATAGGCTCCCAGAAATGACAAAATAGGTGGGCAAAAAAACCAGCAAAATTAAGAACTACGTAGATACTAACAGAATAGAATGTTTTGAATTACTAGTGTCCATAATACTCGTGATTAATTAATTGGTAAAAAGAAATGTCTGTATAATTTTCAGAAAAACTACCTTTTAATAGATATCAGTGCAATTTTCTTCTGGGCTGTTATGCCGTGGTCTGCTGGAGATAAACTTTCCAGACATTTCGTCCACAACTACGGCGGACATCTTCAGTGGCGTGGACTAGGCAATACTGTGGTGATTCTATTTATTGTTTAATTT
Source organism: Metallyticus violacea (assembly GCA_030762175.1). Taxonomy (NCBI): domain Eukaryota; kingdom Metazoa; phylum Arthropoda; class Insecta; order Mantodea; family Metallyticidae; genus Metallyticus; species Metallyticus violacea. The sequence continues at coordinate 104,010,066 of CM060842.1, forward strand.
GGGCAGTGGGGGGTCATTGAGCCTGGTACCGCTTTCGCACCCAGGAATTTGTGAGCGATTCTAAAATCACCAAACCGGTTATAAAGGAACCAGTATGGTCGAGAAGGTTCAGGGATCTACGCCATGGCAAGACCTTGGCGTGAACCTGCATCAGTAGTGTAGTCTGCTGTTTAATCTTAGCAATCGGTGTTGTTCATCATAATCATGGTTGTTTATTCGGCTTGGAGGTGTTGCCGAGTGGTTGGTGGGCATTTCCTCTTCCTTTGGAGGACTGTTGCGGTTGTCTGTGTCTACTCTTGTTGACGTGGTTGACCTCAATGGCGGCCAGAGGGTTCCAGGGAACTCTTCTCGGCGATAATTGTTTCGTCGTGACGGTGGCGCCGACTGGCTGTCTGCGGGTATGTTTGCTTGCTTCAGTTCATGAAGGCTGGCCATGGTACAGTGCAGTAGTTTAGTTAAGGCGTTGAAGTTGCTGTTTTGGGTGTCCTGTAAGGTTTTTACTCCAGTTTCGGTGGTTGATTTCATGTCTTGAATGCGTCTCTTAATGTTGTCTTAGGTCTGTGTGTTCGTAGCCTGTAGAGTGGTGAAGGCCTCTTCCAAATGGTTCAGCCCAGCAGTGGTGGCGTCCTGTGCTGCGAGTTGTTGATTGAGTTAGCCGGTGTGTTGTAAAATGGTGTTCTGTAGTTCATTGGTGAAGCCAGTTAGCGCTGTTACTGGTTCCATAATTGTAGTTAGTGTGGTGAGTGCTGCTTCTCTGCTCTTGTCGAGGATGGATGTGGTTGATGCATACTGCGCTGTAGTTGGCAGTGAATGGGCAGTAGTTGGTTTACTGTGGTTATGGTTGAAGCTGCGTTGTAGTGGGCAGGCGGCCTAGCCGGTATAATGATTTGTGCCTCCGCATGAGGCACAAAATCTGCGGCGGCAAGCCAGGTCGTGCATAGTGCAGTTTGCTGTTAGAGATGCCGCCCCGCAGTAATGGCAGCGCGGTGGTTATGCACAGTCTTATTCGGTGTGCACGTATGCACAGCAACGTCTGCACGGGGCGTTACGTCGGCGGAGGCTGGGCTCAAATGTGAGGCGGTATGGTCCAATGGTGATTCCAGCTGCGATGGCCGCCTCACACTCTTCTCGCTCCCGGAATTTTAGTCGAACCAAGGGTGTCGCGCCTCTGTACGAATATATGCGTATTGCATAATGTGCACATGGCACTGTTGCTGAACGGTTCGGAGAATATACGAGGAGGCTATGCTCCGGGGCACTCCTCGGGGCACAGCACTAAGCTGTGGTGTCTGTTCCTGTTCTTGTTCCAAATCTGTATCTGGTTGTGAATGTGATGGCTGTGGAGGCGGAGTGCAGGGTCTGGCTGTGGAAACGTCTATATGTCTGTCAGTAGACTTTTGCGGGTCATCCTGCTGCTGCACATGTTTCCCTCAAGAGATGCGTTGAGTGCAGGAGCCCGGGTTGCATGTGTTGTGACTGGGGCTGACTGGGTGGCGGCGGTGACTGGCAATGGTTCAAGCGTACTGCATTGTGCTTGACTTGGTGGAGTCGTTTCTTCTAGGGTATCCTGCTGCCAGAACTTCTCCTTAAGAATTTGGACTGATTCAGCAAGGCCCCAGGTTGGAGAAGTTGCAGGTGTTGTGGCTAGAGCCGGCAGCGGGAAACGTTAGTGCAGGCGTGTCTGCAGCGGCGGTCGCTGGCTTTGGAGTGGCGGAGCGAGTGCTGCGTTCTGATTGGCTGGCTGGCGTCTTGCTTCCACGGCGTCCCATGTTGAACTCCCACCACCGTCCTGAAGCGTTGATTTTTTTTTTTTTTTTTGGTGGGCCCCTCCTCCGCCCACTCAGGTGACGATCATCCGAAACGGATCTACATCGCCCCCCCCCTTCCATGCACAACGTCTACTCTACGGGGCTAGTTGGGAAGCGGGTGAGGTATGTCAGCGCCGAAGTAACCTGAGATTAGTGGGTGCACACTAAAAGATGCCCGCTCACAAGAGAGTGAGACGGACAAAGGTGGGCTAGATCCTGGACTTGGCTAGGCCCAGAACTGGGTGTTACTGCTGGATTACATGTTCGTGCAAGGACAGTGATGTGAGGTATCATGCTCTATACCTACTTAAGTGTAATTTACATGCTCACTTACCTGCTAGTGGCCTCATAACGTGTGTGTGAGGCCTTGACCGGCTTGCTGATCCGACGTCGATGGCTGCCAGTGGGAGAGGGTACTGTTTTTGTATGGACCACAGTGTTGTGCTGCTCGCTCTCTGTGGGTTAGATATTTGCTTATTAGGTAATTCATAGGTTGAATGTTCGTTGTGGTTTGTTATGTACGGCGGGTGTACTGTGCATAGGATAGCTAGGTTTTGATGGTGCTTGGTTAAGCTACATGAGATTAATCGTAGTATTGTTAGTTACTAAATGTTATATGTACAATGTAGTTTAAGTTATTTAACCTAATTTTTAGCAGGAGAATAATCCATTATTTACCTATAATATAACTTATCTGCTAAGTATTTATGTGCAAGGTGACATATCCGTTGTCGTTAGCTCGGTCGTCAATAGTGGGGCCGCCCTGATCATCCCCAGGAGAGGAAATACATCCGCCCGGGGACTTGTGGGCTTGTCGGTTTAGGGTGGTTTAATGGGGACGAGAGTGTTTAGGTAGTCTGGTATGTTTGAATGATTGTGAAGTAATATTAATAACCCTTGCTGATTCTGAAAGTACGCGCTTTTTCAATTTTATTGTTGGCCTTCATTTACGATTTCACTATCGGCTGTGTAAGATAATTGTAACATTGTAAACTTCAAATTATTCAAATAAAATGACCTAATAAATACACATGGAAGAGGTTAAAACAAGGCTAGAGCATATCGGCAGGCAAGAAATCGAGGCAAAATGTAATATGAACGTTTCCTTGAGCCTATCAAATGAAATTAATTAGCCTCGGGGAAAGAGATATATATCCTCGTTCTAGGGAGAATGGCGAGATCAGGACTGGCCTGGTTTAAATTGAGAAGTTGAAAGTCCCAAAAAATAACTGATAGTTCTGGCAGGAGAATCTGCCCATTTTATGGAGGGGATGAAGAATGGGTAGTAAATACTCTGGCAGAATGTACTCACTGGGAACACATGAGAAAAACTTTGTTTCCTGAAAATGTTTAAGGCAATTAGAGGGACGTTTGGCATGCTGTAACCTGTTTACGAACCACACTAATTGTTTGAATGTGGACATTTTCCTAGCCAAAGTGCGCGAAGCTAGAAACAATTTATTTTCTGGTAGAACACAATAACTAGTGGAATTATAAATAATGTATTATGATTACACTCATATATTTGTAAATATTGTTCTTCCCATTTTAATGTTTGTTTATATTATTATTATTATTATTATTATTATTATTAATATGCGTATCATACTTAAGCATGTACGGTCTACAACCTATGCATAATATATATTCGTAATATGCATATAGAAATTTATACCAATAAAGATTCGCCTACTACTACTACTACTACTACTACTACTACTACTACTACTACTACTACTACTACTGCTGCTGCTGCTGCTGCTGCTGCTGCTGCTGCTGCTGCTGCTGCTGCTGCTGCTGCTGCTGCTGCTGCTGCTGCTGCTGCTGCTGCTGCTACTACAATAAAATTCCCGGATCACCACTTTATTATATTGAAAATTTGCAACAATTAAAAATCCTTTACTTAGTTGCAGAGATGTTCTCAGCATAGTAAAATGCATTATAGCCACATATCTCAAAATGTTGATTCTGGTTGTGGTAAAAGTCAAGCTGTAGGTAACTATACTTAACGGTGCTCTTAAGACACCCTCACATAGAGATGGAATTTATTAGCTTCCTCCCCCCTAATAAATTAGAATTAACACATTAATTAATTTTATGCAGCTTTTCTATTTTAATCATGATTGTAGTGTCATTTTTATTTCCTGTAAATGTGTTGAAGTATTATGTGTAAGACGTTATTATCTCACCAAAGTGCAGAAAAAATTGACATGAAAACGGGAACAGAGAAAACTATTGCCTGTTGTGAACAGTGTTTCTATAGATGACCTAATCGAACGGGAAATCGGCCGCTATTACTTGGAGAAATTCTCAAGCAGGGTCTTAGTAGATGTATGTATCTTTTGTATATTGTCAGAGAGTTTTGCTTTTATCATATTAAGTAAGGGTAAGATTAATAGACATATGCCAGCTATGGGGGTGAAAAGACAAGGCTATAATCTCTCGATGCCTGATCTAACTGTATATGTGGGTGTCATGCTAAGGATCACGTAGACATGATAGCCAATAAGAGAGATGAGAAGGGTACAATACAAGTCTAGAATGGAATAGAAATTCTTAGATGAAAGGAAATATTCTAGATCTTTCTAAAGTCATATTTTGATAGCGTCGGAAAGAATGACGGACTTCAAGGTTCATTTAAGCCTATAATTTTGGGACTTAGCGTGAGTTGTGGGTCAGTCCAAGCACTCAGTTGTTGCTGTATCTGTATTAGCGGTCAGTTGTGTCAGTTATACTAAGAGAGTTATCGCCCACAATTTTACTAAGAGTGTTATTATTCAACCGTAGCAGTTTTATCGACTTTCTCACAGTATCAGAGTGTATCAGTACCAGGGACTCACTTATGAATGTCATCATTGTTATTATTATTAGAAGTGCTCTTCGCTAAAGACCAGCATCTAGAAGACAAAACTCATCGTGTGTTAAATATCGTTGATCCTCACAGTTAATGAAAAAGTGTTTTTAATAACCCAAGGACTAACGGTTGGTTTCTTAAACTGGAACAGACTCTGAACAATAAATTGTGTTTCGTCTCTCAATACGATAAAAATATAGTTAATCTTCTTATTAATATCTTTGACTCCTTCCTCTGTTGTCCCCGGATCACAAAAAGTCCAGCAAAGAAACAACAGGTAGCGTAAGTGAGCAGAAAATCATCGGAGACGAGAAGAAAAAAATCGAGAATCCATAATTAAATTATTAATCATATCTATCCAAATCTCCCCTCCATTATTGCATTTAATTGCCTCAATTTTTAAAATACTACTGCACATTGGGGAATACGAAAATTCACTGATTTTTCTCGCAAGTGTACGCATAGCATGGGCACGGTGCACATCAATTTTTAGTATGTTATTTTCAGCGTATACCGAGCGTTCCTCATGTATGATGCACTGCTGAAGCACACACCTTTTTTATTGGCTCGGTGCTGGCAGCGGATTGATGTAATATAAATTAAAATGTTCACTTAATGCCTATCGTAACTGCAACGATTATCGACCTTATAGTTAGAATACAAGAAAGTTTGAACACGCTGAATGATATTTATGTGTTAAACAGATTTCTGTTGATTCAACTACTCCTCTAACAAACTGAAATTATACTGAGAATACTAACGTTGCCATTTAATGCTATTGGTTTGAAGAACTATGAAATAATGAAGAATTTGTTGGCAACACTGGAAAGAGCGTCTCTTGATTAATAACCATTATTGCAGCTGCAGCAACATTTTTATTGTGATCGTGCACTTTATATCTGATATTCTAAGATAGAGGTGATTAGAAAAAAAAATTACGACTATAACTGCGGCCTGAGTCAACAAGAATGCTGATAAATTGCAGAGAGCTTTTACAACTCTGTTCCTTAATTACAACTTGTTTAAAAGCTTAGAAAAAGAAGAACAACCTTGAAAGACAAGGAGCACACACCACAGGTGAAAACATTGCTCGTGTAGAAGCCATAGTGAAGAATGATGAAATCCTGCATAAGTATCTTCATGTGAAGGAGATTGATTGTCATTGAATTTTCCACAACCTCATAGAAGAACAAAAACCAGCTAGAGAGGAATTGTGCCAGGAAATAGTTCGTTGTTTCGACAATGCAAACTCCCGATATGGCCACGAGATCTTCAGCTGGATTTACCCACACGACCCTGGATCAAAAAGGCAGTAAGCCTCTTGAATCTTTCTAAATGACGACCTATCCACCATAGTGAACGTTAAACAATGTCTAAGCATAGGACGCAGCATGGTTGCCAATTTCTTCTTAGCTTAGCAAGTGGCTCATGTTGCAACCGTTCCACTCCGGGGGAAAAAAATATCACTGTCAACTGATACACCACATTTTTGCCTCCGCAGAGTATTCAGAATGCTAACAGAGAAAAGACGAAAGAAGTCTGAACTGCGAAGACTGTTACTTCACCTTCAATTGCTTTGGAAACTATGGATTTTTTTTTTTGCAAGAATCGGGAGTACCACTTAATTTGTTTTGTCATTTGTACAGCAAGGAGAAGACAACAAGTAGGCTGGAATTCATGTGAACAGTCCATAACCACAGTTCTTTCAAGCAGAATACGGGACGTTTCCACCAATAAGTATATCGTTGATGATATACCCAATTTAAAGATCTACCGTTCGCTCGTTTATATCAGTGAGCCTAGATTATGTGTGACAGTGTTCCAGACCTAGTAGTAAACATGCACATTAAACACAAAATACTGTTACTGTTTATGCTCTCTTTGACACAATAGTTTCATAAGTTAGTGTGAAACTGCGGAGATATTCTGAATAAACTATATTATAAGCTAGACAAGAAGATACTTATGATTGAAACGGACAATTACAGCCGCTGTAAAAGTGCAACGTAATCTGAATAAACGGCGTAAAACTGACTTATGAACAGAAAAGGCATTTAGGATGAAATTATGACCTATGCGAAGCTGCTTAAGAGTAGGAGGAATTGTAAAACAAGTAGAGACATTATTGTGATAATCACAGCGAGGTGTTAAAAGTCTATGTCAAAGAATTTACGATAAAAGTGCTACTTTTTCCCCATTTCAACACTTTTACGAAAAACACGCAACAGTTTATACAAAACTTCTAGAAACAATTTATGTCTTAAAAGGTGTTCGCAAAATACAAGATCTCTAGATTGTGCAGGCAGAATGTGCTTTATGCATATTGTTGTCATTTAATTTCAATTTTATGTACTCTAGTTTGCCACTAAAGTTTATTTTTGCTGGAATTTATTTCCACTGTTTAATTTGTTCTATAGCGACACTGGCTCATTTTATAAACTGTATAATAAAGCAGCCTTCTATATACTGCATAAAATATAAAAATAAATAATTAATGTTATTCGTTTCCTATGTTACACATAACTGTCATAGTTCAGTAACAGAAATATTTTGCTGCTTCATGTGCTGCAGACAAAGTAAAAATAAAATAACCGCAGCTTACCCAATGTGATTAGACTCTAGCCTGTTCATAGTTTGTTTTCGTACGAAATAAAATATGGTAGAACTTTTATACTTGAACAGTGTTAAATGTTTTCATCCTTTTATATACGTTACTCATTTCAAAACTTCCAGTCTAAATATTAAACATAAATTAAATTTAAACAAAAACACGCCATTTAGATATTGAAGGGAAAGATAAAACCAAATGTTGATATAAATTTAGGTTTCCCCCCTTCATACTCATTGTTATCACATTTTTTGTTTTCTAACGTGCCTGTAAACCTGAAATGTTTTTGTTTTATGAACTGGGACAGAAAAAATAAGCCACTTAAGATAAAAATATATTTAAGGTAAAATTACAGTGGCTATTAATATTACAATAATATAGAATATAATCTATTTCAGAACTTCTGAAAACTCAGTTTCATTTTACTCTTTTTGTAGGTTATAAATATTTTTGGAAATTTATTGATAAAACACAAGTGGTTTTTAATGTACTATTTTCTCCAAAGAAAATTCAAAGACCAAAAACAACAGAACAGCACAGGTTGGCAGGCAACAATAGAAAACAAAATATGTTACAACAATTGAATCGTATTTAAAAGTTAAGGATTAAAAGGCAGTGGTTAGGTATGGAATTTTAAAGTCGGGGGGGGGGGCTAGGGGTGATGATATGTGTATTCTGAATTTTTAACCAGCATTGTTTTTTAACCTTCCTCTCAATATTTACAATGAGTGCTTTTTATTTAGATTTAATTTGTGTTAAAGAGATAGTTATTCAGAATTGAAAGGTTTAAATAAAAGTCCTGTAGACATCAATTGTTTGAGATACATATTTTGAATATTTGTATATTGTTCGTGTCGTTATATATGAAGCCAATCAGCGTTACTGTCGATAGAATTATATTATGCCTCGCCTGTCATTATTTGTGTTGAACAAACATTTTGTAGCATGTAATTTTTTGACTTGTATATGCAAAACGAAGAATATTTTTATGCTTCTGCTATTGGCTATCGTTATTTTTTTGTTTTGTTTTGTTTTGTTCGGGAAAGCTATTTGCACGCGGGATTGTTTTATCTTGTAAATTAATGTAATCTTCGACAAGCTATGAACAAAGAACAATTCTACCGCAGTCGGTTCAAAAAATTGAACGTAATTTACGGCAACGTAGCCCCCAGAAGTAAAATAAATAAATAAATATTCTCTCTGAAACACAGAATGCAATTTGTGTGTATCTGTTATGACTTTTGAGTTAACTGCAACAACATGCGGCTGTTTCTGTTCCAAAACCTGTCTTTCTCTCCTCTTATCACAATACGAAATATGAAGAAGATGATGATGATGATGATAATAATAATAATAATAATAATAATAATAATAATAATAATAATAATAATAATAATAATAATAAATACACATATCGATTGCTTAGAGATAGCTGAAAATATGTTGTGGGTTGATGTGAATGTAAAATAAATAACCAGTATTTTTATATTATTAGCGATCTGCTTTTCAGAATTAGAAAGCTGTTGCTGAGCTTTACACTTCTCTATTCTTCGTCGTTTTATCATTCTTGTATCTTTTCCCAATCTCTCATTTACCTTAGGGGCTTCCATCTCAAATGCAGGACTATATAATCCTGTTTCTCTTACTATATATTCCATTATGTAAATGTACTTTATAAAAGCGTACATGTTCACGTGCTTTCAGTTTTTGCTAAACGACATTATTCTATCACAATAACAAACTGGTTTCCCATTTAGCACTTCGTTGTTGCATTTTGCCTTAGTGTTTTTTGTTTTTGTTTTTCTCAAGGAAAGATATTATACAAATTTGAATTACTTATATTGATGATATTGACACAGATCTTAGTTACAGTCTGTAATTACAATATTTTTTGCCTTTTCCTCTTTCTAAAATTTTTTCTTTGATTTATTTTCTTCTCTTCATATGCGTTACTTATTCAATACACGTATTTTAATAAATACTCTATCATACATTTCCTGTCAAACGATATTTTTTTTTTCTTCTGTATTATTTTCTATCTATTTTCTTTTCAGAAAGGTTTCTTTAGTCCTCTGATGGAGTTTACATTTTTCAATAAGTTACTTGTTCTTGAATTTCATTAATATTTTCCATGTTAGTTGTTTCCTCATGCCTTTGTTTTACATCCTGCCATTAACCAAGAGCTTTTTTACTTCTGAAATTTTTTTCCTAGGACTATAATAAGCTTCGAAATTTTACTGCCAACTCGAACTACCTTCACATGGATACTGTCGTTGCAGAATATAACTCGTACTCTAAGTACTAATTACATTTTCCCATCATATTTTGACTACAGACCGAGCCTGGTGGCTCAGGGGATTGGGACTCCCATTCGAGAGGTTCCCGGGTCAAATCTTTTGGGTCTAGCACATTGAGTTTGACTTCTAAGTTTTGTTGTTGTTGTGCAGAGTAAATGGAGCATGTTAGTCTGTCAGGATTTGGTCATAAAAGACAACTAAGAAATTATAAGAATTTAAACGCTTTGCATTAATACTAGGAAGATGAGACTAAACTTCTAGGATTAAATGTCTTTAGCTTTAAGTACTTCCAGCTTCTGAACATTATTTTTGTTTAAGTCAACTAAGTCTTACTGCCATCAGAAGGTAATAGAATGGATGCATCGCAATCATATTAGATTTTATGAGGATTGGAATTTGATGGCAGTAGCTTCGGTAGAGTGTGTTACTAAAGGATAAGGACTTCATCCATATTCAGTTTCTCGAATCTATTAACGACCGCTCTTTGGTCATTAGCGTTCCATTCAATTCAGGGCATAAAACGGCCGATAAATTTTGTTCGGAGGCCTCTTCTTTTCGAGTTGAGTTTCTTTTACATGCTGGAAATCTAGCGCACAAGCCCATCGGCTTAATTTCAGTCCTAAAGAATCCATATTTAGGATTTATACACCCGAATTTCAGCCTGCAACCTTGGGTCTATGAGCAAGTGTAATTATCACTAAACCCCAGGATCACTGAACCTGTCTAGTTCCAAAATTGCAGCGGAATTAACGGAATGTGTGTGATGGGGATGATTTATGGAAAGAGAATTAATTTAATTGGTTGGTTCTCAGGGATAATGGTGATTCTTTTCCGACGATAAAATGACCGCTGACTTATAGTTTTGCCTCGGGCGAGACTCTTCCGCTGGATATTTTTATGATCCTCTTAATACCAAAGGAGGAAAAGAATCAGGTGGTTAACAAGATATGTAGTGTTATGATATGTAACACTATTTATTATGAAAGTTTGTTCCACTTAATGAGACACCGTTACTCCTTGGAGAATTTCTTGTAACATGTGCCACTTTTTCATTAACTATATGGTAACCCGCCACGCACTTTGATAACTCCAAAACTGGCTATTGTTCACTCAATAAAACTGATATCGGTGCAATTATTGATTCAATGCTAAACTTGACTAGACTGATCAAACTATGACACGCAAACTGTTCCGTAATGACAAACAATCGCTAACTTCGAGCTAGCTATTGCTAAACTGAGAAGTTACCTCTGATCAAAAACCGCAAAACTGGTGGAAAACTGCTCAAAAACTGGTCCTCAGCCCCAAAATAGTAAACATAAGTAAACGTGGGGGTCGGTCAGTCTGTTTGACGCTTCCTTTATTCTTTTAAAATATTATTTAAGAAAATCCTGAATATCATCTCTCAACTTCGCATTACTATTGGATAATATTTCCCTCCGGTCCCTATTATTTTTCCTGATTGGCTAATAATGTGTATGAGACTCTCAACATGTCACACACATATACAGTTAGTTTTTACCCTTCAAGAAGTTATCATTTTATCCCCGTGGCTGGAATAGTTTTATTACGACTCTCCTTACCTAATAAAATAATAGCAAAGCTTTCAGATAATATCAAAGAAACATCTTTTCCACGGACCATGCTTTAGAAATTTCTCCACGAAATATCGGTTCGCCATTTTTTTTGAGTAGTGTTTAACACCCATTTTTACTACTGGGGCACCACAGGCGGTGGACACTGGTGATACATGAAGTGAAATGATAAATTGGGAAGGATATTTTTTTGGAAGGAAGCGTTCCAGGCCTAAGTTTAGGGTACCTCTCCGGCATTTGCCAGTTATGAGGACTGAGGAAAACCTGAAAAAAACCCATTCAGGTAGGACGTCCTAGCGGGATTCGAACCCCAGATCTCCCGCTCACGAGTTCGCACCTTAACGACCTCGGTCACCCGTGGTGGTTCGCCATTTTGCTTGAGTCATCTATACAAATATTGTTTATGATGAGCAATAGGTTTCTCTGATCCCGTTTTCAGGTCAAGAACAGAAAATAGGGAGTGTTTCCACCCTGGTAAGAAAATCACATCATACACAACATAGAGAAGATAGAAATGATACTACACTCATGACTATTTTAAGGAAATCATGTAAACTTAATTAATATAATAACTCTAATTTAATTTGGGGTGGCAGCTCTGCCACCTCAGAATATATATTGAAGCCCTTGTGGATTTGGACTTTGAAATAGGATAAATCCAAGAGAAATCGTTTAAGTTCGGCTCTAAGAAAGAAATACAAAATCCAAAAGATCCACTGCAAGCAGAGTCCATCCTTGCACAACCTAGAAAACTTCTCAATGGAAAAGAGATCTGTTCAATTCTTCCTGGCTTATAAATGAAAAGAAGTGTGATAAGTAAAACTTTTCATCAGTAATGGAATAAAGAAAAGAGAACTAGTGCAGTTTGTGTACTTTAAATTACTATAGTGCGAAGACTATGTTGAAAGACAACTAAGGGGACAGAGGTATTTGTGGAAAATGTCTGATTCGAAATTGTACCATATGGCGTTCAGAATCATATCTTCTTACTATCGTGCACGAGACGAACTGCGGTGAACACTAATGATACATGAAATGAAATGAGAAATTGGTAAAGGATTTTTTAAGGGAAGGAGGCTTTCCAGGCCTAAGTTTTGGGTACCTCTTCGGCATTTATCATCTATGAAGACGGAGGACTACCTGAAAAAATCTCAGTAAGAACAACTGTTCCTTGTGGAAATCGAACCCCAGACTACCCTCTTAAGAGTATATATTAACGGCCTCTGGTGACCATGCGTTCTCTAGAGGCGTTCTTGTATAGACAACAATTTTTTATATTTGCTCAGCGTTCGTGGCGTACTCCTATCAGTGAACATGTGGCAGGGTTTACTTGTGGTTTGTGTTGTGAATGCAGTGTTTGGAACTCTTGGCTAAGTCTTTAGTTTGTGTTAAACTTAATTCTTTTGCAACTTGCGCTTTGCTACTACCAAGGTTTTTATTACAAATAATTTGACACTCTCCCGTTGATGCCCTGACAATATTTAAAATAGGAAGGAAAAACATCCGGGATATGGCGGAATAAAGGTAATTTCCTAGTACGGGAGAGCTATAAATTCAAAGTCTAATTAATTGATCAATAAGTTAGAATGTAATTCTTTCGTGTAAAGGAAACAGCAGTATAACATTTAAAAACACGAACCTTTAAATTAATTTAATATATAGTAATGTGCAAATGTGCATTGATTCCATTGAAGTTTTAAAACAATTATAAGGCTTTACACACTTTCTAAAATCCCGCACTGAGCAAAAAATAAAGAACCTTAATGCTACCCTTCAATTATAATAAGTTATAAAATACGACTTCACCATACAAGTTCCTAATGCATAAGCAAAATTAAAAATGAACATGAAGCCAACGATTAGAAGACATTGACTACACATTGAAAACCATAAATACTAGGGTCACTGGATCGGGCTAGCGGAGAAAGCTTCGGACCTACCAATTTAAAACATACGTTCCCCAAGTTCCGAAGTGACCTCGTTGTTAGAAAGATTACGATATATTATATTATTATATAATACATAATATATTATTATATAATATATAATAATATATTATATATTATTATATAATATATAATAATATATTATATACTATTATATAATATATAATAATATGTAGCCCAATATATAATAATATACTGGTATACGATAATATATTACGATATATTATCGTATATCACGCTGTTCTATACCTTTGTTTATTTGGTTCAATCAATGGGACAAAGGATAAGTGAACGAATCTATCATACATGTACAAGGATGGGAAGTTGGAAGGAAAGTATAGGGGCAAAGGAAACAGGTACAAGAACGGCACAGTTTATTGTTATTCATTTGTTATACTTTTACTGGTAATTTTTCCAGTACCTCACTGCGCAAGTTTGGGTGACTAAGTTGTCAGAATAAATAATATAATCAAAATTGTCATTTCCTCGCCAGGTCTGTTTGACAGTACTCTACAGCTGTACCACTTTGGCTCACTTTTTTTAATAATCGGACTCTTTAGCACCTTGAGCATATAAAAATAAAACACATATATTTCCATGATCAAACACTTTTGTTAATTATGGGGTAAGTTTTCGATATTAGGTTCTGTTACTCCTATTTTTTTTTTCATCATGCAGTTATTGTACATTAATATAAGCTTCCTAAAAATTGTTACATTAATTCTCCTGTTATTTCCAGAGTCTTGTCTTTAATCTTATAATAACTAATAAACTCCTAGCATTTGTCAAACAGAAAAAAAAGAAAAAGAAAAAAAAAGTAAAACAGCTTAACGACATTACAGCCCGCTCATACAACGAGTTTAAAGGTAATCTGGAATGTCAATGTATTTAAAATTTCCTAATAAAATGTTTCGGATTCAGCATTAACAGGAAAAATCGTATTCCGGCTAAATTGAGGAAGGGTTAAGTGCTTTCTTTTGTCTATCTTATTTTAAATTGTCGAAAAAGCTATTACTGGAAGCTATTTTGAGAAAAAGATTTATGTTGTAAAAGTTATTAAAATTACGTTTTAGCGCTTTATGTTCTTCCTCCCACTTTTTGTATTTTTACACCCCTCATATATTTTCTTGCTAGAAGGCATTATAAAAAGAGTAAAGAAGACTAAAATGGTTACATTCTACGAGTAGTTTCTTTAGCTTATCTTCCCTAACATTGTTTTATATACAGTTTGTGTTATAAATAATATATGAGAAACACTTTGTGGTAAAGAAGCATTTCTCCAGCAGTGCTTAAATAAAGCTGAAGTTTAACTCGTGAACAAAGTTAGAAAAGAACATTGCAGCCCGCCTAAAAGTCTTGAAGATTTAGGTTGTCGGGGATAAAGGCGTTTCTCTTCTGTGGCTGAGCTAACTGATGACCGGAAATTGGTCAGTTTCCTCTGCAAGCCAGCTTTAGCGCGCAGACTTCTTTCTGTGTTCATTTCTGTTAGAAACTGCTTTGGAGGTCGTGAGCGTTACCATCAGCGGGTTTTAATGTTTAGAATTCGAAAGCACAGTCAATAGACTGTAAACAATTTTATATGGACGTTTTCCCTGCACTCTGAATACTAATCAGACGTAAGCTTTGTGAACTATCGGTACGATAATGTGTAGAACTTTCTTAAAACCTTTTCTAAACCACTCCACTGAATCCCTTTTAACACGTTCAATAAATTGGTTTGCCTATCATGTCAGCTTGGTTATTTTTCCACTGATTGGATTGGTCGGAACAGAGAAGGAATTTTTAATACTTAGACTTGCTCAAGGGCTGACTGTTTGTGTCTACGCCCCAATGGGAACATATCCAGTAAAATGGGATGACGAGAGGGAGATACCGGACAACCAGGACCCAGAAGTGGCTAGGCACGCCCTTGACGGTGTCCGTTTTCAGTAAACCAACGCTTGCGGAGTCCCCTACTCCCCCCAAAAATTTGAGTCTCACAGAAGATCCACTTCAACACAAGACGGAGCAGACCCCCCAACCACACATACCAGCTTATCTCACTTGGCACGTTTGATCCTATAAGAGAGCCTGCGGAATAAAATGAGATGAATTGATAGTAGAAAGGTCCATCCCAGCATTTGCCAAAGCGATCAATGACGCCTAATAGATCTGCACCCGGGATCTCCCGAATGCACGTCTCAAAGGTGCACACTCCACTCGATTACTACTTATTACCTTTTAATTACAAATTCTACAAACATGTTAGACTTATGGGCAAATAAATGTATAAGTGAGGCATTTCTTTCCCAAAACAATAAGCCATTAAATCATTTCTTCATAAAAATCAGTTATACATAGGGTATGAAAGAAAACAATATCTGAATAATGTCATGTAGTTTTTTTATCATTTCAATTAAAAATGTCTACTAAATAGGTTGTTTTGCAGAAAAAGTTACACTAGATTTTCAGACAGATCAAGGTAAATCGTATACGTAAAGTACCTAATTATTACAATGAATGATACATGACATAAGGAAATATTTAAACTATAACACCTATACTGTTGAGTTTATGTCACACGTCTGAAATTAACACCAAACAATTAATTTGCATAATATGAGATTACTTATTTAACCACTCATGAATGAAGCATGAATACTAGCGAAATGCATATTAAAGTTTAATTTAAATCTATGATGAAATTTATGTTATTCAAACCTTTATTCTATAATTGAAATGTGTCTGTATATATAATTGCAGCTTATGCCTACTTGAAATAAAGAAAAGATATGGCTGTAGTTTCAATTAAAATACACAAACAGAACAAATTAAAATGAACACATGGATAAAAATAAAAAAACAAATCCACTTCACAGAAGTCAAAAGCAGATAGATGAACAATTAATATGGTGAAGTAGCAAAACAGAGTTTAATTAATATTTATAACAATTTTAATGGAAATTGGCCTGATAACTAAGCAATGTTTAAATTTACTTTTACACAATGACATTGTCCAATGGTCCCCTTGCTTCCCTCTGGAGCATGTTCCTATATTTAGTAACGGCGATGGTATATGATAAAGAAAGTTACATTATGAAAAGTTGTAAGAAACAGATTATTGAGATGAGGCCTACTGCCTAATTAATGATCAGAGCAGAAAAATTTTCCTTACCAAGATATGTGCATTGTAAATTGCATAAAATTACTTATTAGAAACTGAACAATTTTTTTGTGTCTTTTGGAACATTTCTGTTGGATGACTATTCTTAAATGCAATTCTTATTATTAATTTATTTCAAACAAGTTCTGAAGTTAAATATAATAATAAAAGTAAAATAATAAAATTATTATTATAATTACTATTAGGAATGGGAATTTATAAGCACTAAAATCATAATGAAATCGAATGAAGTTATGTTGATATTTACTGTAGACAACATGTGGGAGGGGTATAATATGTCACAAATTACAAATCAACCTCTTCCTTTACATCTATCATTCATTAGTTCTTGTTTATCTGCCGGCCCATGGCTCATAGCATGTGTTCTTGCTTTTTTTTTGTGCTGACCTAGTAGTTAAGTATATATAATTTGATATCAGGTGCTTAAGAATTCCCATGCGTAATTATTTACTTTGATGGTTCTGTTGTTTTGCGAATATGGCGTTTCCATTGTAATCAATGTCATCTTCTGCCTTCCGTTTAGTCATTTTTATTTTTATTCCTGTTCCATAGGTTTTTATTGTTTTCCCTTTTCCTTCTAATATTCACTGCGATTAATTTCGCTTCCATCTCATTTTCTTCAAAAATAAAACGTACAAAACTAAATGAACTGCACTGTTAAGTTTTACCTAAACGTTTCCAGCTGTTTCCTGCCTTAATGAACAAAAACATGTTTTCCATTTTCAGGTGTACCAACGTCTAATGCTATAACAGTACGGACTACTATACAGTAACATATAGCATGTAACGTGCACACCCTGCTTCTACTTCAGTGAGATTATTTGAGTAATGGGTTGCCTGAGAGCGGCTGCTTACTGCGGAAGTACGGCAGCTGCAACCAGAATAAGGGAAATAAAAGTTGCCGCATGTAAATTTAGTATTTTTATTTTATAGTTATATTTTTACTGAAAGCTTAAAATGATAATAGGTGCTAATCTGTATTATAAGAGATGTTGAAAATAATGCTTCTCAGCGGCAATACATTGCCGGCATCTGCGTAGGAAATTTCTGTGTCTCATCTAACTTTTCTTCCGTAAAAACACGGTGGTTTAAAGCACGTTTCTTATCTTGAGAGTTCCTGTCTCTCGTAACTTTTTGAAAAGTTGGCCAACAGTTTCAACACGATTTCCAAGATATTTTCTAGCGAATCATTTTTGACTTCTCTGCAAGAATCTGTTACCACAAATGTACTGTCCATAAAAAATTATTCTTCAAAACTATCATTTTATGTAATGGCATAACTATTGAAGTACAATTATACAGTTTACACACAATGAAAGCACCGAGTAATTCAAGATGTTTAAGCGCCTCAAGTAACTGCAAGCTACTACCTACACATGCATTACGCAGACTTGACTGCTGTCTTCTTCCATTACGCAGTTCGCGCTTTGCCGACTCGTAGCTAAAATAAGCTCATTGTATAATGATGCTCTGGCAGAGTCTTTAAAACTTTGAAACTACTCAATCACATTACATGTGTACTTTGGTTCATTTTCCATGTTCTTGACTGAGATCTTTTTATTCATTTTAAATGACAAAAATAAGACACGTTTTTACACGGATTATAAATCAGTATCCTACTGGGGCTTTTATTTTTATTTTAACACATGTGAGGCTAAAGGGAATCTGAATGCGGTTATTGTTCTATTACGATCACCAAATAATATGTCCGTATTATATGAACTCGTATTCACCTCTAACATTATTTTAATCAAGCCCTTTTATAAAATTAAGAAATATTCTATGAGTAAGGTCTGAGTCATCGTGCTTACTAAGCGCGGCAACAAAAACCGAAGCTCCAGTCCCTAGCGACAGCGGAGAGAGCGGAGCCCCGCTGTCGCGAAAGGAGGAGGGTTGCTTTTAAGAGAGTAAATTTTACATGTATTATTTTTTTTTTAAACGTAACGTTACCTTGTCCTACTTCACTTTCTGGTACAATATGTTGTTCCTTATTACAAAACTGAATTATTCACTTTTTACCACGCGTTATCTTATTGGAATTCGACATTAATTAAGACACACACACACACACACACACACACACACACACACACACACACTTACCTTAACGCTAACCTCAGGTAATCCTAGAAACCGGTGGATCCAATGATTTGCTGCGATGCTACGGCCTGACTGCCTACGGTCGCCTTCATTTCGTAAATACATATTGATAAGGGCGGGTAAAGCACTGTAATCTCCTTTGATTCCAGCGAAAAAAAGCATAAATATCAATTTATAGAGCATTGGGTGTGTGTGTGTGTGTGTGTGGTACTACTATATTGGTGAGTAAATCATTGTAATGGTGATAAATCTCCTTTAACTCCAAAAGAAAGAAAAATATCAGGACGGGAGGATGTGAACTCACTACCTTTACTCCTATAGCATGAAGCTCTAACCATCTGAGCTATCAAGCCAATGTGTTAGCTTACCGTATTATCTAGCTATATCTGTGGAAGTCTCTGCCGTCGGCTTTCTCCGCTACCGCTCGGGAGTGGCTCGGGACTGGAGCTCCAGTGAATTTGTCCTGTCTGTAATGAAAATTCAGTTGTGTACCTGCCCTTGTAACCACAAGACATGTTTATCAACCATTCGTATTCTATGGGTAAGTTAATCTGTGTTTATTCTTTTTAGGCCGGCATTCTTGTTTTCCCTCATTGTACCTGGCACCGAATCTTGATGAAAAAATTAAGTCTCATTGCCACATACTATATTGTAGTATATAAAGACAGTGTATGTATATAGTAGGTGTAGGTAAATAAAACATCACATGAATCTTTTGCAATATCGCGAAAATTATATCAGTTGTAGTTACTGGTGGTGTGAATTCTCTTGCACTTCCACTCTAAATGTACGACGCACTTGGCACCAATAGTACCTTGAACTCACTTTCTACTTCCCTAATACGTTTATTTGTAACATTTATTTAGTAGTGATTAACAGTTCGGAGTTACTATCTGGAAACTACAGGTAAGAAGTTCACCACGAACGAGGTGTCACTGTCCTCTTCTTAGACTGTGTTTTTACTTTGACGTACTTCACAGAGGGGTGTAAATGCTTAAAGGAACCACGAATTTGTTATTCATATATACTGCATATACAGTGTCGATAATTATGCACTTATTGTAATTACCTCAAAAGATAGAATATATTTAATCTGATAATTTTGTCCGATATATAAGGATAATGGAGTAAAACTCTCAAGTTTATTGACTTATTCTTACGGCACCTTACATGAAATACAAAGAAATTCTGAAAACTTTTATTTAAACTGCCCTTGAGTATAATAGTAAGATTTGTTGACCACCGGGTAACATATTTGACAGCCAACTTAGTCAAGTGGTTAGCTTTAATGAATGCTGGCTGGGAGGACCTTGGTTCGATTTCAGGTATTTCTTATGAATTTTTCTAAGTTAGGTCTGGAACGGGGTCCTCGTGAGGGTAATTGGGGAACTGCCTATTGGACAGTTGACGTTCTTCGATGTCGATAGTCGCGTGATAGGCTGCCGGCGGATTGCCGGCATATTGATCACGACATGCCCTTACCCGTAGAGTGCATACCGGAACTTCGGAGATGCTAAAGTTCCAGTCCCGAGCAACGCAGTTCTAACTGCTCCACCGCCCGCAATTCCAGCAGCTCCAACATTGCAAATGTTGCATGTATTGTTATTTCTTAGTCCAACCGAATGGGGTGTTGAGAAGGGCCTTAAATCACTATAATTTTATCACGCGTTGTCTTGTTGAAATTCGCAATTAATTCATATGTACACACATTAATCTTAACGCTAACCTTGGGTAAATCCTAGAAACCGGTGGACCCAGTGGTTTGCTACGGCTCGCTACGGCCTGACAGTATACGCTTGCCTCCTTTCGTAAATATAAATTGATAGAGGCGGGTAAATCACTGTAATGGTGGCAAATCTCCTTTGATTCCAACAGAAAAAATAATCGTAAATGTTAATTATAGCTCATTGTGTGCGTGGTACTATATTACCGAATAAACCATTCATTGTAACGATGGAAAATCTCCTTAAACTCCGGCAGAAAAAAAAAGTCAGAACCACTACCTTCATAATTATAGATGACGTTCTAACCACATGAGCTATCATGTGGTGGTGCTTAAGAGCCTTATTATTTAGCTATGTTTCAAAATTACACTACCTTCTGCTTTCTCCGCTATCGTTCGGGATTGACTCGGGACTGGATCTCCGGAAGCCCCGAAACTCCGAGATGCATTCTACGGGCAAGGAAAAAATCTGAGCACGTTCCTCTGCAATTCTGCTCTCTATCAATGATATAGTAAGGAAGCAAAGGTCACTGCGGCAGGCCATGGCCCGAATTCGTGTTGTAGCGCTATAGAAAACCATGAAATTTTGGGAAATGGTGATCACAGAAGCGCTAAAGGCAATTTGCGGAATACAGGAAGTGTCTACCAATCCAATCGTATGTGCAAGTTAAAATGTCTGTGTAAGAGGAAATCAACCATACGCTTATCTAAATCTGCAGTCAATGTAGAGGAAAGTGCTACCAACGGAGCCATAAAACATAAATCACATTCAAAATATATAAAAAAATACTTTGATTATTGGTGCTTGCGTTGTCATAATAGCTTTATTAATAAAACTCCAGAAATGCTTTTGACTAAGTTTTTCCTCTATCTTCGTTGATTGTTTATATAGCTGGGAGCTGGAGAGATGGCTAGTTAGAGGAATGTGTTGATAACGTCCAATTGTTATCAACTATTAATATTCTTCTTTAGTTAACGCGAAGATAGACCAACTCTTTTAAGTATTTGAATAGATGATGGCACACATACAGTACGTAATGTTTTACTTGGAAGATAAAGCCCTCTCCCTGCATGCCATCTCTCCAGCTCCCAGCAGTAACCTGCCACTGCAATGTTACTAAACAGCGGTTTTATTTCTTTACGAAGAAATTTTGACGTAGTCTCTTGAAATTCTTAAATTCATCCCCAACGATGTCTGTCGATTCTTTAAATGTGTCTCGTGTTCATTTCATATGTTCAAATAATGATAATATCGTTAAGAGCTGAAATACAATTTTTAAAATTCAATTAAACATACGACCCTCTTAGAATGACTGATATTGAATAATTTTAATTAAATGAAATATGAGAAACAAAAGAAAAGAAGAAAATATGTTTACCAACTTTGAAACTGAAAAAAGACCCTGTCAACTCTATTGATTAGATGGTATAATATTTAATTTGTGATAGCAGAAGTTAATTGAAACCAAGTTTATTTAATACGCCCGACATATCTTAATTTAATTTGTATTATGCCGGCACTTTGATATGCGGCTGTATTTACAATATGCCTGGGGTAAACAATTATATTTTAACCTAAAATATCTTCAGGCTGTAATTTCTGTTTAACAAGGTTTTATTAAGCACTGCTGCTGTGAATGGATTACTAATATATTCCAACCAGTCTAATAAAAGAAAATAAATAAAATGCAACGGTTTGTTCGACAAACCTGAAGTGTAAGGCGGGTGTTGAATGTGGAAGAATTTCTACATTTATAGATTCTAATTCTTCAGCTATCAACTTAATATTAACATATTTACCAACAAATATGATTTGTTAGTTATTGTAGTAGAGATCATAGGTAAAAGGAATTAATTTGGTCACTGTAACCTTCTCTTACAGAGAGGAGGGAAATACAGTTCAAAAGGTGCCTTTAATTTTTCATGCTTGTTTATACATAAGCGAGATGTCTGGGGGTTTGTTCCCCAAGACTACCTTCCTTGACTGAGGGTTTTCCAGGTTTTCCTTAGTCCTCATAAATAACCTGGAACGCTTCCTTTCAGAAAAAAGTCCTTTCCCAATTTATTATTTCATATCGTGTATCGTCAATGTCTATCGTCTGTGATGGCAGAACAGTAATAACGAGAGTTAAATACTATTCAAAAAATCTTAAGTTTTAGAAGAAGCTGAAATTTAAATATTGTATATGCATTCAGATTTGAAATTCTTGTTGTAATCCATATTTAATATATAAAAATACTATTTTGTAAATAAACATTTAGAATAGAAGAAGTTTCATTTATAAGTTTCATATTAATATTTTATTCTATTTTATTTGACAACTTTTCTAATTTTCTGTATGATATGTGCTGTCCAGCCTGTACTGATTTTGCAAGAAACTCGGTACATCTGTCTGTGAGCTAATCTTAAATATGTGGGTATTATATCTGCCATAATCATATATGTATAGCTTTAGCCATCGAAGTTTCTTATGTGCATTCCATGAAAAGTAATTCTTGTATCATTTCAGATATTTATACAAATTAATTACCATTAGTATTATAATCAGGGAGTATAGAACGAAAAGCTCGCAAGACGTCGTCCAGCAAATGCCAGTGCTGGAAATAAAGTAACGGCTAAATATTCACAAGTACCCAACATTTTATTCTAGTTACTTTTACATTTTCTGGAAAATGCTGGAATACCGGAGATAACCTTTCTTTATTTATGTCTGAGAAAGTGCAACCCCTCTGCAACAATGTAGTGTGACTTGTTCTGATTTCTGAGGTTATCTCTCTCGCCGTTCATCACAGTCCATGTCGATTCTAGTGGTCTAGTGATACCATACTTGTCCCGTAGACTCAATATCGCCGGCTAGGTTCCAGGGATTTTTTCGGGTGTAAAAAATCGGCCGTTTCATGCTCTGAATTGAATGAGAGACTCATCACACGAAATTTAAGAGCGTCCTTAAATAAACCAAGTAAATAAATAAAAATCACCAATCCATCTGAATTTGATTGAATTAAATCGACATATTGCGTTTTGAGGACTGAACGACTTGAACATGGCTTCACATCCTTGTCGAAAGTGGGACATCCAATGAACCACCGTGCGTTATTATCAAAGGCTTATGTCATTCCTGCCACGTGTTACTTCAATTTTAATCCATGTACGCTGCTCACTTTTAGAAAACATCGTCTGAGAATGGTCCAGTTTGCACTTCTGTTTGACAACCTCGTAATCATCCGTCTATACTTAGTGCACTGTAACGCTGAGTATGTTGAACGGCTATGTCCTTTCTCTAGAAGTGCTGAGAACATCGTCCTTTTATCTCAATTAGCAGCGTGATGTCATTGTTGCCAACATTCTAGTGCTTGTACTATTTCGAACATTTGAGTACTCAGCACTTAATCTCTTCTTGAATATACTCGTATGTAATAGGCATATGAACCGTGACTAATCTATTATTTCTTAATTTTCAGTATAGCAAAAAACATGTTGTTATTGAGTAATATAGTGATAAATTTATAACATTATATTGTATTATTTTAATTTGTTGAATAGTTTTTAACGCCCGTTTTAATTACTGAGGCAGCATAGGCAGTGGACACCAATGATACATGAGACGAAATAATAAAGTGGTAAAGGATTTTTTTTTAAGGAAGGAAGCGTTCTAGGCCGAAGTTTAGGGTATCTCCTCGGCATTTGTCATTTATAAGGACTGGGGAAAACCTGGAAAAAATCCTCAGTCAGGGAGGACGGTCCTGGCAGGAATCAAACCCCCATATCTCCCGCCCAAGAATCCGCGGCCAAACGACTCGCCCACCCGTGGCGGTATATTGAATTTCCAAATCTGTAAAGATCATTTATATTTAATTTTAAAATCGGAGGAAAATATCTTTAGACTAAAACCAAAAATAAATTTTGTTTTTCATAAATTGTAATAAATATTTTAAAGAAAATATTTTTAAATGGTAATCTTTGAAGAAAACAGCGCCATGTGCATAAAAATTTCCCTATATATCTGAGACGTATAATACCTCCAAATAAATAGGGTGATGTACTTTTTAAATACGAACTTTTAATTAAATATGTGCTAGCTATAGATTTGATGTTTACTACTTCAATGAATAAATATACAATTCCAAAAGTTCATCAAGTATTATTTTTTCTCTCCCAACTTCCGCGCATTAATAAAGAAATATATCGAAAGGGATGGCTCAAACGGTAAAGATTGGGATTCCTATTTGACAGATCCTACTTCCAAATCCCTTGGCGCCGGACACACTGACCTTGAATGGCTGTCCCTTATGCGAATGCTGGGATACATCTTTTGTTTCCACGAATTTTCCGCTATCCCATTTCACATCACTTCATCCCATTGATTCTGTTACAGAACGAAAAGTGTTAGGATGGTGTGGGTATGTGCGGTGTTGCGGTGGTTTGCGCTTTGCAAAGATTTCTGACCCGGCATCTTGTAGGGAAGTTGCCCTTCTGAGAGGCTCGAACTCCTTAGAGGAAGAGCTTCCCCGCCATCGAGGTGCTCTATTTGAAAACATTATTAGGGACCCATTTACGTCAATGCCTCACTGCCCATGGATCCTGGCCACCTGGTGTCTCTCTTGCCTTATCTCTTTCTCTGGGAAGTGCCTTCACGGCATAAACGGCCAGTCTTTAAGCAAAGCTGAAGTACCGCATTATCCTCCTCCATTCCTAATAACACAACTCAAACCAACAAAAGAGTATAGCACATGAATTTACAAAAAATATTTGTGTTTTAATTACAATGAGGAACAACTGAATGCCAATTAAAGCAACATTCTTTGGAAATCATGTGACTCGAGCCTAGATACTTGTGTTATTTATTAGCGAATTCCAAAGGAATGTACCTATTACAGTTGCAACCATGGGATGATTTTTGAAAAATTTCTTCAAAATCTCCATCGAGCCTACCCACTAGGCACCGAAAATGACAATGAAAAAAACTATATATATAACAATAATTAAAGAAGCAGAAAATGAATAAAATGCATAGATAGACACATATTATCTATTTTATCTTTTTCCTGTTTCTTTAGTTATTAGTATTTTAATTACATTGTTCATAGTGCTACTGTATTTTTCATTTATATTATATACATATGCGTGTGCGTTCGTGCCAGAGCGCCCGTTAACGTTCTAGCGGCCGTAAATGTTTTTTCTCAATAAAATTTGGTATATAATCGTCAATTAACAAACAGTTTGTTATCCAGCAAAATTGGACCATTAAGGGTGGAGATTAACCTATAACGGGGGGGATGAAATTGAAACATTTAAAAATTGCTCTAGAGGCCCCAATTTTTGTTTTTTCTCAAAGAAACTTTGTAGGTTTATTTCAAATAAAATTATAAAAGTAATTTCTGAAAATCAGGTCATTAGGAGCAGGGGTATATCTAAAATCTGACTGGAGGTAAACATTGCGGCCGCAATTTTAAATTTTTAAAAGGAAACTCGGTATATGCCATTCAAATAAAACAAGAGTATATTTTCTGAAAATCAGTGAAATCAGATTTGGAGGGAGGTTTATTTGAAATCCAAAATTTAAAAATCGCTCTAGCAGCATTAATATTTTTTTTTCGCAACGAAACTGCATATATACCTTTTAAATAAAATTAGAAAAATAGTTTCTGAAAAGCAGGGAAATCGGGCCATTAGGTGTGGGGTTTTATCTGAAACCCAAAAATTTAAAAATCTCTCTAGTAACACCAATATCTGTTTTTCACAAAAAAAAAAAACCTCGGCATATACTATTTAAATCAAATACGAAAAACATTTTCTGAAAATCAGCGAAATCAAATTATTAATAGGGGAAGTTTAACCGAAACCTAAAATTTAAAAATTACTCTAATGCCTAATATAAGAAAAATAGTTCCTTAAAATTATGGAAGTTGGACCATTAGGATTAGGGGTTATGCTTGAAAATAGAAATTTAAAATGCGCTCTTGCTTTTAATTTTCTCTTTATTATTTTCGAATAAAAAGACAAATTATTTCAGCATATAAACTATATTTATAACGATGCATTCGTTTTATATTTAACAAAAACATCGTCATGAAGATAGCAAATGTGAAATATCAATCTAATATTTGTATGTAAGAGCGCTCTGTAATAGCCTGCAGAAAACCTTTGGGTTACAAATTTTTAATACAATAACATTTAAATTAAATTTCAAAGCCAATGAGAATCGATGAATCCTTCGATTTCTTATAGTTGATTTGGTATATTTGCTTAGTACATTGTAATTGTTTTTAAATAGTAACTGCGTTTATTTTATTGAAATATATGAACATCTTAAATACATAATGTAGCTCGAAACGTTCTATTATTTCTGTTTTAGTGAATGTAAAGATGATATCAAGTGCACA
Organism: Metallyticus violacea; assembly: GCA_030762175.1. Classification (NCBI taxonomy): domain Eukaryota; kingdom Metazoa; phylum Arthropoda; class Insecta; order Mantodea; family Metallyticidae; genus Metallyticus; species Metallyticus violacea. Next base: position 104,036,544 of record CM060842.1, read on the forward strand.
GTTCATAAAAATGATTATATTTAAAAATATTTTAAAATATCCACATAGTGTAGCTTTTTCAATTAGTAGTCATTTATTTCATTTATTTATTAGTATACTATTAATTTTTGTGGTTTAATCTCAATAATAATAATAATAATAATAATAATAATAATAATAATGTGAATTCTCTTTGGTGATACTTATAAATTGTAAGAAGATTAATTTTGTTCCCCTAAATGCCACACAGTAATGGTATAACTTATTTAATTTCATTAAATAATTAGGTCATAATTTTGATTTTATATTCTTTTTTAAAGTTATCGTACTCTACTTGGTGAGGAATTCGCTTAGTTTACGCAGCACCTGCGTGACGCACTTTTGTGTTATAATAATATATTGGAATAGTTAAACCAAAATATCTACTTTGTTTGCTTTTGAAGCGAGTTATTATAATTTTACAATAAGCATATACCTCCCTTTTAGGCAGCGTTTATTAATATCAGAAAACAAAAACTAAAGTAAAATGTTTGTTCATTAAAGCAGTTTTGCATAAGTTTCTGTGTTGCGGCAAAGTGGCATTGTTTGCCGGAAGTGAGTAAGGTGAACCGCAAGATATAGGCAAAGTTTATTACAAAAGCATTTTCCGTTGCGGTTGCTAATACCTCTGTTCTATTGGGATGCTTGCGTGGCGCCTCCGCATGAATATGCTGTTCAGAAGAGAAAATTCTGCGACGCTGTTCACAGACGATCGCCTTTTACGGTCTAAATCGATAGTTTACCAACTCTCTCTCACTTGATGACGGAGACGAGAAGAAAGGATCTGCGATAAGGACAAACGACCACAAATAATTGGAAATGTGAAGAGTGCGGCTGCATCCAGAAACGCTGCTGGGAACCATATTTAAGGCGCGGAGTGCCTCACCGCCACCTAAATGAAATGCATTGAATTAATGGAGTTCCTATGGGTAGAGTTTGCAGATCTCGTTTTCCGAAACTTCTAGGTAGAAGTTTATCTGCGCAAGGAAAACTCTATGAGAATCACAGAAATAAGGAGTATGCACAACATTCTAGTTTTATTTCCGGTACATGTTTTGCCTCAACCGCCTTTCGATATCGATCGCAACTAAACGGCGAAGGAGGTGGAAATTCAGTGTCTGGTTTTCAGCTCCGGAAAAGCCGCTGATGTTTCAACACTTATCAAAATAATTTTCAAGCAGGGCACTTGTCTAACCGTCTGTATAATGTGCTACATATACAAGCGAGAAAAAATTCGATAGCTTGTATTTCCCGAGATAATTAACGTTCATTAAAAATGTATACATCATTAAAACTAATGGGCACTCGACATCAATATACTAACTTGTTTTTATTTATGCATTATATTTTGTTTTCAATTTACTGGAGTCAAAACCAAACTTCGAAAAAAATATTGCTTCCAACAGTTATTAACTTTACACAACAAACATAGTTCTGATATAATAACTGCAATATATTCAATTTATAGCAATGAAAACACATGAGAAATGCTGAATCATGTGGGCTCCAAATGTAAAGACATTTTCTTATGATGTTTGCAACCAAAATGCCCTACTGCAGGGATATTCTTCTCCTAATAACCTTAAATTCTAAATTCAACTTAAGACATATTTGATGGAACTACAGGTATCATTTTCTCACTCTTTTATGCTATGCAGCGGTTTTTATTAGACGGGTATTAATTAAATAAGTAAAATATGTGAAAGGAAAGATTTTGGAAGGATTAAATTAATTTATATATTAAGGACTGGATTAATGATTGAGATCTCAAGGTCAAATGATAATTTCTTCCTCTCCGATGGTTGATTTCCGCTGACTTATATTTTGCCACGACTGTCGAGACTCTGCTGCTGGATACTTTTATGATCCTATGGCCATAGGGAAGGAATCTTGGGGATTAATAATATTTCTCCTTATACGAAATAAAACACAATTTATTGTTCATAAACTATTCCACATAAAATGTACTCCAGGAAATAACTGCTGGAGAATATGTGCCACTTTCGCACTAAATATTGCGATTGCTCTGACGTTAACGCTCTTGAATAACTCTAATACTCTGCTCTTGAACTCCACTAAACTCAACTAATTATGAGAGGCAATAGCCTACTCCTCACTAATAATTTTCCACTGATACTTTTGGACTGAACTGAACTAAACTGATAGTGGGACTACTAGTGCCAACCCTTCCACACTGATAGCGCCCCAAATGAACACACTTCCAACAGAACTGAGAGAATCTGGATCGACTGCCCCCTGGGCTGCAAAATTGCAAGACTAAATAAACGTGGTGGTGTGCCGGTTTCACAAAGCTATTTTAAATATGTTTTTAGAAAAATCTAGAATATTTCCCCCCATTTTCGGATCTCTGTTGAGTAATCTATTCCCCCCCCCCCGATTCTTTCTTGCTATATTATTGGTCAGATGACTTTCGTGACTTTATGCATGTAGATATCAACTGAAGCTGCTAGCTTCTTCCCTTGGAGAGGTTATCGACCTGTCTTTTCACCCCCGTATGTTTATTAACTTTCGCTCTTAGCTAACATGACAAAAACACAACTCCCTAAATGTAAAAGAAATAAACATCTTTTCAAGGACGATACTTTAGAATTCTCTCCAGAAAATATCAGTTCTGCTTGAGTCATCTTTTACAAAATATTATTACAATAGGCAACAGAAATTTCCAGGTAAGATTTTATGGCTGGGGTAGCTTTCTACACTCTGGGAGGAAAATAACAATACAGACAATGATCCAACACCTGCACAGAAATAGAAATGAAACTACACTCATGCTTAAAATAAGGAAGTTACATAAAATTACTTACTATAATCACCCTAATTAAATTTTGGGGTGGTAGCAGCACATAAATACTGTCTCAGCTATTTTATTCTACAGTATTTTCTGGTACCTACCAGGGGCATTTTGATAAGTTATCTACCTGAACAGGAAAATGGAGCTATCACGCACTTAGTTCATTTTTTTCAGCATCTAATCCCTTTGTAATTTAAGGATGTATCTTCTGTCTACCAACAAACCCATCGCCCTTTCCTTCATGGCATCATCATTGGAATATCCCCTTCCAAGAGGGAATTTCCTCAGGTTTCGAAATATAAATTAATCATTGGGGGAGAATACATGTTGAAACACAAAGTACTTGATATAGCTCTTGATTTGTGAAAGAGCAACATGTCCATTGACAGTTTTCCACACCGTTTCTCCTGATGGCCTTATGTAGCAACTTCTCTGTATACCTCTAAAGTATGCAAACATGGGTAAGGTTATTTTGAGAGATTTGGAGCGAGTATTAAAACATTTGTTTAGTGCCATTTGAACGAAGAGCATGGGTGAGGATGGGTGATGTACAGATGAACAGAGAATGCCAAAGGAAGGGATTTTGGAAGCAAATCGGATTAAGGTATGAAGATATGGATAGAGAGATTATGCAAGGTGCAACAAATGAGAAAATCGCTCTCATTTTCTTTAAGGAAATGAAGATAACTTTTGGAAGATATATTGACAAGTGCAGCAAAGAGAAAAGAAGAGGTGATTGCTTGATTTATTTGTTAATTTTGTTTATTTACGGAAGTCTTTAACATCTCAGATCATCAGCATCCCATTCAATTCAGGGTTTTTGCGCTAGAAAAAATCCATCGACCCTGGCCGGGATTGAACCCGCGATCTTGAGTCTACGAGGCACCACTAGACAACCAGGACCGACTTGTTTTTTTTTAATAGTGTTTAACGCCCTTTTTTACTATTGAGGCACCACAGGCGGTGAACATTGATGATGCATGAAATGAAATGATATATAGCGAAAGGATTTTTTCAGGAAGGAAACGTTCCAGGCCTATGTTTAGGGTACCTTCCCGACATTTGCCATTTATGAGGAAAACCTGGAAAAAACCCCAGTAAGGGATTCCTGGTAGGATTCGAGCCCAGAACTCCCGTTCACGAGTCCGCGCTTTAACGACCTAGGCCACGCTGGCGGTTCCGACCGACTTGATTATGATGTTGGAAATTGAAAGAATACAAAAATACTTGTAAACAGGACTTATACCCCATCCATAAGGGAACTGAAGAATCAATAATATATTGCTTGAATATCCAGGAATGGAAACAGGACTTGTTAAAGAAAAAGTGCTGGAATAAGAAAAGTAATGGTATTTAGGAACATTTTTGAGGATGATGACCAGACTAGGAAATTAGGTGACTTTTTGTTTAAATGTTAAAGAAAATGCAGAATAAATTTATACACAAAAAGGGGGATAAAACTGAGACAAATGAAAGCATAGTATTACTAGCATATTACAGTTATAAAAGTATCTGTTCTTTTGGTTTTTGTGTTAATAGATTTGTTAGGATATGCTCAGATTCACAACTGTAGACATCCATAACTTTGTAATATACTTAGAACTAATTTCATTAGATCACTTCTCCATAAAGTGGAGGGTTTCTCCACTGATTGTGAAATTAAATGGCATAAATTCCAAAAGCAGAACACTCTCTGTATCGCAAAAATGTTAGCCATGACTTTTCCTGATTCTGACGAACAAGGAATTACTTGGGGTGGGGCCCTTATGCCTCCATTCCATAAACTGTTGTTTGATTCTTAGACATAGTAAAGAACTCAGGTTTTGCCTCCAATAAAAGTCTCTGAGAATCATCATGCTTTTCTTGGAGGAGGTCTAAACTCTCTTAAATGAATTCCTGACCTGCTGCTTTAGTGTTAGTATTCGAGATTTCTATCCGAAACTGACTTTTGCACTACCTATGAATAATTATTTGATTGTTCTCACTGAAACGCCCAGTTCACAGAATATTGCCTTATTCTTGACGCAACTATCTTGCATAATTGCATTTTCCAGTTTTATCACATTCATTATGAAGATACCTAGTATGGAGGCTATCTTCAGAGGAATCCTGTCCCTTTTTAAATAGCTTGGCATAAAAATTCACTTGCTAGTTGGAAGATGAACCATTAAAATATAAAACATTCATCCTCCCTTGGAATTCTTTAGGCTTCTTCCCCTCATTTGCGAGAAATTTAACCACAAGACTAAGCTCCAACTCATCAATTTTACTCTGTATTCCTACTTTTCATCCTTTCAATTCCAGAGCTTACTGCAGACTGATCTGTAGATCCATAAATTTCCTGCCTAAGAATTTTTGGTATGATAAAGACAAAAACCATATTTACTTTTCACTATAGTTACCTTTTATTGCAATACACTTCTCACATGCTTGAATTAATACTTCAACCCCCCCCCCCCAATAGTTAAAGGTCTTGTCTACAAAATGGGCATAAACAGCGTCCATCACTTCTTCGTCACACTTAAATTTCCTTCCTCGAAGTGCCTTCTTGAGTTTTGAGAAGAAGAAATAGTCACTGGGAGCTGGATCTGGGCTTTAGGGTGGATGATCGATCTCCTTGAAGTCACAGCTCTTCATAGCTTCCTTTGCAACAAGAGATGTGTTCAGGCGCTTGTCTTGAAGAAGGCGCACACCACCATTCAGCTTTCCTAGCGTTTTCTCTTTGATGGAAGCACGTAGTCTGTGCAGTAGGCCAGCATAGTACTCCCCATTTACCTCTCCTTGAAGTCAATGAAGAGTATTCCTTCACAGTTCCAAAAGATTGTGGCCATGATCTTCTTGGTTGACTGGGTGACCTTGGCCTTTAGAGGCGATGTTTCACCAGGTTTACCCCACTCTATTGATTCTCTTTTGGACAAAGGGTCAAAGTAGAGTACCATAGTTTCATCTCCTGTAACGGTGGTTTGCAGAAATTCTCTCTCTTTGCCACAGCAGAGTTCCAAAAATGCTTGACAACAGATGACTCTTTGCCTCTTTTGAAATGAGGAAAGAATTTTAGGCATCAATCTTGCACTAACCTTATTCATGTTTAAATGTTCATGAATAATTTTAAGGAAGAACTGTTGTTTGAAAAAGACCTAACCTTGCTGCTATTTCTGTAACTTTGAGCCGGCCACAATTTCTCCTTCCACAAGAACGATGTTTTCAGGAGTGAGCACCTCCAAGGGCCGACCTGCACGCTCTTCATCTTCAATGCTTTCTCGACCCATTGGAAAAACTGTGGCCCATTCTTTTACGGTAGTATATGAAGGGGATGATTCCTTACACACACACACGCACGTACGCACACAAAAATCGCTGTATAATTTAATTTGGAGTAAGTCCTTATTTTGTGAAGAACTTAATAACACCTTAATACTCCATTTATAACAGCTTGATACTCCATTTTGAACATGTCACTATCTTCTACAAATAGCCTTCTTTATATAAGTATATCTGAGCAGCTGAACACAGAGGAACTGAAGTTATGACTGGAATTATTTACTTAACAGATACGGTATGGCACCAGATAAGACTTTTGTGAAGGCGATAAGCCTTATCGGTGAGATCGGAAACTTATGGACCTACCCTCGTATGTTTCAAGCTATGACATATTCCAACCTGCACTTGAAAGCTAAGCCTTCCAGCAATGATATAACAAACCGGTATGGATAATTTATTGAATGCTTTTCTATGTACTAAATCATGAACTTTTTCAAAATATTCTGGTTCATGTATGTGGGTCTTTTCAATTTACCACTTCCTATCTGACATTGCCTCAAAAAATGTACGCTTTTAGGTTAGCATCAACCTTTTCCTGGCTAGCAAATTGTACTCTATTGGAATATCTTTTTTGCTTTTTACAAGCATTTAACGTTACGTGCTCAATTTATAAGTATTCAAGACTATGAGTGCAATAAATAAGACGCAGTTCATCGGCGCCTAAGTTAGTTTGCATTTGCCGTTTTAGAGCAAGGGAAATATCTGGAAATAATTTCATTCAGGCAGATTTTTCCCATGGGGATCTGTGGAAGCCATCAGATTGACTAGCAAACACAGTGCCTGGGGCATGGACCTCATTGCTACCAATGTGAGCCGACAAACTTATATAATTGAAGCTTTGATTAATAAAAATTTTATGATTATCGGTCGCATCACCAATCAGTAGAATATTTAGTTTGCAGCAATAGGAACCAGTCACAATGACATTTAATAAATTATAAAACTATCATTTTTGTTTCTTTTATTTACGAAATGCACCGATCGAAGACAGATTTTTAAAAAGGTTTTCGTTTTTAATGCATTTTAAGGGTGTTGAATTAGCACAATATATGTGGGTAATTAAGTGGATTGTCTAATTTTTCAATTATATGAAGTGCATAAGTAAAGTTAAGCATTTTGAGAGTGATAAATGCATTGAGATTTGTAGTACCTTTTTGTACTATCTTGCCCTATTTACTTGCCAGTTGGGCATTGGAGTTCCGCACATTGAAATGCGCTCATCAAGAATTGGCGGACTACATTATGCAGAATGATGAAGGTAAAGATGGGGATGAGATGACAATGGAGCAGCGATGTAATGAGCTGCCAGAGAAACCGGAGAAATAATAGCTTCGTTCACCAGAAATCCAACTTATGGTTGCTGGGATCGAAGCCAGGCCATCTCGGTAGTGAACAGTATGAGTACTGAAATTTTGTTCCGCTTGTATTTTTATGTTATGATATACCTAAATAATTTTCTGCGCGGCTGTCATCTTGTTTTACGAAACTGGGCCTATCAATGCCGGTCTTACGCTCAGTGTATGCGATTTCAGATCAAATGGCATCAAGCAGTGATTGATAGAGAAGACGAAAAATATATCTTCATGCAAATATTCATGGTGCATTTGCAGAATTTTTCCGTCACTAAATTTCCACAAAAAGTAAAAGATGCCTGTTTATTTGGTTTATTTACGGATGCTCTTTAACATCTCAGGCCATCAGCATACCATTCTATTGAGGGTGTGAAACGGCCGACAAATTTTGCTCTGAGGCCTCTTCTTTCAGGCAAGGATAAGATGCAAAAAGAAGATGCGGTGTCAACGTTATACGTATCTCATTAGGCTGATATGGTTTCTTTTACGTATATTGATACTTCCGTTCTCGTTCTGTTTTAAAACCAGATCAGAAAACATGTTCCCATAAATGCAAGTACGAGAATTTAAACTTCATTTTTTATAAGCTACTTTGTGCCCCACTCCCCACAAAACAGCCCTTGGAATGCATGCCTAATCGATTCCTGGCCCATAGGACACTTTTTGTCTTTCAATAGGAAGGAGAGATTCACAAGATGTTCTTGTTAGAATTAAAGTCACTTAAGTCACAAACATTTCTGGAATAAATAATGTGTCACCGTAAAACCCTTACAAGAAGCCGGCAAATGAAAACAAGTATGTTATTTTATGGCTATGCGCCATCCAACAAGTCACACAAACCACAGCCTGCTATAAAAGAGTACATTCCCATGCAGTTTAGCTATCTAAAAATTCAGTTCAAAGTTCAGTATGGAGATATCTCGTCAAGAGACTCCTTCTATCCTGAAACTTGAGCAAATGCGGGAAAAATGAAGGATTGGATAGTAAAACGAGAATTTTGGTCTAATTTTAATGTACCAACAATATAATAATTGTATTAATTACAAACTTTTTGTCATAAAAACATTTTCAGTGAATTATAATCACCTCTGTATGATACACTCTATCCTGCAGATGCCCATAGCAAACAGTGTAAATGATGATTGTAGGAGACTAAATTTGCGAACAGGTTCAAACTTTTAATTAGCTTAAATATACTCTTACTTAAAACATAATACTACTGAAACAATGGAGATACATATTTGTTCTCTCATCCCCTTATCAATGTTCTGACGGTTAAGCTCAAATTTCAAGCGTTGGCAGCAATTAAATGCGCAACAAATATCGTTGAGGCGGGAACAAGGGTTAAACTTTTAAGCTGATAGTTAAATATTTGCTAGATTAGTCACTAATTTCAGAGAATGGCAATGGGCAATTCGAATCGGTTGGTAAACGATAGTGAAGGAATACAGTCGAATGTTTTCATTTCGATAGTTTTATTGTTTGTTAAATATAGTTTAGTAAAATGTTTTATTAGGTTATAAACATGTAATATACTTATGTTTATTAACAAATATTATCTACATATGTCGTGATACCAATCTACTTGCCCAACACTTATTATGAAACAAATTGAACCATTAGTAACTATATTGACATTTGAGAACAAATAACCGGATTCTGAACTAGGATCTAATTGTAATTAAAGGTGTCTTATCACAAAGAATAAGATTACTGCAAGTAACTGAAGAATAAAGCTTGAATTACATTTTTCATTATTACTCCTAAGGCATCCAGGCGTTGGACATTGATGATACATGAAATGAAATGATAAATTGGGAAAGCATTTCTCTTTAAAGGAGGAAGCATTCCAAGTCTAAATTTAGGGTACTCCCCGGCATTTGCCATTTGCGAGGACTGACGAAAACCTGGAAAACCGCCACGGATGGCCCAGGTCGTTAAGGCACGGACTAGTGAGCGGGAGGTCTGGGTTTCGGTTCCCACCAGACCGTCCTCCCTGACTGAGATTTTTTCCCGGTTTTTCTCAGTCCTCATAAATGGCAAATGCCGGGGAGGTACTCGTTAAACACTTAAAAAAAAACTGCCAGGGTGGGAATTGAAACCCAGACTTCCCGCTCATGAGTCCGCGCCTTAACGACCACGCCTAATGTATGCATTACATTACACTCTACCAAATTACCAATTTCCTTTTTAATAAATTAAGATGCGAATGATGATTAAACACTATGAACATGATTGTTTATTGGTATATAATTATATAACACTTCAAAGTTACATGGTTCACTTGACATTATTCGATATATGCTGTTTTTAAAATGATTATACAGAAATGTTGAAGTTAATTATAAGAATTAGGTTAGGTTACATCTAGCTCACACTTGATATAATTTTCCGGCTGAAGTATGTAATTCATTTAGGAACATAACACAGTTTTATTTTTGAATCAATACAAAATATGCAGAATAGTACTTGGAGAGATATAGCTTCCATTATTACAACCAATTAAATACTTAAGTCACTCTGAATTAAAATCCTTTGAACAATTTTACCTGCAATCATTTTAGTCTTTATTGCCTTTCCCTTTTTTACCATTGAAATTATCATAAAATTGAATGCTGTTATTTTCATTTATGCAGAATTTATTGTTTTAATTATATATTACAATATATTTTTTTAATTTTTAGTAATAAAAATATAGGCACGTTAATTTAAGATAAAAATAAATACATTTTCAGTAGAATGCTTCGTAACTTTAAAGAGTACTTTAAGCACTTTTATTAACAAATAGTAAATCAATTTCACATAAATATTTCCGAAGTTTCCTATCCTTAAGATTTGTCTGAAACAGTATTTTTGTCAACATCATATATTTAAACTATTTATTTTATTTTTACTTCTAATATTTAGTACTTTTTATTATTATGAGTTTTGTGTCATTTTTATTTTTCACTAACTCATATACCTATAGTTCGTCAGGACCCTGAACAGGCCTTAAGCGCAACCTTTTAAATCGATAATGGCGCTTTCATTTTTATTGAAAAGATATGAAAGTTTCTATATTTCAGAAACTACTGTGATTTTGTAAAAATTGTCAAGTTTTGTGTAGTAACAAAGTCATATCTACTCTGTAAAGGCCTCCTACTAGAGTATAGTTGACTGAATCGTTAAATATTTGAAAGAAAAAAAATTAAATCTTCCCTGTTTTTCAAGTTATAAAATTGCAAGAATACATAATTTAATTCTCTACTTTTAAGAGAAAAAACCTAAAATGTCGATGATGTCTAGCTGCTTGGAGGTCTGATAAATTATAATATAAACGTTATTAGCTTATAGAATTGACAATTGCGCTGCTCCTATCTACAGACGCATGCTCCAGCCTCCCGCTATTGCATGTAGTAGTGCGCAGCTGGTTATTACAAATTCAGTTATATTTCCAAGTCACATACACATACAAGAAAACATCGTTTTGATAAATTTCGATAGAAAGCATTATCGATTCTAAGTGGAAGTAACTGCGACTGGATGAAATCGTTTCGTAAAACGAATGAAACGATAGTTTTCATTCGGATTGCCCATCACAGTGCAGTCATACTTGATGATTATATCAGTTTGCATACCGTATAAACTTAAACTGTGGTACAATGTCATTGCAGCGGCGGTGAAATTATCTATGACTTTTGGTTTTCATTCTATGAATGAATAAACGATGCGAAGATGATTCGCCAATTTCCAAAATGACAACGAAACTCACGAGAATGAGCTCCGACAGGAAAACTAACAAAAAATGTACAACAAGGCTCTCTTAGCAACTATTGAGGCTTATGAGGATGTGGCGCAGCAATTCAACGTTAGTGCAGAAACCATCTTCATCAGATAGGAAAAATACATAAACTCTGTCACTGGATTCCGCACCAGCTCAGAAGGAGGCACGAACAGACGTCTATTTTGCATTGTTATCACGTCAGCAGAAGGGTTCCTTTCTTATAGGCTGCTTACATGTGACGAGAAGTGAATAATTTAGATACTTATAGGTTGGCATCAGTGGAAACTGTGGTCCCTGTAGAAGCGTGGGCCAGGAGCATAATTACGATAACAAAATGGCCTGGGGAAAGTAGTCTTTTATCAAGATTTATTTCTTCCCGACATTCACTCATAATTTCAACGCCATCGTAGTTTTTGCTATAAACTTCTGGTTTACAATGGAACTCTTCTAATTCTACTGTAAAGCACACCTTAAGCCTTCTGGAGGCAATTTAGAAACAGCAATGCATTTTAGGAATCTTTCAACCGGTTTAACCCTACTGATGTATCGTAATATTACAACAAATTGTGACACGCATATAATATCTGTCGTTTCATCGGCCTGTAAAGAAAAGAAATTTAACCTCTTTCTTTTCTCATCGCGTTCTAATAGACAAGATACGTTTCTCACTTTAAACACTGCCCAAAATGTTTTTTCATACCATTGCAAAAGGTGATAATTTTGTGTCGTCTTGCTAAGTAAGCTCCTATAGATTTCGGCTGATGAAGTCAAAATCGCTTCACTTCCAACTTAACAGTTAAACTTAGATGCAAAAATGGAGACTTCAATAGAACGTCCACCTTATTCATTGCCACGAAATATATGTGCTTTTTTGTAACTTAACAGTTAACACTGTGACAGTCAACTTTGCACTGTCAAATAATGAGGAAGCCACCCAATTTCAAAGTTCGAAATAAAGTATGCGTTGTGTCAGCAGTACCTTAATGAATACTGAGCGCCGGCCACGGGCCGTCTTCCTGCTGGCACAAGAGGACGGAAAAATAATCAGGGGAAAGGCTAACCCATCTTAGAGGAAAACAAATATAAGTCCTTGTAAATCTTTGCTGGTCCATGAAGGTATAGGTTAAAAGCGTAAACTTTTCCAGCTTGGTCCATGAGCCGCCCTCTGCAACGGAGGACCCGCAAGATACCGCTACTACAGTAGAGAGAAAATGCGCTTATTGCGTAAGATACAATTAAAAGCTAGTCGGTTGTACATCGCTGTTTTCATGCATTTTATGTTTTAAAAGTTGACCAGGAGAAGAGAAAATGGTAAATAAATATGGCATTGTCTTTGGGGGCCCCCAAAGCCTCTCTGGCTCTTATTGTTGGGCCATCCCTGGTTGGCAGCATATGAATAAACCTCCAAACACAGAAATGCATTGTTAACTGCTGGCCGCCAGCCAAACAATCAACGCCATTGTGTACTCTTAACCAGCTGGAACGTGCCCATGAAAAACTGCAAATTAGGGAGCCTGCACTCTAGAACCGCAGAATTGTTAATCTTTGCACGATAAAGCAAAACCATGCACATATACAAGGTGGCTTGTGAACCATTATCCATCTTTACTGGGAGACTCTAGTGCACTCACCATATAATCCAGATATTGCACAATATAGTTATCTCCGAGGACTGCAATTCCTAACCTGGGACGATCTGGAATCTGCACTTGCCTCCCTAACCAGCTCCACAGTGGAATTGACTTCCATCAAGTTGACAGAAACATCTAGATAGCGTTGGTGGCTTATGTTAAATACTAACGATTTTACTTTGTTCAGAATATAATGGTTTGAAATGTGTAGTCTGAAATCGATAGCATTTTAAGATCACCTTCTGAAGTTTACTGTTAAATGGTTTAAGTTCTTTCAGAATACCTGTGCTGCGTTATTGCGTAATATAAAATGTGAAGTGGTTTTGTCATGGGATTTATTGTTCTCATCACGTTGATGAGCCAAATTATGAAGCGGTTTAGTATGGAAGCCGCGTTGGGCGCCATATTTTGACAAGGCCTGGTATGGTTCCGGCTATGTACCCCAGTTGGACACCAATCTTGAAGCGATCTGCTGTTGACGTTGAGTGGCCTGATGTTGTGATCCAAATTTGGAGTGATTTTGTAGATAGATTATTGGTCGCTTCGGTGTTGTTGCCTATGCTTCAATGACAACAATATCTCATGGTGATTCCGCTATTTTGTTGATTGGGACTCAACAGGACCGGGAGAGGAATTTTATATTATAAATGAGCACGCGATATGACATAATATGTAATTGCGTATTTTATTATGTCCAAATTCTTTTACATCCTCTGGTGTTTTGCGTTTGATAGACTGGGCTATTTTGAGGATAAAATTAGTTGCCGCATGTGAAACTTACAGATGAGTACTGCGAACTGCTTAACTGAGTAGTCAAACTGCTTGTGAATCTTACAACTGCGCAACTTAGCCGAACTAAAAAAAGTTAAATGCGTGCTTTTAGCGAATGCCCAAGCGAAGCAACGCCTCCTTTGTATATTAAATTCAGATCTAAAATCGTTGACTAGGTGACGCCTAAAGGTACGAGCAACATTCGTGCCTTTCTTAAAAATTCAAACATACGTTTTCCTTCAGCTGGTTGAATTCCATCTGCCCTGCGTACCATTCTCTATTTTTTTTTTTCAAAGTTTTTAGACATGTATCATATTGGATGGTTTAAAAGGCGAACGGTACTACGCCTGTCGAGATCAGAAGCCAAAATTGGTTTAAAGGGCTTTGAGTTTATTCACTCTACAATGATAGTTCCTTTAAAAAAAAAGATGGGGGTTCACGTATGCGACCCTCTTCCATTTTATGGTTTTACTATCCTGTTGACCCTTCCAGGTATTGTAACGGAAAAACACCAAAAGGTTTACTTGGAGTTACAGCTTATGACACAAACATATATAATATTTATATTAATAATTACATTGCCAATGGGCTTGCATAAATATCCATTATAATTATATTTTAGTGGAGGTGGGCCATAAGGACTGTTGTTGCTGAGTAACGGAATACTATAGTAACTTATAGTATACATGCAGTTTGTGTAAGAAATTGAAAGACTGCATCATACAAATGCCAACCCTGCTATACAGAACAGCTTTGCTTGTAGCAGTATTTTCGATTTACTTTTTTGTACGGAGTCTCTAAAGTTAGGTTTACTGCACCCCTCCAGGATAAAGTAAAGCAATCTGTGCTTCGACACTCAGATATCAAGAGCGTGCTTCAGTCACCTTTAGCAGAGCTTGTGATCAGACTTTTACGCTAGAGAACTGTGAAAGGGATATATCTTTAAAACCGGAATTCTCCTCAAGTCACTATGGTTTGATAGGAGATACTGAAAGGTTTTTAGTGTCGCCTCGAGGATAGTATTTTATCCTTGATCTCGCATAGCGACTTGGAATCCCATGGGTATGCTATATCAGTTGGAAGGTGATAGTTTGGCTTTTATTTTATCACGAGGCTGTCAACTCTAGCCCAGAAATGTGCCAAAGGTTTGATTTCGTTTTACTATGTTTACGACTCTATTAAACGAATGTTCAGAGTACTATGGAAGAGGGTTTTACGGAAAATTAACCTTGAGAAAAATAAAGAGCTTAACCTTTCTAATATTATATCATATCAACTTGTAACAGCTGTAGATCTGAATAATTTTTAAACATACGGACATATTTATTTATTCTGTTATTAATAAATTAATGAGCTTGAAGTTTGGAATTCAAAATGTATACACAGGAACATTTACTAACAAGAAATAAAATAAAATATAATTAACTTATTTTATAAGGATATTTGTTAACAAGTAATTGTGTGTATTTTAATGTTTTAATGTAACAAAAAGTTAAGTTCTGTAAACGATCTATAAGCATAAACTTTAATTTTATACACATATTTCAATCGGTATCCAAAGATCAACCATGTGTCTAACATACTAAGCACCCGCTTTCTCTCGAGTACCATGGAACATTAAATGCCTATAAAAGACCTTAAATGCATTAGACACTTTAAATTATTCAGCGAAGTAACCAAAAAGTACAAGCTGTATTTATTTTAATATTTTGATTTCAATCAAACATCGTATGACATGTAGTATGTTGAATCTAACTTCTATAAATTCACTATTCAAAGTAATGTTTTAGAATTACAACTATTAAAATTCTGAGTGGAACTTTCTGAAATTTTGCATATTTGTATACATATTTGTTGCATGTGGTTCTGTTTACACCATTTCTATTTTTTATTTATTTACTATATATATTGGAAATATTTAAACCACTACTCTGTATAGTGAAATAATAGGTGTTTTATAATGAAGTTTTTCCTCTAAACACCTAATAAATATAAGAATCGGTAAACCCATTTTTTCTCTGCTGCATTATGTAAGGTGGCAGTTTTACTAAATAAGCTACAATCTCACTATAAAGCAACTTTGTAACGTTTCTTAATAATTTCAACCACGCTCAGGCTACCACTGTGTAACGTGATGCCTTTTCATTTTAATAAATTAGTAACCACGCTTTAGCGCGTTATCTAAATTTTAATAATTTATAACTACGCTCTGCTACCACTTCGTTAGGTGGTACTTTTATTTTAACATTTAAGAACCACGCTGAAACGACTACTTTATTACCAAGGAAGAAACTTAAGTGATTTATAATTACAATCAGGTTATAATTCGTGCTATATATACATACATGTGTGTGCTGAAAAAAATGTATAAAGCCTCAAAGTGCAAGTGTTTTTGGTTCGATAAAAGGAAAGATAAGTTTATTTAATAACATTCAAGAAAATAAGAAAATAGTTTTCATCCCGTTTTTATTACAAATAATTACTTCTTAAAGAGACAGACAGTTAATATTATGATGCGCCTTTTTAAATTGATATACATTATGTTAAAATGGCACCATATAATTAATTTTTTATCAGTTTGCATTTAAAATACTAAATATTTAAATTGTGGTTTTCTTTTAATTCTCTAGAATATATATTGCAAATATTTCTCCAAAAATGTAAGGCCCATTCAACTAAGAAGTTATATAAAATAAGTCATAAAGAAAACATGCTACGCTGAGCAGCAAAAAAATATATATACATCTACTGGAAACAAATAACATAACATGAAGTAAATATCATGAAACCTGATAATTTCAAAGAATTCTTATCTAAAATACATTTCTTTAAGAACAATAATTCCCAGCAAATGCAATAATACAATGCAGGTACGTTTCTCAAGAGAATGGTCAGCTTAACATTTTAAATTTCAAAAATTTTAACAAATTACATAATTTTGCAACTTTCCTAACAATAAATCTGGATCACATGGAAACAACCAAGAAGGTCCCAGAAAGTTTAGTTAAGGGCCAAAATATTTCCCATACCTTGCTACTTCTTGACTGCGACCTCTCGATAGCAATGCTCAGTAGAGAATTCAACAAAAGCCGCCATGCAGAGAGCTTTAGCTCACGAAACCCTTGAAGGATATTTTCAAGCCGCCTCCTTGGTCTAACGTTAGCGTTGCTGACCGCTGGTCCAGATCTAGAGGAAGGATATACCTATTTTCATTATACTAATAATATAGTTGATATTATTCTTCGTTAGATACTCAAGTCGGCAACAGTTTAACGTTCCGCTACTTTCTTACCATGGTTCAGACAACGCATACTTTCAGGTGTTTATTGTTCAGTTCTGTATTGCGATGATTACAAATCTTAGTTAAAGAAGAGTAACAATTTGATTGATATATTTGACGAGGCAGTCATATCCAGTGAACAGTTTCAATTGTTCATTTGGTGTTGTACGTGAGGCATTTGGAATTAACTTTGAATAATGATGTAGGATTTTCCATTTCTTATTAGTTCTTATTGCTTTAATTTTAGAATTATTTATTTATTTTATTGTTGCATACTTATGCACGGTTTAATTTATTTACAGGGTATAGGATTAGTTTTAAGTTGTTGCTTAACCAAAGAACTATTTTTGTGACCAGAACATCCACTAGTTTATTAACAGCTACTTCATTATGTGATAGAGTTCATTGAAGAATTACTGATTTCCAGAAATTAAATGATGTAGAGATGATTTCGTGGCATTCTTTTTCACTCAGACTCTTGAACCAGACACTGCTTGCGTAGTAACTTGGAGTCGAGAAGATTACTGCTTTGTTATCCCAAAGACTTTGTCGTCGAAATTAGTCTTTCGACTCGCAGGACAATAATTTGAGATTAAGATCAAGTATCTTTTACTCCCACACATAATTTATCGTCTGCTTAAGAGCCATCTGTAATGACATGTGTCCATTTTCCATGAGAGTATTGCTTATAAATAGTTTCTATAGATGGTGTTAAAGATTTCAGAATGTTGTTATTTCTTTGGGAAACTGTTCGATTAGTTGTAAGTTTTACGTATTGGAATCAATCAAATGGATTTACTGTTACCTAGGAAGGCTCTCTATTTGGTGTAATATAAGTTTATTAATATAAATGAATGCCTTGAATTTTAAATGTTTTGGTGTAACAACCTCAAGTATGTTCTGGCGGTTTTATTAACTTTTCATATGGGTAAACTGCTATTTCTGGTAGATTTCATGTAATTGGATATTCCTATTATGTACTTCTCAAAGGATCTATTAGTGTTGATGATCAAATTTTTATAAACATGGCGAAATTTAGCAAAGTTTCCAATTTTCCCAACATCTTAAGTGAAGTCATTTGCGCTTTTCCATAGCATAATAACACATGTCTGTGTTGTACGTGGTGGCTAACGAACTTCTAGAGCAGTCTAATATTATGTCAACTAGCCATTTCAAGATTCCTATCCTCTTTAATGGTCTTTCCGTTACGCAAATGTTACCGTCAAAACAATAATGTTTCTTTAACTATCCTGTATATAAGAAACAAAATCAGATTTAATGAGCATTTGAGAGCTTTTAGAGAAAAGTACTTATATACACCTTTTCATAAAAATGAAAATAAAATGAAAACATTAAAGTACGCAGGATTTAATGAGACTTTTATCTCCATCTTTTGTTACTATAAATCTGAAGCTTCATAGAAACTTAAAATCAAAATATTCCACAATTTAAATGTTTAGTGTAATTACTGTATAGTCTTGCCATTGATGACGTCTTCTTTTCACCATAGTATCTTACGAAAAATTTTATTTAATTGCAACCATTAATTTATTTAGCCTTTCCCTTCTGTTTCGTTTTATATCGAAAGCAAAATCTAATTAACTTAAAACTTCCAAAACTCTTAATTAATTTCTAGACAAAATAAATATTTTTTTCAAACTTTCTTCCAATTATCCTTCGTATCGAGATTCTGCCCATGAGCTTTGAGAGAATGATCAATCATTTGCATAACCCCCAACCTGGAGGACCATAGATCTCTCAGTAGTAGCAGTTAATAGTTTAAATGTTGATCGTTTTTAGGCTTTTAACTTCAGCAGTCATGGGCCCTCTTTCATCGAATACTAACAGATAGGTGGAACTAATTATTTGGTATAAATAGCCTCCTATTGGCAGTTAATATATAGAAGCTCCCTTATGGGGGACATCACTACCAATCCATTGTCTTTAAATTTACAAATGACTTATTTACAAATCTTAAAGTAATTATTTTAACTTATCTTCGCCATAAACATCATATTAACATATATGAGTTCATTTAACGTTATTATGTGCTTGTCTTATTCATCGCAGAAGGTAGCCGATTTTCATGTGAAGTTCGGGGCAATTTTCTTAAACTTCACTATGATTGCTGGAGATAGTAGAAGATGCTTGCGTGCGCCTCAGTTTAAGAGTAGGTTTTTGTACTTAATAATTAAATTATGACTATAATGTGCAGTGCATAACCGAACATTTGACTGGGGCCTTAAATAGTGTAACATTAACTTCAAAGAGCTCATCGGTTTAACGCACGGGCTTTATTTTACCAAGAACCAATAATTTAGTGATATCATTGGTGCACTTTTCACATCTAAATATGAATCTTCACACTATTTTATCCAATGTGCAGTGCTCCAGGAATGTATTTCATATAAAGCGGTTTTTGTCATGGAGAGCTAATTGTGGAGGAATTATCACATATTTCACATTCCAACATTTCTGGAGTTTATGGAGAAAAACGCTTTTATATGAATTAAAATTCCTTGGGCTAGATGTCGCATGCCATGCTTTTCTGTGTTGTCTCACTGCGCTGTCCGTTTCTTATATATCCAACGACGCTGCTCGGTTTACGACAGCTAGCAGTCTTCATTTTCCTGTTTTCCTCTTATATCCTTTCTGGCTGACAGGATGATAGGACACCCTTACTCCGGAGAATTAAATAAGAAGCCACACTTGGCATAACAAGACCACAACAGCAATATCGGCAAAAGTGGCAGCCTTGGAGATTGTATATTTTGATTTATTATCTTACGTTCCTAATATTAAACTTTTCTTAATTTTCAAAAACAATAATTATCAAATAGAATAAAAGAGAACGTCATACCAAACAGAACGATGATAATTTTATTTTGACAACATAACGTTACTCATAATTTTGATGATCTTCCTCAAAGAGTCGCTTTTGGATGCAATGCACCCAGCGTTTCTTTCAATCATAAAAGACACGCTGAAAGTCATTTTTGAAGGTTGTTCAAAATCTCCTGCACAGCTTTCACCACTGCTTCTGTTGATAGAAAATGCCTCCCACGAAGACGTTTTCTCAAGTTGGAGAAACATTTGAACTATAGACATGGGGGGGGGGGACACATTTTACATTGATTTTGTGAGATATTCAGCAACCATCTTTGAGAAATATGGTCGTGTATTATTGTGGTGCAGCATCAAGCTAGTTCCACGGAAATGTGATATGTCTTTGTAGACTTTTCAGAAAAGTCTGAGATGACCATAAATTTCCCAGCAGAAACTTTTTTTTTGTTAGTGACCATGCAGAGCATTGCTGTTTGCTCTCAGGATGGAAATGATGTAGCCAAGTTTGAAAGAAACCCCATATCTTCCTCTTAACACTATCTTCAACTACATTCGAACGTTCTTTTGTTCTAGAATTATCAGTCTTGAAACCCACCGTGCACAAACACGTCTCATATGCAACTTGTCATTTACCAACATGTGCGTGGTACCCATGAAATGTTCAGGATTTCTGATATTGCTCTTAATGTTATTCGACTATCCTCTCTCATAATGACAGTAGGTTTCTTCGTTTAGAGCACAAACTGGAGCACCGGAGTCCACCTTCCTTTGAAAGTTATCGTCTCCCCTCTTTAAACAGTTTAAACAGCTCTTCAAGTTGTTCTAAAGGGAAGAACAACCTCTCCATAGGCCTCCTGTAAAATTGTATAGGCCTCTGCTGAAGAGACGAAAGTGCAATTGTTCTTTGCATGTCATCTCCCTTTTGCTCCTTTCACAGGCGGGAACCCGAAGTGACAACAATGAAACTAGTACTAAATGTACATAACGCATTAAGCTAACAAAATATTGTACAGTTAAATTTTTGCTCCAGAAATTACGCCTCTAAATGAAATTATGATTAATCTTTATTGAACAGACCTAAGCGATATATTGTCCCAATACCTTCGAGTTCACATATTCTACTTTTAATATTGCACAGACAAGATATAACGACAAAATTTCACTTTGCAATTTTTAATAAATCGTAGCACTTTGTTCTTAAAAGCTGTGTAAATATATTTCTATTGGCGTTACTGAGTGCTCTAAGGGTCATTATGCAGTAATGATATGGAAATAAACAATATTGGCATTGAAACTTGTCACTTTTTTCTTCTATCAAAACAATTTTAATTAGCTTTAATTTGACACCCTCTTGTTGATATCCGGACAAGATTTAAAGTTGCAAGTGAGCTGGAAAGAAAATTCCCAGACTATGGCCGGAGAAAGGTAATTTTCCAGTAGCGGAGAATAATAAATTCAAAATGTATTTTAATTTATTCAACAATAATCAAGAGATATAATTTAAATGCAAATCAAATTTGGAAGAACTGAGCTCCGGTAGTGATTAAAGCAGCAATATAGCTTTTAAATACACAAACCTTTATATTAATTCCGCATGTAATATGCCCGCTTTCCTTTAAACTTTAGAAACATTTTACAGAGCTTAAATACTTTATCGCACATGTGAGCAATAAAAATATTTAACCCCTTCTTAAAATACATTAATTTTAATAACATCACAAGTATCACTATATTAACAAAAGTAAAAGGCACTCAAAGATAACTTTTAACGACATTGAGAACACTAATAAAATGTTACAGTAAAAATCTTATACTACCTGGGTCACTGGGTCGGGCTAGCGGATGTACTAATTTAGAATGAAAGTCGCTTTGGAACTTATTCACTCACAAGTTCCAAAGGATCTTCCCGATTGAGAATGAAGAAGGAATGAACAATTAAGAAGGATACTCATTCTCTTCTAAAAGTTTGTATATCTGTTTCATCAAATGAAAACCAAAGTCATTGAACGAATCTTTCTAACGTGGATAAGGATGGAGAGGGAAAAGGAGGGAATTGGGAACAAAGGAAACACGTGCAAGAAGGGCACAGTATGCACGCCATTGTGTTACGGAAAGTTGTACTTGATGTTACAGAACTAGTATGGAGGTTACAATTTAGTGGCATTGGGAGATATTTCGTGAGAAAATTTGTTTCCCTAAATGCATAAGAAGTACAGGAACAGTGAAATAAAAATTACCAATCTTCTTTTATCTCCAGATCATGCTCCAAAATCAATTACTTTTCTTGTTATTTACTTCTCATTTACTTAATGTAAGTTGAAATATCAATTAAATGTTGCATCTATGGGTTAAACAAATGTTTGTCTTTTAAATAACTTAGCAACCGGTTCCGTATTTCCCATAATCTTCAACGCTCCTTTTTATTTGCTACTTTGATGCGTTCTTGTTTTACGTCCTTGAGATATTTGTGTTTTCTTTTTTGGTTCCTTTATTTCTGTAGCTCATATATTTAAAATGTGTCAACTTCCGTAATACAGGGTAAGAGTCAGGATCTGTAAATCTGAACAAGAGAGATGCATGAGACCACTAGTGTGAGACATATCACAAATAGCAATTGTTATTGGTGACTGTATCAGTTTTTACGAATATTGTGCAAACTAATTTACATACACCAAAAGATGTGAATTGCGAATTTTTTTTAATAGAATAGGATGGATGTACGAGCAAATATGCAGAACTTTTCAATACTTGTCAGAATTAATAATTATCTCCTTAAAACGAATTTAATTTAAGCAAAAAAGGATTAAAGTTTTAAAATCATTTTGATTATATTTTAGGTTTCACCCCCACTTTGAAATTACAAACATAAATATTAATGGGCATTCAACTGCTACTAACATGTTTTATTCTCTATCGTTTCCTGATATCTTGGATTGTGTCATTGTTGTTTGAAATATGACAGAATAAAACTCAAAAAAACTATTATGTGATTAACGTCATAGTTGTGTTTTTGGCAGTAAACAATTTAAAAATTATATACACTACAACAAAGAAGAAATGTAATGTAAATAGTGTTTTCGTCCGACATAAATGACTATTTTTTTTTTCCATTTTGTCCCTTTCAAACCACAACAACAAAAATCCAGGTTGCCAGGCAACGAAAGAAAAAAATTGCATGAAAATAATTTAATCCTCATTAAAATTTAAGTAGCATAATATTTCAGATTGCCTTTGAAATTTTAAAATGAGGATGATACCGAACATGTTATCAACATTGGTTTTAAACTTTCGTCTCAATTCTAAATTAATCGGTTTTTAAAATGTTAATTTAAATAGATATTTATTCAGACTATCAAAGTTTCAAATGAATACTTGTTTTACTAAGATGACTATTAGGAGCATTTAGCAATTATCCTGGACATGAACAGTAATTTTAATTATAAATTATTTTTTTTCGAAACACGCTAATATTTCCCACATCAAGGAAGGTGTTATATGCTATTCTTAATTTCCATAGATTTGTATTACATATTCAGATGGATTAATGTGAATATTAAATGTTTGCACGTATTTGTAGCCCTTAAAGCCTAATTTAATTTTACATTTTCTAGATTTTTATCTAGGATTAGGTATGACACAGTAGGTTAATATCTTCTTTAAATTAATACAAGTATGAAAGCAAAACATATTTACAGAGGTACTATATTAAATAGGTTATTATATGGACAACTTCAAAAATCGATTAGTTAGTCATTAAATATTTAATTCCGAAATAAACGTGTCTGAAATATTTCTTTAGAATCATATTTAAGTAAGTCGGTTGTACTAATTTTAACCAGAAGTGTCAATTTCAATAAATTCAGAGAAGTTTAATTTCATTTGGAGTAAGTGTTTCTTTTGTGAAGAACTTAATAACAGCTCCATTTTGAACATGTCACAATCTTCTGCACATAGCCTTCTTTATGCAACTATATCTGAACAACTGAACAGAGCGAGGCGGAAGTTACAGCAATAATAATAGTTAACAGATAAAGGTTTTCTGAAGACGATAATCCTTATCGGTGAGACCGGAAACTTATGGACCTACCCTCCCAAGTCAGCTGTAATAGTATCAAAGTTAATATATTGAATGATATTAGTTATGTATGTACCTTCTGACAAAGATTAAAACTGCACTTGTATAATATAATAATTTCATTTATGTTGATTTTCAATAGAAACATACCTTTCTTAGCCTATAACTTTCTTTTAAATAAACTAACATACAATCAAACAAGTTTGAGGAACATGTGGACAAGTTTGGTTTCTTTTTCAGCTAATTATGTAAATGAACATTCAGAAATACGTGGCAAACGTATCAATGATGAGACCTCATAGGGTTAGCGAAAATCAAGATACCAAGGAAATCATAGATACAACAATTGCAATCAAATAAGTCATTCTTTTCAATAGAATATAACTTCAGAGAGTTGCAGGAAAGTAAAGAGATGCAGGGGTGAGAGTTATATTATAGAAGTAGCAGATGAGTTTCAGAAAAAGTGTTCATGGATGCAGATTGTAAATGTACAAGTAATTGCTTTCAAAGCGTTACCTCTCCAAGCAAGAAAAAGCGTTTTCAGAGCCATTAATGCCCTTACATAGCATGGTAGATAGAGCATAGGTATACGTTCGTGGTCTAGTACAAGCGCAAAATTAGAGATTCTTCTGGAAGTTCCAAATCAATCTCCTATGTTTGAAGAATTTTTTTGACAACACCAATTACTATTCTGATTAGAATATCTAGAAATAATCTTGCCATAAAAATGTTTCTAATAAAGTTCTGTGGACAAAAGCAATACATCATTTTTTTGGCTGTAATATTTACATGATTTAATTACACTTTCGTTATTAATAACTAAGTTACCTTAGACATTATCATACAAGTATAGCTGGCAACTTAATTTTTAAGGCTTAATAACATTTAGAAGCAATTTAATAAAACTCTCATTATCTCTTTCCTTTCATTTAATGGCGTACACTGATTGGGTTATGGGTTAGCCATCCATATACTGCTACAACATGTATCCAAAGAAAACATAGTTAAATATGTCTGGAAACTGTACATAAACAGTAAACAAGCTAAGTGCTCTTATTTGTCATTTAATAAAATAAACAATAATTTCACAATTGAACTCCACGCAGGAATATAAAAATGAGTTAATTTATTGCGAAGTTTGAAACACTGCCCAAAATTACAAACGAGACCCTGGAAAGACAAGACAAGAAATGAAAATCATGATGTGAACGAAAAGGACTACATTAATGACATTTTACTACTTGTGTGACGTCATCTTGAAATGGCGTCGGTCCTGGTGGTTGCCTCCTAAACCCGAGTTCGCGGGTTAAAACCCGGCCAGGATCGATGGATTTTTCGGGCGTAAAAATCCTAAGTATGGCTTCCTTCGGAAGGGAAGTAAATTTACGCCACGAAATAGAACCTCAAGCCTGAAGGAGAGGCCTCTGAGCAAAATTTGTCGGCCGTTTCACGCCCTGAGTTGAATGGGACGCTAATAACCTGAGATGTTAAAGAGCGTCCGTAAATTAATCAATCAAAAAAATCTTGAAATGACTAATGAAACGAAACAAACATTTTAATTTTAACCAATCACAGCCCAATATCGCAATGAAATTATCGGAAAAAAATTATCAAATCCGTTTGAGCTCGCATCTGTGTTTTCAGTAATTGTAAATTTAACTAACTTCAGGTGTATTCACTAAAGCAACTACTTTTGCGTATTCAGCCGAACAGTCTTAAATAATTTTATAAATTATGTACCAATATCTGCCTAAGCAACTATACATCTTAATCAACATGTTTTTCAGAATGATATAATGTTTTCTCTGTTTTGTTTTTCTCAGTTGGTATTAGTAAATCGAACGGTAGTGACTGTAATAGTGGACTTTCGTCTATTTCCTTCACACGGTTTCTGAATAGGTAAGTATTCATAAGTAACTATAATATTTTATACAATTGTTATTAATGCGTGCGCTAATTTCAAATATATATATTACTTTTATTCTTGTTCATGAAATAGTCATAAACCCGTATTTGATTCTTTTTTTTTCTATTGGCATTACTGACAATGGACATTCATTTGTTGCTAGATGACTTGAAAAGGTTAAGCACTCATAATACAAACGTACAATTATTACAATATTATAAGCAAAGTTTACGGGGATTGTGTTTAAATTCTTATTTTATTCGTGAAGTTGCCCTGATAAATATCACTCAGGGTCTGAGCTTTCCAGATAAATTCACTCATTACGTTCGTGAATTTATCAGCAATCGCAGATCCTCTTGTGATAAGTTGGTACCATTGAAAGCAACTTATATTATGACCACAAACATAGAACTCAGATATGCTTTAATTTGCTAGTATAGGCCCATACGGAACTAGTAAGTAACTATGTGCAAATAAAGATAACATTTGGGAAACAGTAATGCCACCTAAGAGAGAAACAGGTCCTTGTTATCTCATTGGAGTTACCATTATATTATACAACTACAGGAGAGCTATGGAGATATAACGCCAAGAGGCATTAGAGGCAACCCACATTGACGATGCCACCCCGCAGTTCTGCGGAACACAGAAGTTATTTCCACACCGATGTAAATCATTAATACTTCGTGCACCGCCTCTAGGAATAGCGAAGACGGCCATAAAACGGGATGGTTTGGAGGCGCCACTGAGGCACTGTAAGTATGCAGCGCTTGGAATCTCTTCTGACGGCTTGAATAAAGAAAGAATTCTGATGCTGCAGCATTCATAGTACCAGTGACTGGAAAGCCCATGAAAATAAGCTACTTGAGAATGTTTTTCTCGACCTGTTGTTCTTAGAATTCAATAGTTAGGTTTATTCTTAGAAGCCAACTGGTTAAACTTTATATATAGCTCTTATTATATAAAATGACTCGGTGCGATCTTAAGGCAAACTATTAAACCTAAATGATGAAATAAAAGTATTAAATTAAAAGAGAAATGAGTATTTGCTCTTTCTATACCTGATATAAAATGCCCGCTTTTGGTTATCCACTGATTTTTGTAAAGTGTGCAGTTTGCATATTAAATAATTTAAGTACGATAATTGTAATCCTAAAATATTGAAACACACTAAAATGTAATTATTTGGTTATTTCGTTTGTGTGTTCAAAAAAATAAAAAAAAAAAAAGGAGCAAATATGCCGCATATATTATACCACTGGGTGGCCCACGAAAAACCGGTTCCGTGCCCCATAAGCAAAAAGTTGCATTTTACCTGTTGCGTTAACTCACGTTTCAAATTAGGTCTTCTGAACATGTGTGCTTAAATGTTTGGACCACAGAAGGTATAACAACGAACCGTTCTGTTGAACGTCACATTTTCACCACATATTGTATACTGCTCTTTGCAGGAACACCGTCATAAGGAAATTTGGCTGCATAAATTTTGCTGCGTTTTCTTAATGGAACCGGTATACACACATACTCCTCCACTATTACGATTTTAAGTTGCAGAGCATGAATCTTGCACGGCATTATTGTGAACACTTCATCAAAATACAAACTACTTCTTCGTTCTGATATAGAATTGAAATAGCCTCCACAAATGGGTTGAACTACACAACTTCCTTTTCCCTTTACCGTGAGTATTTCTTCGTTATCTGGCTCGCCGTATCCATGGTCGAAACTTGTTTCATAGGCCTCCCTAAAAGCAAAGTCAAAATAGGTGAGGTTT
Organism: Metallyticus violacea; assembly: GCA_030762175.1. Lineage (NCBI taxonomy): Eukaryota > Metazoa > Arthropoda > Insecta > Mantodea > Metallyticidae > Metallyticus > Metallyticus violacea. The sequence goes on from CM060842.1 coordinate 104,064,091, forward strand.
TGCCAATAGAGATTGCCAAACTACTCTACAAATATAAATTAATTGAGCATTATCTCATAGTATACATTTTATACAACATTTAATAATAACGTTCAACGAATTTTGCACTCGTATTAAAATTAATCATTGCACTATATTTGAAATTTCTGTAAAAATCAACTATTGAATAACTGTGCGTTCGATTAAAAAGAAACCTGCTAGCCATAACGTTCGGCCGTCAACCGGACAAACCCCGGGTCATTAATCCGCGGAGAAATGACTGGACGCGTTGTATATATTTCCAGCATGAATGGTCGCTTTGTGAAGTAATTGCATTAAAAGAAAGATGATGACAATTTTAGTGAAAAAAGAGAATATAGAAACTTTTCGAAAGTAAAGAAATGATATGGGGGAACAGAACTTCTGTGTTACATTTTTTCCTATTTTTTTATAATTCTTTCAACCTCTTTTCTGCTTTTCTGGGTTTTATTTATTCCCCATATTTTTTTTCCCAGTTTCCAACCTTTCCCTTATCTTTTCTCTTCTCTCCAAGAAAATAGTTTATCTAGTTGTAAACTTCTACCTCTTAATTTTTTATTTCACTTGCAAAAGAACAGTTCAAGGTTGAAAACCTTGTATTATATTAGAGAAAACAATCTGCTACTCTATTTACACATTATTACACGAAGAATGCTTAGTATTTTAATTTATTTATGTTAATTTAGTTCCATTTCTGCTCCTGACTGCAAGAATGTCGAAAGGCTATCCAAAATCCTAGTGGCATAGCGAAGAAACACGTTATGCTGCAACTCTCCTGCCTTCTGAAAACTCAGGAAGCTGGGGTACTGGGGTGCTTTTTCAATTACGCCTATAAATAAACAAGTGACCTGCAGTACCGCGATTGGCTCACGTATATAACCTCGTATCTTTACTAACAAAGAGAAGCCCACAATGTGAAAGTATAAGCTTCAAAGCCAAACAGAATTCTTTTTTATATCCTGCTTGTGCATTCCGAATATCAATGGTATAATTATTTTACGTTATTCTTCTGATTGGAAGAAGAGAAAATAAGTAACCATGACAAACGATATAATAATAACAACGAGCCGTACACTTTGTGGAATAATAAATGAATGTATTGCCATTTTCAGAGTGCTATCCTCTGAGAGAAAGTATCTCAATATCTTTCAACATCTTCCGAAATATCTATGTATAAGGTACAGGGGTGGCGCAGGGAAACAGGAAAATGTTAATACAGTGTTGGCAATACTGTAAGCGCCGCCAGTTGTTCGAAACCAATGCGATATTATTGCGAAGGCTTTACCATTTAGTAATCATGGAGCACTGGAGTGGTGTGGAACATGATGTCGCTGTGAGCGTTTTTTACAGGCACGGTGATAATGTGACTTCTGCACAAAGATATTTCCCTAGCATTACCAGCCTGAACGTCGTGGGCGTATCCCTTCGCCTAATGCGATTACAAAGTGGATGCGTAATTTTGAAGAAATGAGTTTAGTCTTGTAAAAGAAGCCTCCAGGTGGACGGGCATATCTCAGAGAGGGTCGACGCTGATACCTAGCCGCAGATTTTAAGACCATAAACCTGTGGTTCCAGCAAGACGGAGCCACGTCACATACTGCTCGACGATCGATGGCAGCCGTTTTCAAAATTGTTTGGAAGGCGCGTCATTTCACGTAACGCTGACATTCCATGGCCTCCGAGATCCCCTGATCTGTGCTGATTTCTGTCTGTAGGGACAAAAAGCAACGTGTACTGCACACGTCCTGTAATCATCGCTGAAATAAAACAGAGGATTGAAGACGAAAACACTGGCATTCCTCGGGACATGATACAATCGAGTATACCAGAGTTTGCACAACAGGCTATCAGAATGTGTGAGCCAAAAAGAAGCATATCGTTTTCAAGAAGTAAAGTGTCAAGTGACACTTTTACATTACATCATGCGCCACCCTGCACTTTGTGTGGCTTTACCTCTGCAGAATTCTGCTTGTCACTTGTGTTACTTTTTCAGAATGTTAAATACTTTTTTATCGCATATGAAAAAATAACAATACCCGGCATTCCTTACATTAACAGTACCTTTCTTAAAGTTCAGTAGACTTAACTCAATCTAAATACACAAGCAAAATTTTATTGAAAACGTACATACAATATTCACTATCATCTCTGATATATCTTGTAGAGTGCTTTGTTTTGAATTATTGTGGTAACTCTGACTTTACATTTTTCAAACATTTCTTTGAATATAAATATCTTTAGAATTTAGCGAGTCTGTGTGATTTCGATAATATGGTTCAAATAATAATAATAATAATAATAATAATAATAATAATGAAAACTAAGGCTTATTATAACGTTTTTTCATTAGTTTAGAGTTATTTATAAAGCTATTTAAATTAATTTTGTTCATCGACCAATACTGACTGTATTTCCTAGAAAATTATGACAATAGTGCACTTCATACAATGTTTATTATGCACTATATCCGAGTTATATATTTAATTTGACGGCGTTTTATTGCGTAATTGTGCGATTTTATGAGATCATAAATATGAACATTTATTGACATGAAGATGAACATGTCAATAAAAGTAGATCTGCATAAATTCAAAGTGGAAATACGTATATTATTCTAGGCCTTTTTTTCTTTTATGTTCGTCTAAATTCTAGAACTTTCGGAAACGTTAGCATATTAATTATTATACTCATATACCAATATCAATTCGTATTTATATATTTAGATTACCATTTTTATTTCACCAAGGTAGTATGTTAAGGCATGTGTAAATTTGTAACATATATAGTAAATAAATGTTCACCACGCAGGAGCAGCATAAATTAAGCGAATCTTTCACTCAAATTAAATAACTTTAAAAATGAACATAACATCCAAATTAGGTCTTATTTATTAATGAAATGAAATAATTTATGGTATTATTGTGTAGTACTGGGAGGGGAAAAATTAGAATTCTTGCAACCTATAAGTTTTACAAAAGAGAAACAACATATTTATTATTATTATTATTATTATTATTATTGAGATGAAACCAAAGACTTAATGGTATACTATTAATTAAATGAAATATATACCACTGATAGACAAAGATATACTGATACTGTGTGGTATTTTTAAACATTTTAAATGTAACCATGCTCATGAACCGCGCTCTTGATATAATCTTTACATTCACTAAAATATAGAGAAATAACTGAAGGTTTCGATTATCTCATGTATTTAATATGATGATGTTCATATATTTCAATAAAAGAAAACCATATTGCTATTTAAAAGCAATTACAATGCACTAAGTAAATACACACAATCAACAATAAACAATCGAAAATTCCATCGATTTTTGTGGCTTTGAAATTTCATTTATTTTTTATGGTAGTAATAGCATGTAATGCAACGTTTTCGGAATGCCATTGCAGAGCGCTGTTACATGCAAATATAATTCTCACCCAGATATTAGATTAATATTTCACATTTGCTATTTTTACGACAATACTTTTGTCAAATACAAAACATATGTATCTTTATAAATACAGTTTATGTGTGAATTAATTTGTTCTTTTATTTTGGTACAACAGAGAGGAAATTAAACTCAGGTACATGCAGAGTTTTGTTGTGATTGCTGCCGTTAGAGCGATTTTTAAATTTTGGGTTCAGGTAAATACCCACTCCTAATGGATCAATGTCCCTGATTTTCAGAAACTTTTTTCTGATTTTATTTTAATGGTTTATATGGAATTTCATTGCGAAAAAACAAATATTAATGACCCTAGTTTTGGGTTTCAGCTAAACACCCCCTCATAATAATCTAATTTCACTGATTTTCAGAAAGTATTTTTATAATATTATTTCAATGGTATATAGTTTCCTTTAAAATATTTAAATTTCGGCCACTAGAGCGATTTTTAAATTCAGCTTTAACCACCACTCTTTAAATTTCGGTTTTCGGGTATACCCTACTCCAAATTGCCTAATTTCCCCTTATTTCAGAAAATGTTTTAATTAATTTATTTTAATGCAACATACCGAGTTTCGTTAAAAGAAAAAAATTGTGGCCTCTAGAGCGATTTTTAATTTTTTTTTAATGTTTTCTTTAGGTTAACCCCTCTCCCCTCCTCAATGGCCCAATTTTGCTAGTTAATGTACTTGACGAATCGTTTGTTAATTTATGGTTATATGCCCAGTTAAGTTGAGGGGGAAAAATTGCGATAGCTAGAGCGTTAACACACACGCGCACACACAACTTTTTCATTGTTATTTTCGGCACATTCCTTCGTAATGCACCAAAAACGAAATGCTCTTGTAATTGTTACATGTGTGATGATCAACGGTTTACACAGCTATTTTAAATGACAATTATTGAAAATATTATCAATGACAATAAAAGATTACTTCAATTTCAAATATCTTTAGCATGTTTATTCCTTTTTGTTTGTGATAGACTAAATGATAAATGAACATAGATTGATTGTATTTAAAAATATTGAAATAAAGCATATCACCAAGGAAGTGCATATTAATGGCATGATTACAATTAATAAAAACATTGAGACATTTTCCTTGATACATTTTAAATTTGACACATTAAAATGAAGATGAAATAAAACTGTACAATAAATTTATCTCAAAATATTGATACAGACAATAATAATGAAACCTCAACTTAAGGATATATTTCAGTTTTATGCAGGCAATAAGAAAGAATTCTTATACTCCCACCACACAATACCTAAATTGAAGAAAGTAAGTAAAATGCAATTCCTTACCTACTCTCTTATAATAAAAAGTTGTCTAAAATTACTGAAGTACTTAGGTATATAAAATATTATGATTATACCCATAAAATCCTTATTTACTTTCTTCAATAAAGACACCTGAATTAGGAATAATTTAAAAAATAATTGCATGGTTACACGATTTAACAAAACAATTCCTTAATTTCCAAGTTAATAAAATACCTGGGCCACTGGCAAGATTAGTGAAGGAGTTGACTGTACCTATGCAAATACTTTAAGTTCAGGAGACCGAAGTGGCGCAGTACGATGCAACAAATTATGATTAAAACAAAGCATGAGCCGGTGGCTCACTCGGTTTCCTAGTCAACAACCAATTACGCTTACTATCGAGCTTCTGATGTCAGTCAGTCGGCCAGCCAGAAAGGCAGTCGGATCAAGAAGATAACGCCAATTATCCTGACTATTTAAACACCAAAAACATGACGCGTTTGAGAGTGAAAGAAAGGCAAAGTTAGTAATAGAGGAAGGAAAGGAAAAGAAAATGAAAAAGGTGAAAACGGATCAACGTAACTTGTAAAGGTAAATTCCAATTGGCTTTTGGAATTTTCATCTCTTCATAATTTTCGCAGCTTTCACTCTGCTGTCCCGATTCTTTTTAAGACCTTTCTGATAACTGACCGGTTTCGCTACCATACACTCAGTACTTTGATTTTTTTCCCTTTAGATTTGTTTTTAGACTTTGTTTTATAAATCGCAAATAGGTCAATATTTGCTTAATTTAACATCTATTACTTTATGACATCTTATTTTCAATTGTGATTTTACTTTAATTTGCCTTTAAAATGTCTCAAGCAGTTCAAGGACGCTCTTTGAAACCTATGGTTATTGGCTTCCTATTCAATTCAGAGTATGAAACAGCCGAAGAATTTTGTTTAGGAACCTCTTTTATCAGGCTTCAGGTCCCTTTATCTGCCGTAAATCTACGACACAGGACAAATAGCTTTACTCCCCTTCCGAAGGAAACCATACTTAGGATTTTACGCCCTAAGAATCCATCAACTCTGTGCGGTTTGAATCCAAGACTTTGAATCTACGAGGAAAAAATCTATTAATTTAATAATTACCTTTTAATAGTTTCGTTATTTATATCAGCATGTGTACATTTTGATGTATTATATAGAAAGTCATTTGATAATTAAGAATAATTTCATCATATTTATACGATACGTTCGTAAGTTACCGGCCTCACCGATAAGGCTTATCGCCTTCACAAAACTCCTTATCTGGTGTCATACGTTATCTGTTAAATAAACAATTGGAGCTGTAACTTGCGCTCCGCTATATGCAATTGTTCAGATATAGTTGCATAAAGAAGGCTATATGTAGAAGATTGTAACATGTTCAAAATGGAATATTGAGATATTATTAAGTTCCTCACAAAAGAAGGACTTATTCCAAATGAAATTAAACAGCGATTGAACGGTGTATATGGGGAAGCATCCTCCTCATATTCTACCTTAAAATAGAAGGTCAAACCTTTTCGAATGGGTCGAGAAAGCAATAAAGACGAAGAGCGTGCAGGTTGGCCTTTGGAGGTGCTCATCCTGAAAACTTTGCTCTTGTGGAAGGTGACATTATGGAAGATTGCCGGCTCAAAGTTACAGAAATAGCAGCAAGGTTGGGCCTTTCTAAAACATCAGTGCTTCGAATTATTCATGAACATTTAAACATGATAAGGTTAGTACAAGATGGGTGCCTAGACTTCTTTCCTCAGTTCAAAAGCAACAAGGAGTCATCTGTTGTCAGGCATATTTGAAGCTCTGCCGTGGAAACAAGAGAGTTCTGAAAACCATTGTTACAGGAGATGAAACTATGGTCCTCTACTATGATATCCTTTTAAAAAGAGAATAAATGGAGTGGAGTAAACTTGGCGAAGCACCGTCTCTAAAGACCAAGGTCACTCAGTCAACCAAGATGATCGTGGCCACAACCTTTTGGGACTGTGAAGGAATATCCTTCATTGACTTCAAGGATAGAAACACCACAGTAAATGGGGAGTACTATGCTGGCCTACTGCACAGACTACGTGCTTCCATTAAAGAGAAAAGGTGAGGAAAGCTGAGTAGTGGTGTGCGCCTTCTTCACGACATCGCTGTTGTACAAGCAGCTCTTGATGCAACGGAAGCTGTAAAGAAATGTGACTTCAGGGAGATCGACCATCCACCCTACAATCAAGATCTAGCTCCCAGTGACTATTTCCTCTTCTCAAAATTTAAGAAAAAACTTCGAGGAAAGAAATTTAAGTGTAACGAAGAAGTGATGGATATTGTTTATGCCCATTTTGCAGGCAAGGCTTCTAACTATTTGGAGGGGGGGAGTGGTGTTGAAATGTCAATTCAAAGATGTGAGAAGTGTATTGCAATAAATGGTAATTATATTGAAAAGTGAGATATAGTTTTTGTCTGTCATAACTAGAAAATGGTTAGACCGGAAAGTTATGAACCTACCCTCGTACAGGTGGAAACTACAGAGATACTTTTGTGTTATATTGCAGGGAACCGAGCAACAAACGTCAAGCTCTGTAGTGCGTAATTATATTATGTTGGATATGGTTTCGTATTAAACAATTATTCGGCAATGCATTCTAGACGGTTAAATTCTGTACATCATAGCTTGGAGAATTTACAATTTGAAGTCAATTTAACTACTAGCTTGGATAATTTACAATTTGAAGTCAATTTAACTACTCCATTGAGTTTTGGGCATCGCATTATATAGAATGATTCAGTAATGCCATGAAACTATGAAACAAAAACCAGGGAATGTTTGATTTGAAATTTTGAGATAGATGAAATAGCAAACGGGCACATAGGATTGGAGACGCTAATGTTTATTGTTTATAAGGATGACAATGCAATCTTATGCATACTATGGTGTTACATGGCGTAATTCCAAAAATCGTCGATGCAGTGTACGTTGTGTCGACCTTTACGGGCAGGAAATCTAATCTGTTTCGTTTGTTTGTTGATCTGTCGTTCACAAGCCTGTCTGTCTGTTCGTTATATGATGAAACATGCTGTGTGTCAACCACAGATCCTTTCGTGTGATTAAAAGAGTTAATCGGAGAAAGTATTATGCAATGGGGAAGTATGGATACAGTTTCACAGGTCTTAGCAGTATTCTCACAGTGAAAGCCTTTATAGATAACTATTTCCCATCGACATCGCCCCAAGATCAGTTCATTTCTGTATACCAGAGAATGCGAGAAGATATTGAAAGATATTGAAAGTCTTCACAATATTTACAAGTTGATCTACAGTGGATATGACTTGATTTTTGAGAGACTGTGTGGCAAATTTATTAACAGTTTTCTTTATCAGTCCTCTCTTTGCAACATACGATTTTTAAAATGGGAGGCCCATTTCAATATCCTGTCCCGATCTGCTCCATTATTCCCCATTGAATGCATAAACTTTTCAATAATAAATATTATTTCCAGTCCAATAAAAACATTTGAATAAAGACTTATATGCAGGATCTATATTTAATTTTGAATCAAATAATTTGAACTTAAAGCCTTTGAATTCGGAAGAATTTAGATATATTACAATTGAGACATTTAGTTGCGATTTTTTTTGTTGTTGTTTAATATTCCAATAATTTTGTTATTGTGCATGACAACCCAGTAGCTGAGTACATTGAATTAGTTGCCAAGATTGTAGCCACCTGTGGTTCAAAACACTACAGGGGGGTTTGTAAAGGTGCCACAGAAGGTTGTATGCTATTGTCGTTGGTACATTGAAATTGATCGCCGTCGTTTTTAGCTGTTTTTGGGAGACACAAAACGTAATCAAATGTTTTAAATTATATAGAAATGTACAAATATAAACAAATGTAAATATTGAGTGTAAATAAAAGCACATACACCTTTCAATACGTATAAATAATAAATTAAAACTGAGAAAATCAGTAAATAATAGCGATTGACATCCTCGATTGATTGATTCATTAATTGAATCTTTAACAGGATTCCTAAATGCCAAGTTCCCCATAGCAACATTTTCGGTGGAGCACTTTTATTCCTTATTCAGTTTTTGCGGGTTTTAATTGGATCACTCTGTATAGGAGATAAGAGCTTAGATTCTAATCGAACCTGGGTCAAACTGCTTGCCTTAATTATTAGTCAATTGCATACATTTGATCGGAATTCTGCTGATTTGCATTCGGAGGCATATACTGTGCTTGTCTACAGAGCTCTCCTAACATCGTTCTGTTTCAGTTCTTGACAAATTGTGACTGACAACCGAGTAGGAATGTAGATAGGTATGCTGTACGCGCACACATTTAGTAACAGCATGGTTGCATCCAAATGGCCTAGCACTGTAACATCTCAGAGCCATGTGTAATCGCTTGCCGTGAAGCTGTACCCTACACAGATAAGGGGCGTCATCATCAAAACCACTCTTAACGGTGAATTGATTTTCTCAAAAACGATAAGCAGAGTAGTGACTGAGAGAGAGCAGAGATACCTAATTGAGAGAAAACTTTAAAACTAAGATCATGAAAACAATATTTTATAATTTAGTATTTTATGACTGTTGTATTTATCGATTTTCAAGGTAATTCCTACTCATTAAATGCAAGTGTATGTTCAGATTTAATAGCCACACACATATGTGGACTAATAACATTTTGTGAATATTCAAAATTACTAGCTATTCTCGAATTTTATTTAGTTTTTTGACTCCGATAACAGGACTGATTTTGGAATTTAACTCGATGCTGAGAAAAGTTTTCTGTAATAATTATTTAATATTTTAATCTGAAATCTGACCCTCCCTTAGGGCTCTTTGCTTAAGCTGCATGTTGTTTTATTTGTAAACTTGTAATCGTTCATCAAATACATTTTTATTTAAAGATAACAGTATTACTTAACAAGATTTTTAGATGATTTTTCTTTCTGGGCAACATTTTCGTATTTTGAAGAACAGAAAAACAGATCTAAGCTCTTCAGCAACTTTTATATGGAGATTAATAGTAGTTTCCCCCCTTTTTTCTGTTCCCTTTTGTGTAGGTCTCAATATATTTAATTTGAGTGAACCTTTTTTAAATATAATAAATAATGTTGCTACTATTTCTAAACAAGAATTTTGCATTTGTGGTTACAACAATGCGTACAAAGTGCATATATTTTGGTTTCAATTGTATACTAATATTTTCCATTCTATTGCTTATTTTTTACTCCTTTTCATTTATATCTAAACGCTTTTTTATTCTCTGGTCTTCATATTCAAAATCTCCAAGTACAAATCCTTTCGACGTTCCTTCCTCTGTGCCTATATTCTGTTCTTACATTATGTACGAAATAATAGTTGACAAGATCAGAAAGAAAAAACTGCATATTTTATTTTAAAAATAAAATTGAACGATTTAATTAATACCTAATTACAGTTTAAACATCCAGCACATGATCGACCGATTCCCACTCTAGTAGCTGAGATTCCCCGCCACATTATTTTCTCTTGCAGTCAGTTGCGAGCGTATTTTGACAGATTCGGGCAGTTGTGTTGTGCAGTCATTAAATAGCGCAAAGTATTGTACAATGGTGAGATATTCACTGCTTCGTCGTATGTTTATCTTCAATGCATAACGAGATGGGCGTTTATACGAAAATTTACTGTAAGCCTACTGCCTACTCGAAAAACAGAACAGGTCCAATAAAACAGGTTCTATGTGTGATGAAAAATTTAATAAAATAAGAACTTTCATTAAATCCTTCGTTTCTCAGATCTTACTGTTTGTGATTTTCATTTTTAGGGATATTGAAAAATGAAGTATATACAACTAACCCATACAACTAACCCTCACACACTGGAGGAACTTGAAACAAACATTCGAAACGAAGTTTTGTTCGTTAGCAATGAGGAAATGAATGCATGTCAGTGATAATTTCCTTTATCAGTCAGACCTAACCGCCAAACTATATTTCAGGACTTTTAAACTGCTCCCGCTGTTTAAAATGTTGAACCTATTACTTCCTTTTAATGTAGATTATCATGCTGAATTAGATGTAATATTAAACGTTTTAAATTTAAAAAATAAAACACAAGAAGACAGTGGATAAAGTCTTTTAAGATATTTATACAGGTCTAAATTTGTCATCAAAAACTTATGAATAGGCTGTGTACAATGCTTTATTTTTATAGAGAGTCTCTAACCTTAACCGCGATAGATAGAATAACTGAGGAAGAATTATAAAAACACTACTTTAAAATTTCATTTGAATAACTTCCGAACTGAATTGTTATTAAAGTGTAAACATAACTGATGAATATTTAATATATATTGAGTTTCTGGGGTGGATTTGATTTTTTAACTGAAGTAAAACAAGTTGCTCCATAATGCAAGAACTAAGTAAAGAAAATATACTTTAAAAGTCCCTCGTAGCTGTGAAATTTCATTCTGATTTCAATATTTAAATGAGAACCGCACTATTCAGGTGGCGAAGTGGCGAGATTCTAAAACTTTCTCCACCAGAGGTTATTTTTCATTCCGTTGCGCTCATTATAATGTTTAATTTTCCCAGGAAAAGAGAGAAAGAACAAAATAACTTTTAGCTTCAGCTAAGGGGCATTATATGTGTGCTACTATTTTCGAAACTTGATGTCTTATTCCGCTCTTATTCTAAAAGAATGAAAAGTGAGAATGAGATTGGACCTCTCTGTGTTTAAACCACAACCTTTACTTTTCTTTTCTCTGGTTCTCTAGTTCTCATGCTGCTTCTTCTTCCATTCTCTCCTCTTTTTCTATCTCGCCCTGCTCATTTGCAAGTACATTTTCCTCTAAGAATTGTGATATTGAAATTATGATTTGAGGTAGTAAATGGTTTATGTCAGCTACGTTTCGTACGAAATCAAAATGATATTAATTGGTGAATTTAGTTTTCTTTAATTTCACATTTTAATGGTATCGCACTACAAACAACCGAGGTTGCAATGTTTATAATATTCCTCACATTAGCTTTTTGTCTCAAAGAAATATGCTTCCGCGAACTAATAAATCCGTTGGTTTTGTTGATGATATTGAATTAATATTTATAATAATACAATACAAATAAGACAGTAAAAGCAGCTTATGATGGAATATAATTCCTTTACAAAGGGATTGATTAAATGTTCATGCGAGTAAGAAAACACAGACACAATTAAACAATGTATATACATTGCATAAATTCTTGGCAAAAATATAGTTCAATTAATGTATTGTTATTTATTTACGATACATTTTTTGCAATTTCAAGTTTTCTTTACATCAAACAATGCTCTACCTAATTGGCAATAATTATATAAAACAATATTTTAATGTAATAATAGTAGCAAATAAAATAATAATATATCAAACATAACCTTATTTCCTTCTTCCTCTGCATTTCGCTTTAAACTGCTGTAATACGTGTTAATACCCATAGCCGCAGCAAGGCTAGATGGAACATTACTGTGGACATGATGTTGCCTTAGCATCAACCATATGGTATAGCTGACCCTGATATCTATCTAGCTGCATTGCAACCACAAACTGTAACCCTCTATGCCTCTAACATTATGTGTTCCAACTTGTATCGAGCGTATATGTGGCATAAATGTGTGGATTGAACATCTTCAATGAAGGAGTAAATTCTTGGATCGTTCACATTGAACAATACAACATCTTATATTTCTTCGGCAATTTCAGTGTCCTCGCATTCACAGGATTTGCCTCGTTTTTCTTGTAAGTTTTATTAATTGTCAGTTTTCCTCACATCTTCTTTTGTTGTCGAAAATAATAACGCCCGCAGCCTCAATTTATATTTCCATCTCTTTCCATAGATCAACAATGATAGATAAGTTTACCTCTTGATTATTTTCGGTCAGTTTTTCTTCACTAATAATCATGTATTGAAGCTTGATTAAACCACTTTAATATATCCAAATTCAATTACTTAATAACTTCTTACATATTTGAGCAGGTACATGGTGACTGTAGCATGCATTTGCTTTAGTACCATTTAAGAGCGTAAGTTGCACATTAGTCAATTGGTCGAGTGCTACGTATGTAGGAGGAAAAATAACAAATTGACGCCAGGAAATTGATTTAGTGGTATCAAGAAATGGGGTCACTTTGCAATTTTTATTCTTTATTTCTATGTTGAAACTCTGCTGCCATTCTTCCATTATAGGCGCAGCATCCAGGCCTCCTTTTTATTCCTCCAAGTCACTGGTAGCAAACAATGATTCCACTTAAGTTTTCTCTTAAATGTGTAAATTCTCATATTACCAAATTTATCTTCCATTTAACACTAATAATGATAAACGATCTTGAATAATTTATTTCAATACATTTGTCTCCCCCATAGGTGAACTTTTGACTTGCAAAAATCTGAAAATAAAGTTTTTATCTCTTCTCCATATATATGTTAGCTTTAAAATACGAAATCCGCAAAATTTTTTTAAAACAATTTAACTTAGTCAAAGCTATTTTTAACAAACGCTTTTAGCAGAACTGATTTTAACTATATAGTTTTGGAATTTTTGTTAAAACTGGTATTAGATGAGATAAACACATTTTAATCAGTGTAAATGCGATAAAGTAGGTAGTTAAAAATAGACGTCCGGTTTCTCTCTGTGGTTTTCTATTTAATGAATAAATATGCATAAAATTTGCAAAGTGGTTAATTTTTCAGTAAATATTTTACAGTTAAACTGTAGGCACAGCTAAAAAAAAGCTACAGATATATCATTTACATATTTTTGAACATAATAAATGAATACTCATTAATGTCTATTAATAATAGTATATTATCATAACCCATTATCTAACAATGAGCTTGTATCAACTATTGGCTCCGCTACACAAAGATATTGGTAACCTAAAATTTATCATTTAGTCTCGCAGAATTATAAAAACTAATAATAAATTCATTATAATTACCATAAAAAGGAGAATTACTAATTGTATTACAAATACTGTTGGAAAAGTGCAAAGAATTTCAGAAGTTGTTTTGAATGCCCATATAGACCATCCACTGCTAAAGCATGTAAGCAAAAAAGAAACTCCAGTGGACTAACATTGACTCTGAACACTTGCTGATGGATCTAAAGTAATTTTCACAGATGACGATGTCAGTGGAATCTTGAAATTTACATATTGTTGTCATATGATGTATGTTAGCGTAAAGGTAATTTAATCCGTTCACTCTTGGTCTCCCACCTTCTCTCTCATTCTTACAAAAACTACTGATTGCACTTTAGAATACGTTGTCCCTATTCTTGTGACAGTATACGAGGTCTCTTCAAAAAGTATCGCGAATTTTGAATTTCCGCGGTATACGTATATTCGATTTTCGATTGTTTTGTGGCGTTATGTTGGTACTCATGTCCCTCACTTATGTTGACAAACTCGGTCATTTTGAATGTTCAGTTAATTGTTGAGTCTTCGATTTTTGCCTATTCCAAATAATGCAACAAAGAATCTGTATCAAATTTTGTGTGAAAAACAGAATTAAGTGCGCGGATCCATTCCGAATGTTGACTGCAGCATATGGTGAAGTTACCTTGGACCAAAGCAACGGTTATCGGTGGTACAAAATGTTCTCAGAGGGTCGAGAAGATGTGAACGACGAAGAGTGTCCCGGACGCCCAAGCTCTTCAATAACAGACGAAAACATTGAAGAAGTGAATAAAATAGTATTGGCCAATCGTCGAATCACGTTAGAGAAGTTGCTGAGGACCTAAACATATCGATTGGCTCGTGCCATTCGATTTTTACCAATGATTTGGGTATGAGACGGGTTGCCGCAAAATTCGTACCAAAGTTGCTCAATTTCGACCAAAAACACCATCGCATTAACGTTGCTAAGGAGCTGTTGAACTCTGTCCGCGACGACCCAAATTTGCTCCAGAGGGTCATAACTGGTGACGAATCATGCATGTGTTTATGGTTATGACGTGGAAACTAAAGCTCAATCATCCCAATGGATGCTGCCACACGAGCCAAGACCGAAAAAAGCGCGCCAAGTTCGGTCGAATGTGATGGTTTTACTTACAGTTTTCTTCGATTGCAGGGGCGTAGTGCATCATGAGTTCTTGCCACAGGGTAGAACGGTCAATAAGGAATATAACCTGCAAGTTATGCGCAATTTGCGAGAAGCAATTAGCCAGAAACGCCCGGATTTGTGGAAGAACAAAAATTGGCTTTTGCACCATGATAACACCCCTGGTCACACATCGTTGCTTGTGCGCGAATTTTTGGGCAAAAACAACACATTTATGATTCCGCAGCCACCGTACTCCCCAGACCTGGCCCCCTGTGACCTTTTTTTGTTCCCAAAACTGAAGAGGCCCATGAAAGGACGACGCTGCGCCACGCTTGAGGAGATAAAGACGGCATCGAAGGAGGAGCTGAACAAGATCGCAAAAAACGATTTTTTAAAGTGCTTCGAGGATTGGAAAAAACGTTGGCACAAGTGTATAATATCTGGTGGGGATTACTTTGAAGGGGACAAAATAGATATTCAGAATAAATAAATACTTTTAAAAAAATACAAAATTCGCGATACTTTTTGAACAGACCTCGTATGCGTCACAAATATTAACCGTCCTTCTCTCTAGGAATGTTCGCGAAGATGATGCTAACAGACGCTTAAATTAGTTATCCACGATACAAGTTCGCTTCTTAAATACACAAGTCCGTAAAGATGCCTTTAGAGATATGTAAATACAACCTTTTTTCTGCGACAGTGCACGTTTATACTCAATATTTATAGATCCACATAACTATTTTGTGGCAGTCTAAACCGCCCATCACCAAGGGCCATTAGTTTGTGATTTTTAAATTCCGAACTATTTAGCAATCACATGCTGTTTTATTCATAAACACGTTTTCATTGGAATCTAAACCAAAATACCAGTGAAATCACAGCCTATTAAGTCTGATATGAGGAGAAGCTACTTCATAACCTTAAAACAAACAATGGCTAACTCGTGCATAACTGGAAAATAATAAGGCTAAAAATTGAATATAAATGTTACATTCGTTACTTATTTGTGTTATATATGTCCATGAAAGATAAAGATAAATCATTAATTTTTTACTAAATGAGATTTGTTTACAGGAAATGGCAATTCTTTTTTCGATCCGTAAACCGAATAGCAATGCGTGTTATAATCAATAGATTTACTTAAGTACAAGAGCTTTTAATGACTAGCATTATGCACTAATATTTGGAAGAGTTACAACTGTGCTCTGTTGTGAAAAAATTATTAAATTATTTGTGATAAGCCATTCAATATTAGTTATTACGTATATTATTGGATTAACAAAAGAACATCAAGCGAGAGTCAATCATCTTTTAAAACAAAGTTGCTAATGTATGTGAAGATTTAAAGTTCGAATTCAGATACACTTAATTTGTTACGCAGTATGTATAAATATATCTTGATGTTTTGCAAGGCTAATGGAGTGTCTCCGAAACAAAAATATGACGGTCAACATAGGCACGAGTTATGGGGCTTTATTCATTTCCAGCGCCACGGCTTTTGCAGCAGAATAATGAACAGATATATGGGTTAAAGTAGCTAGACTCGAAATTGAGCATTCGCATTTGTTTTCTGTTCGCCAAATAGCGTTTTCAGAGTAATGAATGCATTTTCAATTGCTCCATTAACATATAGATTGCTGTCCGCCACATGTTTCTAAATAAACTGTGCACGCTGAACCTCACCTTAAACGAAATATTATTTTAACGGCGCGTTTGCCTTTTAGCTACCACGACTTTATTTAATTACTAGTTATACTTTTTAAAACCGAGATTTACTTTAATTTATGAAGGCTGCGTGTAAATATACAAATACAGGATCTAATTATTTTCCTACGCGTATTTTGTGAATGCTAGGAACATTAAGAGGAGAGCATTCTTAAAACAAATTAAGGGTACAAGGGAAAAATAGCCAAAGTCCACTTTTTACTTTTTTACGGGAATGTAATTTGAAGTTTAAAAACGCTACGAAACTAAGCACACTTGACATATAGATTTTTTTTAAGATTAATTCTTAAGATAGTTTTCTAATAGACCCTGTCATAAGTATTTGTTCATGTTAATTAACAATAAAAAGTTAAAGTACACAATCAAAGTCTACTAAATAATATTATAGAATGTGCCAAATTATACAACATGTTTGCTGAGGAACATGTAGACATTAAAGAAATACTGTTGAAGTCAAAATTAATTATTGTCAATTATAAAAGTAGCCTTGAAAAATAGAGCTGGGCATTTTCGGAACAGAATCCATCAGGCATTGTAGGTCAGCATATTTTGCCTTGGAAAGTGAAATTAAACTTAAATATTGCTCATCAGGGTATGCGCTACATTTTGTCAACAATAACATGGGACTCCCATGAGGTTGGTCGACTGGTTATAGATTTAGAGGAGGTTTTCTCAAATTTTCGTGCCTCTTTTATCTTCATTAGAAATACTCTGAGGTGAAGGGAAATGGTTTCACGCGTCATTTTATATGTTCTAATTCTAATAGCTGGGTGTTTCGGCATGGCTTTCTTAATTTATTAAACCCACATCTTCTTACATTCCTTATAGCTATGGCCTCAGTTGAGAAAATTCACTTTTACTGATTCAAATATGTTGTGCGTATGAAACGTAGCATCAATAAAGCGAATAATGGTGTAATGTTTATTTTGGCCGAAGCATGAACCACAAAATTTTGCAAAATTTGCATTAATGGGTCCAGGTGATGGAAACAAACGTCAGACAAAATTGGTCAGCTTCATCAGCTCCCTTTCTTGCTATGGTCTCATTGTGGATATTTTACACAGGACTCGGATTGTTTTTCTCCTGGACACTTTTTATTTATACTGATTTTTATGGAATACATGTGGTTTTTTTTCCCTATATGAATGTGCTGGAATGCTGTACATATCAACAATCCATTGGCACCAAAATCTCAAATTTCACCAAATGTGGACTTCGATCGCTTATCCCCTGTATCCTTAAAATATATTGCTCCTATTTATTTTCATCTAATTACATAGTTTCATGTTCATTAACTTAATTGATTGCACCATTTGGAAAGTTAATTTTGCTATTTAGCTTTAAGGTTATACTTTCGTAGCTTTGTAATGTGACTTTCGGCAGCCTAATGCTTTTAGGGAATTCCGAAGGAATGAAGCTGTTGCAGACGTTACCCTGGAAACTCTGCTTAATTTTCGTCTTTTTTTTTTTTTTTTTTTTTTTTTTTTTTTTTTTTAGCGAATGCAGAAGAAATGTAAACTACTGCTATTGTACCAAAGAAAATACTTTTTACTAATCTATCCAAACCTATATCGTTCTAGACACCTAAAACAATTAAAAAAGGATTTTGAAAACATGCATATATGTGTGTATGTCCTTTCTCTCTCTCTCTCTCTCTCTCTCTCTCTCTCTCTCTCTCTAGCGATTCCAATTTTTTCCTCAAGGAAACTCGGCAAATAGCCATCAATTAACAAATTATTTGTTGAGTTCGTCAACCAGCAAAATAATTAAAAATTGGGGTAATTTTCTTAAAGCGAAAATTTAAAAAAAAATCGCTTTAACGGCAGCAGTTTTTGCTTTGTTACAAAGAAACTCAGTAAAAAACTTTTAAATAAATTGATAATAGTAGTTTCCGAAAATCATGACAATCAGCCCACTCGGAATGGGGATATAACTGAAAAAATTTTGGGGTTAAAGCAAAATTTAAAAATCGCTCTAGCAGCTGCAATTTTAAACGTTTTTAAAGGAAACGTATTACATGACATTAAAATAAATTAGAGAAATCAGACTAGGAGGTGGGGGAGGTTTTACCTCAAACCCAAAATTTATACATTTCTCTAGTGGCATTAATATATGATTTTTCGCAACGAAACTCCGTATATGCGATTTAGACAGAATAAGAAAAATCGTTTTAAATATCGCTCTAGAGTCATTCATATATGTTTTTTCGGAACGAAATTCCGAAATTCCATTTAAATAGAATAATAAAAATAGTTTCTGATAATCAAGGGGTTGTCTGAAACCAAAAATTTAAACATCGCTCTAGCAGCACCAATAATTGTTTTTTCACTACAAAACTGGCATATACGTAAAATCAAATAATTTACATAGTTTTGGAAATTTTTCAAATTTGGAAGGGAGGCTATCTGTAAAAGAGGTGGGGTTTAAACCAAATTTTAAAAATGACTCAAAGGTCGCAAAAAATTAAAGTAAACTCTATATATATCATTGAAATAATGTTTGAAAAATAGTTTCTGATAATCGTTGAAATTGGACTATTAGCAGGGGGGCGGGGACTTTACCCAAAATGCAAAAATCTCTCTAGCGAAATTAGTATTTGTTTCACAACAAAATCCGTATATGCCAATAAAATAAAATGAAAACAATAGTTAATGAAAATCAGTGAAATCGGACTATTAGGAGAGAGGATTTGCCTGCGTTCCAAAATTAAAAATAGCTCTAGTGGCACCAATATTAGTTTTTGCGGAACAAAATTCGGTATATACCATTTAAATAAATCGGAAAAACAATTTCTGAAAATTAGAGAAATTGGACTATATACAGCAAAGGTATATTTGAACATCGAAATTTAAAAATTTCTCTAGCGTTTAATTTGCTCAATATTGTTTTAAAATAAATGAGAAATTAATTCAGCATATGAACTATATTTATAACGTTGCTTATGGGTTATATTTAACAAAAGTATTGTCGTGGAGGTAGCAGCTGTGAAATATTAATCTAATATGTGTTTGATAATTATATTTTTATGCAAGTGTGCTCTGTAATAGCATTCAGAAAACATTTGAATTATGTATTTTAATGCAATAACATTTAAAACTTGACCTTACAGCAAGTAAATACTGGCTATTGTAATAATAATCCGTTTAAAACCAATGAAAATCGACGAAACTTTCGATTGTTCTTTACTGATTCTGTATATTTGCTTAGTACATTGCAATTGTTTTTAATAGTAACATGTTCTTGATTTATTGAAACACACGAACATGTTCTTCTTAAATACAGATTGGAGCTCGAAACTTTCTGTTATTTTTCTCTATTTAAGTGAATGGGAAGATGTCAATGGGTAAGTTCATAAATATGACTACATTTAAAAATGTTTAAAAATACTCACACAGTATAGTTTTGTGTATAAGTGGTCATATATTTAATATATTTAATTGCATGCCATTACTTCTTGTGGTTTAATCTCAATAATAATAATAATAATAATAATAATAATAATAATAATAATAATTCTAAAAAATTTGGTTTCTCTTGTATAATATTTATAGATTGTAAGAATTCTAATTTTGTTTTCCTAATATCACAAGTAAGGTCATTACTTCGTTCATTTCATTAATTAACAAGGCCTAATTTGGATTTTATATTCATTTTTATTAAA
Source organism: Metallyticus violacea (assembly GCA_030762175.1). Lineage (NCBI taxonomy): Eukaryota > Metazoa > Arthropoda > Insecta > Mantodea > Metallyticidae > Metallyticus > Metallyticus violacea. Next base: position 104,084,301 of record CM060842.1, read on the forward strand.
AGTTATTCACCGGTGAGGAATTCACTTAGCTTACGCACCTCCTGCGTTACAGACATTTTATTCTTAAAATGTACTTATATAAATTGTGTCTATGTTTTAAAATGTATTAGTTCATTCTATTTAAATTTTGTACTTTTTGATTTCTATGATATAAGATGGTAAACTGGAAATAGTTTTTAGTTTTATTTCTTTCCTATCAAACATTTTTTGACTTACCTGCTCAAAGTCAATCACCGGCGAATCTCAACTACCTTCTTTGATATCACAGAGCTTTAGTTTAGAAAATGAAATTGCTACATAACATAATCAAATGCTTTTCTAAAGTCAAACATAGCAGCCTTTGAATAACCGAGTGGTGTAATTCGGGCGGTAACATTTGAGGAAGATTCTGGGTTTCCGTCCTGGCATTGATTTTTTTCGTGGTTTTTCCCTCGTCACTTAGACGATTTCTGGGGTGGATATTTATATTTCAGGAATATTGCACTCTCTTATTTCTTTTCATTTCATTCCGCTGGTTCTTTTACAGGGTCGAAATTGCCAGGGCAAGGTGTGCTAGCGCGGCGTGACGGTGGCTTACTCTTTGGTAAGATTTCTACTCCGGCGTCTGCTATGGAAGCATATCTTCTGAGGGGCTGGAACTCCTCGGGAGAGAAGGGGCTTCACTGGCGTCTGGATCTTATATTTAGAAACATGTTAGGGATTCCGTCTACTTTCAAACAGTCACCGCCCAAGGTTCCTGGCTGCCGGGTACTTTCTTCCCAGAAGTGCCCTCATTAGAGGCGAAAGGCAAAAAGGGTCAACCTTGAGCAAGGTTCGAGTGCAAAAGTATCCACCTGTACCTCAAACAATCCAGGCTTTAAGTAAATGATATCTCCAAAATGCTACATACCCCGTTCCTGGCGTCAGAAAAGTGCTTATTTGTAGATTTGTTCACCCATCCAAACTGTGACTAGCTCAAAATAAGACATTAGCTAAAGTTTCGTTATCTTGCTAAACATGGAAATTACAGATATGAGTCTATAACTTCTGGATTCTGAACTTTAAGTATGGAAGTCACTTTAGAAAGCCTGAGGAGGGGAAACCACGAGGTAAAGGGAAACAATTGATTGTCTTTCTGAATACGGTAATATTCAGTTTACGAGATATTTCACCAGACTGTTTGATATCATATAAATGTTTAGCCTTTAGAGTGCACTTCTATGTACTGCTGTTTGTGATACATCTAGTTAATCTATGTTACAGGCACTTGAATTCTCTGAGTAAAACTTTCATTATTAGCCAAAACTAATAATGAAATATCGGTTTAAAGCTGAGAAAGTTGTACGTGCGGATATAAGGGGCATCTGTTTTACGATGTGGTAACCGAACTTGCATCGTAGACCCAAGGTTTCGGATTCAAACCTGGCCAGGGTCGATAGAATTTTTTCGGACGCAAAAATTCTAAGTATAGCCACCTTCGGAAGGAAAGTAAAGCCTTGATCCTTTGTCATTGACTTACAGCATGTAAAAGAACCTTATATCTGAAAGAACAGACCTCTGAGCAAAACTTATCGGCCGTTTCACGCCCTGAATTGAATGGGATGCTAATAACCGAAAATGTTAAACAGCGTCCGTAAATAACGCAAATATTATTATTTACAATCAGTGAAACAAAACAGATTAAGTCGGCCAGTAATTCATATTTCGTTATAAATTACTATGAAAAATATAAACTAGAATACATAACTTAAACATAGCATTGATTATTATAATATATTATTTTTGTACTTTTCCAGGAAGCATTTATATTTTTGTCCAATTTTCTTTTGGATACAAGAGGAATATAAAATATCTTTACTTGACATTCTTGTGTGGCGCATTAAACGATTCCTACTGTTATTTTATAATTATCTTACATCTTACGCAACTGTTAAGTTTCCAAGAGATAGAAATGCCTTGAAAATGAAAATTAATCCCTTTAGTCAAGCTGAATGAAATAATGTGTATTTACATGATTATTTTACAATGTTTTACTTGAAATAAATAACCTGATATTCTAAGTATATAAAATGTATAATGATATTTGCAATAATTTGAAAGATAGCTTACATATGATGAGTGTCCGTAAAAACTAAAATGAATGACTAACTCTTATATCAATACTTCAATTACAGTTTCTACCAGCTTGATTCTTTGGCATTAGGACAAGATGGTAACATGTAAAATATACACTAACACTTTATTTCTTAAACATTTTACCTAAACAGTCAAAGTTGTCCTTTTTCGTACACATTGCTCTTACAGATAATATATGTTCAGAAATATTACTAAGGAAATTTCATAAAATATTTATTTATTCTGGCAGAACTAAGACCATTAGGCCTTCTCTTCCGATCTATCAATATAATAATAATTACATGAAGTTATAGCGACAAAACTACAATCACAACATTGAGAATAAAGTTGACAATACTCGTATATACATATAAAACAATGTAAAACATGATGTATATAAATAAATGTACGCTAATAAATAATTATTGCCAATGAAAAATATTAACCTAAGAAGAAGAAAAAAAATAATAAAATAAAAAAAACAATTATGTACAACAAGCACCAGGAATGATAATTTATGCATATATCAACCTATGTAAGTCTTGAAAGTAGAAATAAAGATACAAGCCAAACATAAAATTAAACCCCTACAATACTATGGATTCATATTATTTAAGGACGCACAATACTATGCAGATGGGAACATTCAGATAGTAATAAAATAATGGAATGAATAATTATACAGCAGGTAAAACAAATAAATTCATGCATTGTAACAAAATGAATCTGAATCTACTGTATTCGATCATTTCTATAATATTAAACAATTTCTTACGAAATGCTCCTAAAGTTCGGCAGCCTCGGACATCCCGTGGCAATGGATATAGCGATATTTGCGTTTATAACACTGATAATATATTCACATCACTGCAAATACACTTTCAACCTAACACATTTTCCACACAAAAGTGTATATTTTCTTTTCGTTCATCACGATAACAAGTAATCACGTTGTTGCTGCTATATCGATGATTCCTTTTCTAACAAAATTCTTACTATTATATTTCAAAAGATGATATTTACACTAAGCTATCTTTTGAGTTTTTGCTCCGAGTATTATCAGTTTGATGCTTTGATTTAGATGTGTTTGATTACTTTTCTTGAAGGCATTCTTCTTGGATTATCCAGTTTCAAGGTGTTGACCGGATGTTCAACCTATTGAATGGTTATTGTGTTTCGTTTACTTGGTTTGGGTTTCTTTTCAGATAATGGGAAAGCTTGTTCAAATGGCCATCAAATAATTATAGGTCTAATTACCTTATAACTTGAGAAAAGTGTATTTCAAGAATTTTCTCTGCAAGATGTAGCATCTATTTATGGTGAATACAGCCATGATTCACACATGCCACTCACAATATAAAAGCGCCACCAACATGTCAATGATAAGCTATTTGTAGACATTCGTTTAGCATGCATAAAAGAAATATATTTTATCATAAATACACTCAGAATTGTTTTATTAATTTAAAAACTTTTACTTTCGTGCTGTTTCTCCACAATATTTCATTTTAAATATGTCTACTATTAAAATGCATGCTTACATAGTGTGTCCGGTAAGATAACTACCTGAATATCTCCTAACTCAGTTAAGTTAGAAACATGATTTTCATCTTATCTTACGTAGAAAGTCTCAAAGTTTTGTAACAATGAAAATTAAGACGCTAGTGCGCCTGCGCGTGATACGACAACACATAAAATTAAAATAGCGGAATTCACAGTTCAGCACAAAGTTAAATGTGGCTATTTGTCAGGGATAATGAAGTCCACAATTGCAGTGGAAAGAAGATGCAGGCAGGAATATGGTGTAAATGCTGCTGAGCGTCATATCTTTGCGAAATAGCATAATCAGCTGTTAGATACAATTGTGTGTTAAGAAAGAAGGGAAATAGCAAAAAGCATTGTCTGCAGCTAAAGTTGAAGATGTTAGGCAAACATCTCAGCGCACCCAGCAGAAATCAATTCTACGGTCAGTTCAGATCTGGGTATTCCAAAGATCACTGCTCACGACATTGTCCATAAAAGATTGCGACTTAGAGCATATAAAATCCAAATCGTGCAGAAGATCAATCAAATGACAAACCCACTCGAGTCGAGTTCGTTGATTCATCGTTAACTCATATTGATGATAATAATGAATTTCTAAATTATGTCGCATTCTGAGATGAACCCACCTTTCACATGTCTGGTGAAGTGCAGCGGTATATCTGTAGAATATGGGCAGAAGAAAAGTCACCTGGTAATGGAATATGAACGTGATAGCCCTAAAGATAGCACATGTGGAGATCTATCAAAACTTGCGAGTTTTCTAGCAAAATATCTAAGCCCGGTTATTTTGTCACTATTAGTGTAGGTCATATTCACGTTTCTTATTGCTATACACTGTTTTTATACCACTTCCCTTCTCTCCTAACACAGAACCAGTTTCTAACAGCTAATTATGCAATTTCACAAAACGTTTTGTTTTGGCATAAAACACGCAGGCGCATTTGCATCATAAATAAAGCTTGGAGCGTTTCTACACAAGATAAAGTGAAAATCATATTTCTAACTTAACTTATTGAGAAGATATCAACATTTCTTATTGGTGGTAATTATCGGACACACTGTACATAGAGTTCTTTTTGGCCTGCATCGGCAACTGAATGGAAGCCGCTCAGGGCCAATGTCACGCAATCGCCAACTCCGTCGATGTACAAGCTCTCATTCTCCACAATTTTGATCAATAACAGTTTTATTTCATAATGAGCATTAACCTATGTTATAGTAGTTGTTTGAAGGGTTTACGCAATTCTGACATCTATTTCTAAAATATTTGTCTATATTTTATTTATTTATTTTTCGTTCTTTCAATGCACCACAATAAAATTTACTTCAGTAACATACACCACTTAATAATGCTATCACACCAATAATCTGTATTAGCATACATTATCATAAACACTTAAGACAATGACAGAAATAATGCTCATGCTATTGGCAGCAAGCTGTGGCTGGTTGCGATGTAACTGTAGTCCAGGACACGCTCCGCTTAACTACTGACGCTGGCCAAAAATAACTGGATAGTAACGGTCGCTGAAAATATTTATTTCGCTATATATTATTTTTATTAATATAATATATTGTATTCTAAGCTCAATTCACTATTTTATATTAATAGTGGGTTAATTAGTTTCAAATATTGTATATGAAATGTCTATTGTATTCTAAGCTGAACTTATTATATTATATTATATTATATTATATTATATTAATAGTGCGTTAATTAGTTTGTAGCTTATAGAATGATGTTTCAAATATTGTATATGAAATGTCTATTGTACTCTAAGCTGAATTTATTATATTATATAATAGTGCGTTAATTAGTTTGTAGCTTATAAAGAATGTTTTAAATATTGCTATTATACTAAGAACGTTTTTGTGGTTTTCATTAAAACAGAACAAAGAAAAGCTATAAGAAGCGAAATGCCTGCGGCTTACACCTATTGTTTATAAAACATTCATTTACCAGACTGCAATCATAAAGCCCCATTCTCTTCAGAAATCCCTTAAAGCAGGCATTAGGCTCCTTTCACAAAGATGGGAATAATAAAGGCATTTATTGAAAGAGACAAAATGCGAACAGAGAAACAATTTGGTGAATAGAATACGACAGCTGCAACGTGCTTCATTAAATTGTTGGGGATCGCGTGCAGAAACAAAGAAAATTGTTGGCATTTTGCTACTTATTCCGACAAGAATTTCAATTTAGACAGTTAATTGTTCCTATTGTTTACCTCCGGTGAAGAGACAAAGAGAGGTAATTACAGGCCATTTCTTAGAAGCGCTCGGAAGATTTCATTCCTTAAATGAACACTGTAGAGGCTAGCAAGGGATTTTTACCATAAAGTTTTCTTCCTTCTACAGCATCTTTCACAAGACACAATGCAGTAAGTTATTTCACAAGGAAATCTGATATTTAAATGCACCCATTACTCGAGATGTGTTTTTATTCAAACACGTAAGAAAGTTAAATATTAAGTCGTCTCATGTAGTATTAACACTGGGCTATTGTTATGACGTACTTTTGTAAGCTGCCGGAAGCAAATACCGGTCCTGGTGGTGTAGTGATAACCATACTTGCCTCCTAAACCCAAGATCGCAGGTTCAAACCCAGCCAGGACCGATGGATTTTTTCCGGCGTAAAAATCCTAAGTATGGCTTCCTTCGGAAGGGAAGTAAAGTCGTGGGTCCCGTGTCGTACATTTACGGCATGTAAAGGAACCTCAAGCCTGAAAGAAGAGGCCTCTGAGCAAAATTTGTCGGCCGTTTCAAGCCCTGAATTTAATGGAACGCTGATGACCTGAGATGTTAAAGAGCGTCCGTAAATAAAATAACAGAAAAAACTTAACTTTTATCTTCCCGTAACATTACTGGGTATCGAACCCGCTAGGTATAAGATCATATTCCACATGTAAGTTCAAACTATGCTAAGTGCTGAATGGTATTTCTTATTAACGTTTATGCAATTGTTATTGGTGAAGGTATCAAACGATAAGGTACATTGTAAAGTTTAATGCCTCTTTGAAATAACTGCAGCAGGCTTTGTCTCTTGAATGAACTTTAGTGTTTGTTAATTTCTAAACTAAGTAGACCCCTTCTTTGGCATTACTAGTCAATGTAAAGGATTGTGCTAACAGCCTGAAATAAGTAGGTAATAAAATGAACTTATAGCTATCTATCAATTGTCCACCTTTTTTGATCTTCTTCCTTTCAGGTTATATGTCAACATATCCTTTGGTATTCTATCTTCTGTCATTCTTTTCAAGTGCTTTGTCCATTCTTGACTATAATTCCCTAATTTTTGTAATATTGGTTGCCCTTCTAAATCTTTTCTTTTATCTTCACTTCTTATAAGATCTTATTTTGTGCAGCAATTGACAGATCGAAGTTGACTTTTATTCTATTCCTTTTAAGCCCAAGCCTCACTTCCAATGAAGAATAACTGGTAAGTGTAGAATCTAAATAGAGTATTTTTTCCTCACTTTGTTTTTGAAATCATTTTTGATTGTTTCACATACAACTTGCAACTTTTGTATTTTATATTAACGTCTTGATATTTTTCATATGTGACATCACAACCTAAATATTGAAAGTGTGATGCTTGTTCTATTATTTTTCTTCTATCACAATTTATGTTCTTATTTGATATTTATTTTTGTTTGAAATTGTCATACTATATTCTTTATTTATTTTATTTAGTTGGTATATCGCTTCTTTCTTCCTTGTCGAAAATTAATATTTTATCATCTGCAAGTATCAAAATATTTACTGACCTGTTCTGTCCTAACTTTAATTCTTTATGTGCAATCTTTTTGCATTCTTTAAGAATGTCGTGTGTAAATAACATTGAAGAGAGACTACATCCTTATTTTATACAACAATTTGTTTTTATTTCTTTTGTTGACTTCCCATTTACATCTATTATCAGTTTTGTATCCATATATAAACTTTTTATGATTTTTATTATATATATAGGGTATCCTGTTTGATGTAATATTTTCCTTAATAACATGCGGTCACATATCTCAGACTTTTTCTAGGTCAACAAATATCATATATGTTTTCACGTTATATTCTGTTCGTTTTTCTATAATTTGTTGTTCTTTACATTGCATAAAAAGTTTAATGTAGAGATAATGATCCTTCCGTATGTTTTATACACCATATTTAATAAGCTTATCCCTGTATAGTTTCTTTTTCCCATTTTAAATATTGAGATAGTTTTAGCTTCTTGTTTTTATATCTTTTGTAGTAGCACTCAGGTAAATTAATTTAGTCAATATGGAATTTATAATATGTAAAACTTCTTGTTGCGGCTGTCACTCCAGTTAGAAGTTAAATTTGTTGCTAATCAAAATTGCTTAATTACTAGCATTTATCCGTGATTTATTGCAATTTAAATTGTCATTTATATGCTTTAGTATTAACTTCTATATTATAGTAAGCCATGGGTTTCTAATTCTATTGTAAAAAACTGAGCTTAGACATGATGCTTAATAATTGATAATAAAATACCATGTTCTCTCGATCGTATGTCTTTATATTCTATAAGGAACATTTTATTTTCTGAGTCACCGAGTAGTTCATAAGATTTCCATGTCTCCACATTGTTGCATAAGCTGCTAACATCGGAGGGATCCTATAATATCCTCTCTATCACATTCATGAGGTTTTGATAGAGGAAAATGCTTACAGGGCGATGGTGCGTTATAAATCCATCAGTACCAAGAGGGTTACAAAAATAAACGACTTGCAAACAAACAAGGAAGGGATGGAGAGACAGACAGAGAGAGAGAGAGAGAGAGAGGATGAAGTAGTCGACAAACACTGTCACACTTAATACGTGCAACAGCTTCACGAAGAGATGGAATAACAAGAGGTCATTAAAGCGAAACTGCTCTTCTGCACATAAAGTTGGCCTTGTCTGCAGCCATCCAGACTCCAGGGAAACAAATGTTTCTGTAGAAAAGAATATTATTACATTTAACCGCCGTGATTCTCTCATTTTAGAATGAAGCATCGTCTGTCAGGCGTTCATTTAGCCCTTTTTTGTTGAATTTACCAAAGAAAAAGACTCCTGATTTTCAGAAAGTTACGATCTATAATCGCAACACAAATATGCCAGCGATTAATTAGTACTTTATATGCTTTTCGACCACATTGTTTGTTAGCAGTTCACAGTGCTGCACAACTCACAAAGCAAGAGTCAGTATACAACACAGTTTCATTGAAGAGACATAATTTCGGTTCAAATTTAATACAGCGGCTTACGCGAGGATTCTTAATTATAAAACTTGCCTTAAAACGCAGTATTTACAAAACGATAAGAGGCTAAATAAATTATTAATTTGGTGAGCCAACGCCTTACCACTTAAACTTTCGACTGAGAAACGTTAACAAATTGCGTTAGGGATAATCCAATAATTATATACCTACGTATATCGCTAACCCTATAAGTAAATGCTTAATTTGTCGACACTATATTAGTTTTATGTTTCTGGTATATTAAATTTAAGTATCATAAAGTTAAATTGCCATTCAGAAAAGACTCTATCTCCTGAAGGATTAATTTTCCGTCTTCACATTTGACATCATAAAGAATTTGTTCTTTATATTAAGCTTATTGTTCTATTACATTCAAAAGAGAGAAATCGTAAAGCTGAGAACATAGACAAGAAGCAGTGAGTGGGACTAGATAAGAAACATAGTAGTGGTGATGGAGGTAGGGTTTTCTTTAATGTTATGTATTTTCTATATACAATTACAAATATATTTTATGCATGGGTCGTAGACCGTGCATGCTTAAGTATGATGCATAATTAGAAGAAGGAACAAATAATAATACAAAAATAACAATATTAGTAATAAACAAATGGAAATTAAAATGGAAAGAAAGATATTTACAGATATATGAATGGAAACACATTGCATTATTTATAATGGTGCAAGTTTTTGTGTACTAACCAGAAAATAAATTGCTTCTAGCTTCGCGCTTTTTGACTAGGAAATTGCCTATATTCAACGAACGAATTAGTGTGGTTCGCAAAGATGCAGCATGCAATCGTCCTCTAAAGTTTTTAGAAAACAGCGTTTATCCTAGTGGGTACATTCTGCCAGAATATGTACCCATTGCTCATCCCTTCCACAAAATGGGCAGATTCTCCTACCAGAACTATCCGTTATTTTTTCAGCCTTCCAAATTCCTAATAATATAAGTATATGCCTATCTGTGGGTTTTATTTTGTGAGTAGAGCGTTTCTGAAACGAGGTTGAAGGTCGTATTGCATAAATCTACGAAGAAAAGTATTCATTTTCAACCCCTGTTATCATGATCTATTTAAGACAACCATTAATATTTGTAAACAAATTATAAATTAAATATATTCTAGTAATTCTAAATAATCTCTTTTTTCAAAGAAGTAGTTCGCGTATCTCTCACTAGAAGCAGCATTGAAAAAATACTTCCGAAATCTGTGAATAATGCTACTTATTATTATCTATCTTATTATCTCCAGAGTGGTAAGTAGTGGTTTTCAAAATATTTTGGAGAGTGAAGTGGTGTGGTATATGGCAGCCCCACGTTGGGCGCCAATTTTGAAGCGGTTTAGTGTATGGCAGCACTTTTGAAGCTATTTGGTATGCTCCTACTGAGTGCCCCACGTTGGACGCCAATTTTGAAGCAATGTAATTGCTGATCGATATATTTTGCAGCAGCATATAGTTAATTGAATATTGATCGCTTTGGTGTTGTTGCCCACGCTTCATGACAATATCTCAGAATTTTGTTCCGCTATTTTGTGACTCGTGTTCAATAGTCTGGGACAGAGCATCAACGGTGTAAATAATTATGCGATGTACCATAATGTCTATGGTAATTTATTATTCGCAAGATCTTTCGCGTCCTCTGGTGTTCTGCGTACGATAGAACTTACTATGTCGAATATAAACTTAGCTGCCGCGATTTCATAGGAGACGAAATGAATTTAATTATCTGGCTATCTGAACAGCTCTAACTGAATTTAATATGAATTGATCAGCTGAACCAATTGAGTTTGAGAACTGCTTAACTGATGAAGTGATCAATCGCATGCTGATCTTCAAAACTGATTGATTGCGTCACACTGCGCGTAGTATTTAAAATTGAGCTTCCGATTTATCAGAACTGATTCTTTCTCCTTAACTGCATGAACTGATCTATCCGACTGATGAACTCAAAAATGACGTCTACTACCTATGTAAACTGAACTTCTGATGCATCAGAATTGTACCTCCAGCAGAGCATATAATTTCCAGGAGTGCTCCAGCCGAGCAAACGCCTCCTGATATATTCCATTCAAATTAACTAAAACATTGGCCTCACCAAACCAAAAGGGGTTACACAAGCATGCGCCAGTCTCATGCCTTACTTTAAAAGTTTAAAATATACATCTAATATTGCCTGGTTCAAACTCACGTACCAATGCATGCCATCCGCTACTATTTTAAAGTTTATAACATTTATTTACGTTGGTTTAAAGTTAACTCTGTAACAGGCTGGCGAGTTCGTTGCCCTAGCTTATTCAAAAGCCTGGACTTATTAACTCTCGCCAACTGAAGGTCTTTTTAAGAAGCAGTATACATTTGTCCCCTTTCCATAGTTTAGGAATTTATAGCCTCGTTTCTGGCTGGGCTACCGTAGATAGTTATACCAGAAACTTTCTTTTTTCATGCGTACACTTCAGCGTATTAAAGTTATAAACGGTATGTATGTATGTATGTATGTATGTATGTATGTATGTATGTATGTATGTATGTATGTATGTATGTATGTATGTATGTATGTATGTATGTATGTATGTATGTATGTATGTATGTATGTATGTATGTATGTATGTATGTATGTATGTATGTATGTATGTATGTATGTATGTATGTATGTATGTATGTATGTATGTATGTATGTATGTATGTATGTATGTATGTATGTATGTATGTATGTATGTATGTATGTATGTATGTATGTATGTATGTATGTATGTATGTATGTATGTATGTATGTATGTATGTATGTATGTATGTATGTATGTATGTATGTATGTATGTATGTATGTATGTATGTATGTATGTATGTATGTATGTATGTATGTATGTATGTATGTATGTATGTATGTATGTATGTATGTATGTATGTATGTATGTATGTATGTATGTATGTATGTATGTATGTATGTATGTATGTATGTATGTATGTATGTATGTATGTATGTATGTATGTATGTATGTATGTATGTATGTATGTATGTATGTATGTATGTATGTATGTATGTATGTATGTATGTCGCTTATCTTCTTGTCATAGGACTCCACGAGTTCGAAATATAACAATCTCAAGGGTGACTTTTTCTAGTGTTTTATCCTTTTCTACTATTATAATTACTGTTAATTTGTTACATTGTTAATAGTGTTACTTTATTTTTATTTTTTTATATTGTATATACAATAAAATATACAAAATATGATGATTAGGATTACAATATACATTATCTTTATATTTCAATGAGGATAAGCAGTAGTAACTGTGTCAGGAGGTAAAATTGTTATGAAATTATTATTATTATTATTATTATTATTATTATTATTATTATATTTGTATATTATCTAAATTGCTGTTAAAATGTAATTTTTTCGCGCTGAAATACCTATAGATTGCACTTATACATACGCAATGATACAATCAATTATTATAGATTTTATTTCAGCCTGACATGGTTCCAGGGTGCCAACATGACTACTTACTAAATTTTACAAAATCATATATAATGTTACTAATTGCATTAAGGCCTGATTTTGAAACTGCCTAGAGGAATGTCACATTTTAAAAAATATAATATTTTATATGTCATTTGCATCCCCTTAAATGTATTAATAAGCATTACCTGAATTAAATCAAAGTTCGTAACATTGGAGGGATATAAAAGTATCATGTTACTAAATGCAGTTTATAGTTTGAGTGTCTTGTGTTTTAGTTTCACCTGTTTAAATTTTTTTTTTACATTCTATAATTGCAATAAAACGAGTATTAATCTGCAAACAATAAGTTATACAAATGGGGGAATAAAAAGTTTTATCACCAGTTACCTATTACTCAAAAAGTTGACACATCCGTTCTTCTCGTTCGCAAACTTGCCAGTAACTGTTGCTAAAATACGGTAACTTCAACTAATTCTTACTTCTGAATAGAACAAATTCTAAAGAAACATCTTTATTATCCTTAATGTATTAAAACACCGCCCTGATTCCACTGTTTTAACTGGAATGTTTAACACAGTTTATAGGTTTTTCCATTCTGCATAAAACGAAATTTAAAAAGAATGCTATCGCAAAAATTGATTAATTCCTACTGAGGACATATTTTTCATAATATATTTTTGAAATATTACAGAGAGATCTTTTGTTACTTTTTATTTTGAAATAAATGATACATGGTTAAAATAAAAATAGTTATTTTAGCTGGGAAGTTCGTTCTGATAAAACTATTTTTTTTCCTTCAATTATTACAAAGCTTCCAAATAACTGTGATGGCTGGAAGAGTTTTTTATGATAGTAGCAACGAATTTTCGTTCAAGTTTACTTCTAAATCCTGTTTACATCGTTTTTTAGGAGCAGAGGTAGTATGACCAGATGTCCTCCTTTTTACAACCTTGTTCGGGGTCCGAGGCGATTTTTAAAAATGTCTGGTATGTCTGAAAATTTAAAATATTCTGTTTCAACGCCTTTTTAAAGTAATTTTCTATAATTAAAACAGTTAAAATCTTCCGAGCTGTTTTGCGACGGTCTATTGTTTAATATGCTACCATAGCTTTCACCAACAATTGTGATTGGCATCATCTGTGGACGATGAACAACACCTGACTGCTAAAAGACGACAGTGTTGTTCCGTCTCTCTCTGATTTTATAAGATCGACCATTATTACGTGTGTGTCGGAGGTGGAAAGAAGGAAAGGCGAAGGGAGGGTAGTTGTTTGTTTTAAAAACCGGTTTCCATGTACTCCTTATGTAAAAGCCGCAATCTCTGATAAAGTTGTTTGGATGCTGTTGTATTTCCAATGCCTCCTTCCTGGCTAGATTGAAAAATCCTTGTGTTTTTGCAACCACTTTTGTTTTATTAATGCGTATGCCATGGCATTATTTATGGCATGTTCTGCTACTGCAGATCGTTGAGGTTGATTAAGGCGAAGGTGTTACTGATAATACTCCAATCGTTCTTTAATAGATCTTCCGGTCACGCCTATGTATAAGTTGCCATACTCACTTGGTATTTTATAAATTCCATTATTGTCAAGGGATTCCTAGGGGCTTTTGCATTATCAAGCATTTGCCCTAATTTAACAGTTGGTTTGATTAATTATAACGCCGGCCATGAAAGCCTAAGGAATATTATAGTTCCCTATAGATAGTACTAGCATCAACGGAATGTACTTATTCTTTGCTCATAGACAGCTAGTAAACCCAGGGACCTAAGCGGGGAGTTTGTTTTCCGCATTCTCTCATCTTGCCCATTCCGATTTGCGTGCATTGAAATGTGAAAGTATCCCCCTTTTATTTAGTTGTTAGACTGAGTGGTTCTAAGGTTACATTACGTTTCACGCATTTAAAATACCACAACGGCAATGTATGTTTAACTGTGCCCCGAAGTTTTCAAAAGACCAGCGTTCAGGAAAGGAAGAAATTAATGCGAAACAGAATATAAAATTAATGGCTAATACCTCGGAATAGTTTACGAAATGAAATTAATTTCTCTTTTAATGAATGTAAAATTTGGCACTTTGTTTTCTTTTTCATTATATGTAGTTAAGAGCAAAAGTTATTATTATTATTATTATTATTATTATTATTATTATTATAATACATTTTTTGTATTAGATAGACATACTTTTAAGTATAATATAAGCTTAAATGTAAAATTTTTATGATCATTTTTCAAGAATAGTTTTCTTATTTTTAAAGTTTTTTTGCTCTTTTTTATCGATGGGAATTTGGTCACCCTAGCCAAGGATCGTATTATTCAACACAACTTTTTTTAAAGATTATGATATTGTGACCTTAAGCTCTATTGTATCAGATGAGGGATAACAGATAATAATGTAGCCAAATGAGTACAGGAGACATTGTGACCTAAGTTTATCAGGCATTCAGCTAAAACAAACTAAAGAAAAATCCCTGAAAATACCTCGTTTATGAAACTAACCCAACTGAGAATCGAGCCCGGGTTTGCCGCGTGGGTAAATGCTAGACTACGACAGAGGACCAGTCAACATTTACTTTACATCTGTGAATGTTCTCTTGTAGTTCAAAATTGACTCAAAATGCTGTAAAGACTGTATATGCTTAATGCATTATTTTAGTAGTAGTAACGTATTTACAAACATTATATGTGCTATGTCATTCATATGGGCCTTTTCAACCATACATAATATTCAGCACACAGATACATAGAAAAAGTTATTTTCACTTCAATCAAATACATTTACAGTTATTATCACCAAAGCACAACCCCATAAATATGCGCGCGCAATGCGCATACGCAAACATTTGTATACATACATACATTTACACTCAAAGAGTCCCATCCCCTCTAACAAGGCGCTTTTAAATCCATGCACTTTGCGTACAAAAGAATCAAGCTTTGGCCAGTTATCTTTTTTTTTTATTGCTTTATTTAAGGACGCTCTTCAACAGCTCAGGTCATCAGCGTCCCATTCAACTCAGGGCGTGAAACGGCCGATAAATTTTGCTCAGAGGCCTCTCTTTCAGGCTTGAGGTTCTTTTTCGTGCCGTAAATGTACGACACGGGACCCACGGCTTTACTTCCCTTCCGAAGGAAGCCATACTTAGGATTTTTACGCCCTGAAAAAATCCATCGGTCCTGGCCGGGTTCGAACCCGCGATCTTGGGTTTAGGAGGCAAGTATGGTAACCACTACACCACGAGGACCGACGCTAGTTATCTTCATTTGCAAACATATTCCAATGTGCTAATCTATTTCGAAAGGCCTCTGATCAAAATTTATCGTTTCACGCCCTGAATTGAATGGGACGCTGATGATCTGAGATATTAAAGTGTCCGTAAATAAATAAAATGCTAACCTATCTCTATTCGAGTTACCAACCTAACTCCAAGCGCAGTCAACCTGGACAGTACATTAGGATGTGCTATCAGTTTTCTCTAATTCTACAAAAACATATTCTCTATCCAGCCTTATCTATTATTTTAGTCGCTTTCTATGACCCCTATCTAATTCAAGTTAGACCCGATCTGTTTTGAGAACTCGTGCAATATGTATACATCCCTCTGCCCCATTTGATTTTTGAGTTCATTGTCTAAACTAAGTGATATTTTCTCTCTGCATTCTGCCTCTATATCCAGTTGGTTAATTTTGCTAAGCCTTTTTTGAACCTTCTCCAAACATAATTACCATTCCTTTCTCCCTTCTCCACACCCACCCCATCTGCTCTCTAGAGTTGTTTTAATTTTCATTGCCCAGTATCTTTGGTTCCAATTACTATTCTGATGTTGGTTGCATAAAACCCTTAAAATTGCGCGATTCCCTTTTATTATGCCTTACCAGTATTTAATTATTCTAATTTTACATAGCGCCCAGATTCCCACAAAACCCTGCAGTTGACTATTTCTCCCTATTCCTAAAACTCGATTCAAATAAATTAGCGCGTTGCATCTGAACATGTAAAGCAACATGTTGCAAAGTGTTATTGAACTAATAAAGAAGGAACAAAATACTTGGTCTGTTAAGCAATCCTTTTAAGCCATTGACTTCCCTCAGTGTTACATAGTTGTAGCTCTCTTCAACTTCAGCATGCTTAACCTTTTTGTTAACTTGGAATTGAAAAGTTCTGTTGTTATTGGAAAAGCAAGTATGCACTAATGGCAGAACGAGCGCAGTATGTCAAAATAAAGAGCAAAGGAATGTGTTGACCTCGGTTATGTTTGTGAAGGGGAGAGGGAAAAGTTTCTTTAACCTAAATGGAACATATTAATGAAACAATATATAAAACGCTCCCTGGATATATCATCAATAGGGTCCGTATTCTTAGGCTTTAAACTATTTTGTTCGTTGCTGTATTATTTTAACATAATTTTCCGTTTCCTTATCGTGGGAGTCACATAGTTGAATCTTATGAAACCTAAAAATGGTTAAAACTATAGTTTGAAAAAAATGTATTCATTTTAAAGTAATTAATTTTAAATTAATAAAATTTAATAATGTTTACCATAAAATTACTTTTAAAACATTAGCCAACAATGTTCATCTTGATTAACTTCAAAGACAAATCATTGCATTTCATTTCGTAATATCATTATTGTCATGTTGTGTTTAAAGCATTGTCGAAATTAGCTTATTTTCAGAAGCAAGCTGAATTTAATTTCGTAATAAAATTGTTGTCAGTCATATTCAATGCTATTTCTCTCAAATGGCTATCTTAAGGGCTTCTATTCTGTCTTTATTGTCAGTCATGTAATGTTAAAGAAAAATGTCGGATGTAACTCTTATTTAGAAGAAAAGTGAAGGCATTATTAAGAAGTTTACATTTCCAGTTTATTAACAGTTACAACAAGATGCCAAAAGGAAAGGCTTCTAAAAGTTGGTTAATTATAAAGTGGACCGGCAATGATTCCAATTTTACTACAAATGCAAAATTATATAGGCTTGAAAATTTTAAGTAAGTTAAGTGCTTTACAAGTTTAAAAAATACAGCTCCCTGACATTATAAATATTTTGAAATTTAAGTGTTCATGTAGTTTTGCGTTTCGGAACAAAATGTTAATACTATGCCTTTTAATTCTTCTTCTTCTTCTTCTTCTTCTTCTTCTTCTTCTTCTTCTTCGTCATCACAGCCAGTTTCGAACCTTGGCCTCTTATCTGGGAGAGAGGTTGCTTTACCAAATATATTTTAGTTACATATATTTCCTACAGAGGGCAGGGTGATATCCCATAGCCTCCATCATTTGTTAGCAGGAGACTAAGGTATTACTTGAACGTGAAACTATGAATAATATTGTTCAGGGACATCTTTTTGTATTTTACTTAGATATTTTCTAATCTTTGAGCACTTAATGTTGAAAATGGCTCGGTACAATTGAACAACTTAAAACACAATGTTCGTAATTACCTTCATCCTCATCCTAATTCTCCTACACGCACACGCACACGCACACACATATATATTTTCGTGCTTGTATTGCATTTGTAAGTGGATGCAATGTTGGCTAATAGAAACTTAAAAAAAACTACCCTAAACATGTTAAAAACTTAAACTGCTATACCAAGTTAAAATAACTAATTGAGAGTTTATAAAAACCTAAAAATCCAGGCCCTAATTATCAAACATCATTCGAATGCAAGGTGCTGGGAAATGCCTTTGCACTTTTCAAATGGTTCACACTCAACATTCCATCCACTTACAAATGCAATACAAGCACGAAAATATATGTGTGTGTGTGTGTGCGTGTGCGTGTGAGAGAATTAGGATGAGGATAAGGTAATTACGAACATTGTGTTTTAAGTTGCTCAATTGTACCGAGCCATTTTCAACATCAAATGCTCAAAGATTAGAAAATATCTAAATAAAATACAGAAAGATGCCCCTGAACAATGTTATTCATAGTTTCACGTTCAAGTAATACCTTAGTCTCCTGCTAACAAATGATGGAGGCTATAGGATATCACCCTGCCCTCTGTAGAAAATATATTAACTAAGTTATCTTTGGTAAAGCTACCTCTCTCCCAGATAAGAGGCCAAGGCTCGAAACGGGCTGTGATGAAATAGAAGGAGAAGGAGAAGGAGAAGGGGAGGAGGAGGAGGAGGAGGAGGAGGAGGATTAAAAAGCATAGTGTTCACGAAGTTCCGGTATCATTTTCCTTACTTTATTACACATAGATAACAAATGATGTAACTTTCCAAGGCACATCTATGAAAGAGAAACTAAATTTCGCCATTCGTCATAGTAGCGTTCCTATAAAGATGGCAACGTCTGGTGCAGAGCGTACTTTCTTTGTGCTGGAATTTGATAATAAGAAGAGTGCAACTTTCTGTATGTGCAACGGGAATTCCGTACTAAAATATGGGCAAGAAACATCACGCAGGAACGCAATTTATGCCGGTATGTGAGGTTTGTAAGCACTGGCTCAGTTTCCGCAGAAAAGAACTGACCGTCCTAACTTGAATGGAGAGAAGATTGGTCCAGTCATTCACGAGAAGAGCAAAAAAAAGCAACTCGTAGAGCATCGCGCGAAATTCACATGCCAACAATGTGGAGGTACTGCGTAAGACATTTCGCGTGAATTATGGAGCCATTTACATGTTGCATAGCAGTTGTGCGCTTTAGCATTTAGGAGCAAGGGAGAATTAGTAATCCTTGAACAAAGGGATTAAAATGTAGCATTTATTAACACAAACAGCTCGTGGTCACGTATATAACATTTGTTGCAAAACCCTTTTAAGAGAGAGATTCTTAACGAGCTTTGCATATTTCAAGTGAGTTGATATTTTATCCTATCGCGATTAATTAAAAAAACACTTTTTAATATTTATGCTTTGATTCTATAAACATTAGCCATTTTAATTATTTTTCTTCTATATTTTAATCTAAAGAATGTCCCTTAATGATGCAACTTTTCTTTTAATAATAAAGCACATACTTTTTTGGAAAATGCTAATATTATTATGTCGATATGAAACCCAAACACTGCCATTAAAGATAAAGCAAAACATCATGTAAATGTCCTCTACGGCTTCGTTGGCATACCTCCACTCTGTTGACAACATTATCAACGACTTTAGAGCAAAGTTCAGGCTGAATTACATCCATGACACGTGTAATTTCTACCTTGAGTTGAGATTATGGTTCGTGGGTTGTCCACATACACCCAACATTTTATATAACCCCACAAAAAATCACATGATGTCAAATCACACTATCCGGGTGGCCAATTTTGATCGTTGTTGCTGGAGAGATAAATGTTCGACGCTGCAAATGGTCCATCGGCTTCAGTTCTTGTGTTAGTTCGATCTTAAAAGAATGCATATGCAGACCTTTTGTTAAAATTCGCTGCAAACTGCTTCTCTGAATGATGAATTGTTGAGAACGGCGGCTAATCGACTTCATTGAGCTCGTAGCAACGCTCTGTCTGATGAGGGCAATATTTTCTACCAATCGACGAGAACTTCCAGGTGATTTGATGTTCTCTTCGATTCTGTACCTTCATATTCTCTATGCTGTTGACACGTTAGGCGCATTTCGTCTATCAAAAATTACACGAAGACTTCGAACGGTCTCTGCATAACATTCACCCTATTTAAAATGCCCCATCAGAATCTGGACGCGTTGATCCTTCATGTTTCACTCCATTTTAGATGATATCAGTACACACAAACGACAATCTTTAATCGCAGTCAAACAAATGACTGTCTGTTAAATTTCAGCCTTTTTCCTTCTTGTTTCGTTTTATTTTATTTGTATTTAACTAGAATTTACTTATTTTTTTTTTTTTTACTTCTGTATAATTTATACTTTTCACTTAAATTTTTAATTTAGCTTAGATTCTGCAGGCACTTTCTTAACTCTTCGGTTTCATCAAGGTATCTTTAAGGTTGTTTGCAATCCTCTTATAAATATTAATTGCAGATTTTCCTCGTTTCTTATCGTCCAAGTTTCTCTGTCTTGGGGAAAGGAAAGCTTTGATCATTTAGGGTCTGAATTAACACGTATATGTTACGGCGTGATCTGTACTATTTTTATGTTTAGGCGATGATTTCATCCTTCAACAGTGTTGGTTCTGTGGCATTTAACATGTTAATTTTACATATCTTTTGAAATGGTGGGATTAGCAAGCAACTACTGCACAAACTCACTTAGGTATTCGTGGTTTGGAGAGTTTCCTTGAATACTCAATCAGTTACCCTCCCATTGATGCAAGAATTTATCTTGGAAGTAAACTGGAAAGAAAGAACCCAAGAATATGACCGGAGAATGGTAACTTTGCAATAAACCAGAAGAATAATGTATATCATTGTAATTAGTTTTTTGAAAACAATATATATGTGTGTGTGTGTGAGTGAGAGAGAGAGGGGGGGGATTTTGATCAGAGAACAGTGTGGACTCAGTTTACCAGGCATTCACCTAAAGAACTGAGGGGAAAATCCCTGAAAAAAAAAAAAACTCATCTAAAAAACCAACCCAACCAGAAATCGAACCTGGACCCTTCGTGTGGAAATATCAAACGATACTGCTAGACTACTAGGAGTCAATAATAATAATAATAATAATAATAATAATAATAATAATAATAATAATAATATATTGCGCATGTTAAATACATTTCAGCTTTGAAAATTAAAATTATATTAAACACAGCACTGTAATATATTTAAACACTATGAAACCTTGAAACATTGTCAAATAATTAATATAACAATTGATAGGACGAATAAAATATGTTTAATGCTGCCCGTAAATTACAATAAATTTAACACACTGACTTTCAAAATTCCAGTTTCTTTTAAATTAACAGTTAACAAAAGACACCTTTAGCCAATATACCTAATGTGCAATTTATAACGTTACAATTAAATGTATTTAAACCCCATTTACCTGAGTCAGTGACTATCCATTGGAGAAGCTCTGGGTCTATCATTTGGAACAAAAAGCCAAATGCAGCAACTCAGCCCACCACTTCAAGCTAACTCAATATTCTGAAAAAGGGACAGGATATTTACATCATTGACTTCCAGAACATTCAAGCCTATGACCAGTAATAAACAAATGCTAGTCTGCGAGTCCTTCTGACGTAGCCAGGTAGGAAGAATGGGAAAAGAGAGGAACAAAGAAAATGCGCGTCAAAATGATACAATTTTGATACTACTATAAAATTACATAGTAACAAATGCCTTTAAATTGCTTTCATTACCAAAATGCTGTAATCAGTTGAATATTATATTCCGATAATTTTAAGAAAACGCTTTATGTATTACTGAAAAAGCAATCAGTCAGGATTCTTCATTGCAGAATGCAGAATTACAGCATTAATAAAAGTAACTAATGTAGTTTAGTTACCAAATAAAATATTATAATCTGATATATTAACCTATTCTGAGCGAAATTTCAGTTTTTTCAGCTTGGAAAAAAAAATTACTCTTCACTAACAACAACAATACAAACTAAATCTCCGTGGATATAATGACATCGTAATATAATAAAACAAGCATTGACTTCAGAGTAATTTATTGGAAACTCCATATTAATATTCATTTTATTTTATCCTTTTTCTTTTATATTTATGATATTTAAAAATATAGCGTGTGAAACTGATTTATAATTTATGTAGTTATTGCGTTCCTAAGAATTGCGAAACTCGCTTCGCCACATTCTTAAACATTCATTTACTATTGAAATAAAGTTTGACATGAACTATCATTACATACTATTATGAAACTAAATTTCTTAGACCTGTGTAATTTCAAGAGGTTGCTTATTTAAAAATTTAATGTATTGAAATAACAATATACACTTATGCTTGTAGACTGTTTATAGCATTTTCGTTCTACTCGTATTTCTTTGATTTAGTACTCTGTTGTAATGAAGAGAAAGATTATGTAATGTAACAACCTCTAATACAGAAAGGTTAACAACTAAATACATTTATCACAATGTAAGCTTTGAGAATAGAATAATATTAAAGAGGTAAAGCAAGATAAGATTGCTACTAAAATTATGCATTCTCTGTGTGGCAGTAAATTAATCTAGAAAGTTTACATTAGCTACACACATGGGGCTTATACCTTAGTAACTTCATGAAAGTATGTTTCTCACTTTACTGAACACATTTATATTAATTTAAGAACAGCATGTTTACATCTTTCACAGAATGTAAATTGTAATTATAATTTTATATATTAGGCATTGAGCTGGTTTTGTTCTGTTTGTATTTGTTGTTGAAAATTAGCCACTTTAAAAAATGAATACCGAAAACGCTTTTATACTAATTTATTATCAAAATAGATACAAATCTATCTATTTTATTTTTCCTCTCTACCTCCCTCCTCACAAACACACACATACACACACACACACACACACACACACACACACACACACATATTGGCCAATTCAAATGAAATCGAATATTAAGGAACTTTGAATATTAACATTGTTTTAAAAATTATATAAAAATGTTTAAGTAATATGTACTATAAGCTTTTTCTTCAAGTTCATAAGTTTTCTTGTTTTAATTCCATACAGTAAACATTTCGAGTCACATAAGCCAGAAAACATTAAGGGTCTGAGTAGTTACTGGATTGCTTCGAGTGCTAGAATATAGAACATTTCCTCTGTATTTTTCAGACTAGTACAGATAATTATATGAAACTTTGATAAAATATAAAACTAACTAAATAATTTAAATGCATTTATTATAATATAATTACTTTTATATGTTAATGTATTAATATTTCTTTTTATTGGTTGTGCATTAATTTTTTTATTTAGCTTGCACTCATTCAGGTGCACATTTCTCAGAAACTATTTGACCTACCACTGTCAAAAGTTTATATGTTGTTGTAAACAAAATTTCTGACAATTTTCAACACAATTTCGATAAATGTGTCATATATTAGTTATTGAAACAATTATGTAATGTTTTCAGAAAATTTTCAGGTTTAGAACAAAAAATAATTTTAAAATAAAAAATAAAATACAAAGATTAATAATTTTGCTGGAAATTATAGTATTTATCATTAAAAATGTACCGTAAAACTTATTAGTTTTAACTTATTAGTTATTGAAACAATTTTATGATGTTTTCAGAAAATTTTCATGTTTAGAACATAAAATAATTTTAAAATAAAAACTAAAATACACTGATTAATAATTTTGCTGGAAATTATAGTATTTATCATTAAAAATATACAGTAAAACTTTCCTCAAGAGATCTCAAACAGTTTCTGATGAAATTGCACTTGAAGTATTAAAAAAAATCGATCTACGGCAAACTGGTGTTAAAGTTGAACATGCATCAACATAAGAGACTCACTAGTTCAGAACTTTCCAGCGCCATTATTCTTTTCACTGGTCCTCTCTTTACTCTCCCTTTCAGTATTCTTTCCACTCTAGTTTGTTAGGTCATCATTTCCGCCTGTTTTTGAGCTTCCATGACACATCGTTTATCGACATCTAATAAAATTACCTTCATATTGCCACTAACTTTTATCCCTAAATGATTCAACACTTTAATTCTGCTGCTAGATTCATAATTAAAAGTGGTAACTGACACATGAGTAGTTTTGGGGATCGTTCCCATATTACATCATGAAACTTTTCGTTTGGGTTTTGAGATCGCCCATGTAGACACTTCTCTAAAAGTGCTTGTCTCATAGACTCAATCTCGGCCAGGGCTGATGGAATTTTTCGGGCGTAAAGATCCTAAGTATGGCTTCCTTCGGAAGGAGAAGTAAAGCCGTGGTTCCCTGTCATAGATTCACGGCACGAAAAAGAACCTCAAGCCTGAAAGAGAGGCCTCTGAGCAAAATTTATCAGCCGTTTCACGCCCTGAATTGAATGGAACGCTGATGACCTGAGATGTTAAAGAGCGTCCATAAATAAACGAAATTAACAACAGTCCGCAGTAGAGCTGGAGACGTTCAATTTCTGAACCCGTGTGTCTGATTGACCAGAAATTGGCTTTCCACTGACAATAATTTTCCTGCCAGTGATTTCTTCAAGCTTCGGAAATGGCATACCATCCTGTGCTATATAGGGCCTATACACTTTAATTTATTAATCATCATATATTTTCTTTCAAAACACTTTAAAAATTTACCACTCATATTCCAAAGAGGACTAACAAAAAAATATTTCATTTGCAAATATCGGTGTGGCATGCTTGTTGTGGGCGTGGCAGGCACGGTGCCATGTTTAAATATCAAATTTAAAGTTCTTTGACAAAAAAAATGACATCATAATGTATATATTTACTACCGAAAAACTAAAACTTTCTATTTTTTTAAGACAAAAATATCTAAATTTTCAACCCATTCAACTACCCAGTCCCCTTAAGTAGAACAGGGAAAAATTTGCGTATTGTAACTGTTAGTACACATCATATAAATTTATACACACTATTTAATATAAAAATGCAACAGGGAAATAAGTTAATTTATATTTGATACCTTCCCCACGGAAAGCAGCATAAAAGAAAATACATTACTTCCTCACACACAAAAAATGTGTCAACATTGTTTTGATGTTTCAACAAGAACCCTCATAACAACAATTTCATTAAATTATATTTGCAACACGCGTTCGTTCTAGTTAGTTATACCTACGTATCGTCGTGTGACATTTTCTTTTTGTAATGGTGTTTAACGCCCGTTTTAACACTGGGACATCACAGGTGATAGACATTGATGTATTATAAACTAGGAAAATATAATTTTTTAAGGAAGGAATCATTCCAGGCCTAAGTTTAGGGTACTCCCCGGCATTTGCCATTTATAAAGACTGAGGAAAACCTGGAAAAATATCTCAGTCAGTGAGGACGGTCCTGGTGGTAATCGAACCCCAGACCTCCCGCTCACGATTCCGCACCTTAATTACCTTGGCTACCTGGGAATTACCAAGAGAGATACTGGCTATGTAATAACTCGTGCGTGCACATGCATAAACTTTTGTTTTATTGGCGCAAATTAATGACTACGTTTTACAAATCATTATGTTTGGCCAGTATGTTATATTTTATAGTTCATATCTTGCAGATCATATAAATGCATCAAAACTTAGAAAACAGTAACCCATTTTAACAAATGCTGATATAGGTTTTTCTGGTTTTATTTGTTTATTTATTTATTTGTTTATTAACTTTATGAAACTACAATTAATATTACCTGGTTCCAGCCAATGCCCTTCTCTAGACCATACAAGTTAACAGATAAGGATTTATAAATACTAACAAACACACTGTCTCATGTACTATTTCTCTCCAAGTGCTTTTTTCAAGACCTATCAATGGTTTTACAATAAATAGCTTTCTATGGCGCTGCATTTCCTTCCTTGAACCATATCGGGGACAGCAACTTACACAGCAGAAGCAAACTGACAACTCTGACAGCGCACAAACACAACATTCTTAACTGCCTTAGGTGAGAACACTGCTGGTCAGAGAAACCGATTAGCCGCACATGCTTCTCCGCTACTGCTGCGCGTGCTCTAGCGGATGAGCGTCCATTTGTAAGCGTCGTATAATTATTTCCTTATTATATTAATAGTCAATCTCCCCATTGTTAACCTCTTATTTGCCTTTCCGATGCACTTGTACTAGACTTTAGTGCAAGATACGTTTTAAAGGGTGATTATGAAGTTTTCATCCTTTTTTTTGGTGAAAAATAGATATTACATTTAAACCAATACAGTGAATGTAAACCCTAACACACAGTAATACATAATACAACTATGACACATGATCACACTGCACCTCCGCACATAACTCTCAGCGATGCACCTTTTCTAGCATTGCTGGTGTGATGTTGCGCATTAAATGCCTGAAACTCTCCTTTAAATGCTCAAAGCAGCTGCTTTTGACTTTGTACATTTGTGACTTTACTCATTCCCATGCAAAAAGTTCAAGAGATTTGGAGAACGTGGACCCAAATGCGATATGAAGATCTACCTATCCCCTAAATGCAAATATGTTCTCCAGGTACTCACGAGCGACCTGTGCAAATTGAGAAGGAGCTTCATACTGAAACCACGGTTTCCAAGATGGCATCCTGCTGCAATTGTGGTTGAAGGAAGAGCTGCAACATTTCGAGATACGAAATGTCTGTCATCGAAGAAGAACGGTACATACGCACTTTGTGATCCTTAACTACACATTGACCTTTGGAGTGTTTCGTTCCCACTCGAGGATCTCATTTAACTGTTCATCTGCCCACACTGGAGTTGTGTCGGTTTATCATGCCATATATTTGGAAGGCGGCTTCATCGCTGAACACACATTTTATTTTTTAGCAAATTACTCTCTTCGACTGACTGTACACACTGCTTCGTGACCAGCATTTATGTCGGATTTGGAGGTAGTATGCTTATTTTTTCAAGATGTAGTGGAAAATTTTCCTCGGTTGTGGTATATCCAACTCCCGACTTAGTTGATGCTTTTTGGGCTTCTGCTAATTGCATCCTCTACCTGTTGTAACAGTTTCAGTTGGCACACTGGCCTACCGGAAGGCCAGTATCCTGTGTACACTATCTGTGTATACACACTGTGTATCCTGTACACTATCCTTGGTTTTGAATTTCTGAATCAGTAGTCCCACATTTACCCCAGTGGGAACGGGTTTATGGACTTTTTGTTCAAAGTCCTCTTGAATCTTCTGGTAAGTAAATTCCCTCAAACGCGCTTATACCACAGCTATTATTTCTTCAATGGATAACATTTTTCAGATCACCAGCAGTTTTCTTAAAATATGGATCCAGACTTTATAACCACCCTGTATATTGATTAACTTTAAGTTGCTAGAAGTACATTTCAATTTCCACAACTACATAATCTAACTGTTAACACCGAAACTATGTGGTAATAAGGTAGTACCTATAAGCTTAGACAACCCTCCCTCCCTCACACACACACACACACACACACACAAACAGTGGAATGGCATATATTTGCGACCGCCACGGGTGGCCGAGGGCGTTAAGGCGTGGACCCGTGAGCGGGAGGTCTGGGGTTCGATTTCCACCAGGACAGTCCTCCTTGACCGAGGTTTTTTCCAAGTTTTCCTCAATCCTCATAAATGACAAATCCCGGGGAAGTACCATAATCTTAGGCCTGGAATGTTTCCTTCCTTTAAAAATACTCCTTTGGCAATTTATCACTTCATTTCATGTATCATCAGTGTCCACTGTCTGTGGTGCCTCAGTAATAAAAACGGACGTTAAACACTACTCAAAACTGTATATTTATACGTGTGTGCGCGTGCGCGCGAGTGAACGTTTCCTTCTTCTTCTTCTATTTTTTTTTCTTTTAATGAGAGTCGTAACTAAGTGATCTTGGGACTTGATCAACGTTTTTTCTAATTTATTTTTAATGATCTCATAATAACTTGTCATATGACCGCTTTTTCATCAGTTATAATACAGGCAATGGAACATATACCAGCCCTGTAGCAAACTTTTATGCTATTCGACAAGTTTTCTTAAGAACTACGAAAAATGAGACATCTTCTTGCTGTGGATTACTCTCCCATTTTCTGAAAGGCTTATATAAATGTGGTTATTGTTTTACTATTAACGGAAAATGTAAAATTATAGTAATATGTAATTTGCGTAATTATGCACCTGACTTGGAGCGAAATGACTAGTCTGGTATTTGGAATTGTGAGTAAATTATGCAAGTGGCGAGTATTGTATAGGGCGCCGGAAGAAACGTGCAGACTCTCAATTAAATTATTCATTTATTACTAATGTCACAACATTTTTTAATATTGGTTTGTGTGCACGTGTTACAGTTAATATTTATTTATTGAATGAAACGAATATCAGACATTCACTGCCCACCCTAACAATATGTATTTCTATTGCAGAATAAACTCTTCGTGTGCGGAGCCCTTTTTATTTGAATTGTGTTTAAAGCCCTTTTTTACTACTAAGGAGCCACAGGCGGTGGGCACTGATAATACATGAGATGAAATGTTATAAGTATTGGTTTTTTTTTTTTTTTTTAAGGAAGGAAACATTCCAGGCCTAAGTTGCAAGTACCTTGCAATTGCCATTTATGAGGAAAACTTGGAAAAACCTCAGTCAGGGAGAACAGCCCTAGCGGGATTCGGACCCAGACCTCCCCCACACGAGTCCGCGACATAATGACCTCGGCCACCCCTGCCGCTTTAGTGTTCTGCGATATGGAACCTCTACTGTCCAGTTTTACGCTTACGTCATTCATTTGTTTCTATTCTAGCTGTCCCTTTTGTAATTAATTAATTGAAATAGAATGGAGTATATTGTATTGTTATTGTTACTTGTAAATTAGCTAATCAAACAACTGATCACATTTGCCCTGGTGAATGATCATTTTGACATGTCCGAGAGTGGTGCCGAGGTTAAGGCTTGTACTTTCGCCCCAGGTTAATTTATTCGTCGTGTTAATCTCGGGTGATTGTTGAGCAGAGCCATTGTTTCGCGCTTGGGCAGAACCCTGCGTGAGATCAACACTCCCTTTTAACTGGGTGACCTCTTCCCGTAAATCTGGTCAGAAAGAGGTGATGTTGGCTGGCTTATGCCCAGGGCACTGCAGTTTTAGCCACCATTACCTGTTTAAAGGTGCCCTACTGTCGCTTGCTCACATTATAGTGGTCCATTAATTATCCTTCAAGTTTTACTGCAATATCGCTCTTTGGTTTACCTAAGTCTGCATTCTGCTCTTGCACAAAATGCAGATGTGTGGTGTGTTTTCTTATTCATTTGGCTATGAAATTTGCAGTGCAATAGGCCGCTTATTCTTTTATTTCTCGTTGTTTTCTATTCCTGTTATTGTTCAATCTTGTTTAAAAACTTTTTACCTGCAATGCTGTGGCTTGGGGCTGAGCGGGAGTTTTGTGCTGTTACTGGATTTCGGATTATTGTTGTCATTTTCTTTAGTGGCTGGTAACCACAAAGGCTACATAGAGGGAGTTATTTTTGGCCTGCATTCCCAGCCTAACCTCAGTTTTCGACAATTCTAATGGCACAACTTTTATTCATAATAGCAGGCAAAGAATATTAATTTAATTTCATAATGATTACATTAGTTGTTCCTAGTCGTGACCCTCTGCATTACACATTTTTGACATATATTATTGAAATTTCCATTCACAGCTCTACTTCAGTAATTCTTCTAATTTCGATATTTTATCTACGTTCATCTAAAGTTTAAAAAGCACTTACGGCCCACCCCCACGGAAATATAATGTAATATGTATGTGCAAATATAATCATACTATTTTAGTAATGTAGATAACATGTATGTACGAGGCCTGTTCAAAAAGTATCGCGAATTTTGTGTTTTTTTTTAAAAGTATTTATTTATTCATGAATATCTATTTTGTCCCTTCAAAGTAATTCCCACCAGATATTATACACATGAGGCAACGTTTTTTCCAATCCTCGAAGCACTTTAAAAAATCGTTTTTTGTGATCTTGTTAAGCTCCTCCTTCGA
Organism: Metallyticus violacea; assembly: GCA_030762175.1. Lineage (NCBI taxonomy): Eukaryota > Metazoa > Arthropoda > Insecta > Mantodea > Metallyticidae > Metallyticus > Metallyticus violacea. Next base: position 104,114,174 of record CM060842.1, read on the forward strand.
TGCCGTCTTTATTTCTTTAATCGTGGTGTAGCGTCGTCCTTTCATGGGCCTCTTCAGTTTTGGGAACAAAAAAAGGTCACAGCGGGCCAGTTCTGGGGAGTACGGTGGCTGCGGCATCATAAGTGTATTGTTTTTGCCCAAAAATTCGCGCACAAGCAATGATATGTGAGCAGGGGCGTTATCATGGTGCAAAAGCCAATTATTGTTCTTCCACAAATCCAGGCGTTTCTGGCGGACTGCTTCGCGCAAATTCCGCATAACTAGCAGGTAATATTCCTTATTGACCGTTCTACCCTGTGGCAAGAACTCATGATGCACCACGCCCCTGTAATCGAAGAAAACTGTAAGTAAAACCTTCACATTCGACCTAACTTGGCGCGCTTTTTTCGGTCTTGGCTCGTGTGGCAGCATCCATTGGGACGATTGAGCTTTGGTTTCCACGTCATAACCATAAACCCATGCATGATTCGTCACCAGTTATGACCCTCTGGAGCAAATTTGGGTCATCGCGACAAAGTTCAACAGCTCCTTAGCAACGTTAATGTGTTTTTGGTCGAAATTGAGCAACTTTGGTACGAAGTTTGCGGCGAGTCTCATGCCCAAATCATTGGTAAAAATCGAATGGCACGAGCCAATGGATATGTTTAGGTCCTCAGCAACTTCTCTAACGGTGATACGACGATTGGCCAATACTATTTTCTTCACTTCTTCAATGTTTTCGTCTGTTGTTGACGAGCTCGGGCGTCCGGGACGCTGTTCGTCGTTCACATCTTCTCGACCCTCTGAGAACATTTTGTACCTACGATAAACGTTGCTTTGGTTCAAGGTAGCTTCACCATATGCCACAGTCAACATTCGGAATACATCCGCGCAGTTAATTTTGTTTTTCACACAAAATTTGATACAGACTCTTTGTTCCATTTTTTGGAATAGGCAAAAATCGAAGACGAGCCAAATCACGTCCAAGCAAAATAGCTGTCAACAATTAACTGAACATTCCAAATGGCCGAGCTTGTCAACATAAGTGAGGGATATGAGTACCAACATAACACCACAAAACAATCGAAAATGGAATATACGTAGCCCGTGGAAGTTCAAAATTCGCGATACTTTTTGAAGAGACCTCGTATGCATGTATGTATGTATGTATTTATATATGTATGCATGTATGTATATATATATATATATGTGTGTGTGTGTGTGTGTGTGTGTGTGTGTGTGTGTGTGTGTACAACATGATACAACTTGACTTTATGCCTATCGAAGAGAAAGTTCCCTTGTGTTTTCTGTTTGCGGCAGGTTGGAAAGCCAAAGAGTCACAAAACAGTATCCAAAAGGGCTAGTGTAAACCTAGGGTCGAGTGTGATACTACTTTTCAAAGGACTTCCGTTGGGGGGTTAATAAACTCAAAAACCTTTAAAATCGTTAGGGCTTTGAACATGACAGTTGTCGTTTAAAACAGTCAATATCAACAAGAGTTTTAAAATTTCAAATAATCACGAAAGATACTTGCTGCAGGTGAATTTAAACCCACTAGTAGTAAATATTTTGAGCTTTTAAACTAAGGCGCGGGACGTGCTCTTGCTTGGGTGAGTCCCTTTGGCGTCGTCAAGCGAACGATTACTAGATATGAATTTAATATATAAGGAGGCATTTGCTCTACCGGGGTGCATCAGTTCACGCACTGCAATGCAGTTAGAAGCGGTTCACATAGATTCCTCAGTTTAAGTAAAGAATTTTAAGTTTCACTTTCTGCAGGGACACTTAAACCATGTGTTAAATTTTACACTCGGCGAGACACACTCGGTTGTACGATCTACACGCCGCGGCACTCATCTAAGTTTTACACATTTCTAGATATATACTGAGGCATTCATAATATATGCTATTTCAGACGCAGTTTTTAGATTCATTTCATATTCGCGTGAAAGACACGGCAGCTGAATTTATATTCGACGTAGATATAATTTATCGTACGCAAAACACCAGAGGACGCGACAGATCTTGAACATAATAAATTATCATGTATTTACATGTAATATAAAATAAAAATAAAAATAAAGTAACACTAATAACAATGTAACAAACTAACAGTAATTATTATATATAATATAAAATAAAAATAAAGTAACACTATTAACAATGTAACAAATTAACAGTAATTATAAAAGTAGAAAAGGATAAAACACTAAGATAAAGTCATACTTGAGATCGTCATATTTAGAACTCGTTGAGTCCTTCTATGGCAAGAAGACAAGGGACAGTTAGAAGGACTCAACGAGTTCGAAATATAGCGATCTCAAGTGTGACTTTATCTTAGTGTTTTATCCTTTTCTACATTTATAATTACTGTTAATTTATGTATATTATGCCTCATCGTGTTGTTATTTATGGTAATGATCTCCTCCTCCAGTCCTGTTCAGTAAGAAGCAACAAAATAGTCGAATAGTTCCCTAAATTTTTTTGTCACCGAAGCGTAAACCACATGAAAACCCCATCGTAATTTGGCGTCACCAACGTGAGACTCATAAACCACCTCATAATTTAGCGCCCAACATGGAGCCAACAACGACACAAAGTCACCCACAAATTCTTTTCATAATTTGGCGCCCAACTTGAGGCCAAAAACAACGGACCAACAATAACAATGACAATAAAATCACTGACAAATGCATTTCATAAAATTGGTACCAAGCCTGTAGCACTTAGCCGGAGTCTGCTAAACCGCTTCAAAATTTGCGCCTAGCGTGGCTTCACACCCACTCGCTCCAAAGTGGAATTATTCCTGCAGACTATTTCCCCTAATGTTCTAGTTGTAATATTTCATTAAAACACTGCAGTAAAACACTGATATCTCAATTATACTGATCTCTTAACCGCAAACGAGTTATAGTAACACAAAGACAAAAATAACGGTTGCTTTTGCTTTCGTAACAGCAAACTGCGACTGTCCATGTGCAGCCGTTAACACAGAAACTATCTAACATTATATGCGACTGACATATGCTCAGCAAACCCTATGCTCAGATGCAGAGAAGACCAAAAACATCTGGATTCGCTTTTCATGCATCCTCAACCAATAGTTGGTTTTTATATTTACTTATCTTTAAATTGTATCTTGTATTTTTGTGAATTAACTAATGCTTAGTTTTTTTTAGCTCGTGGTAATCCTAGTGATCGTGATGGGGCTGGTACTGCTGGTAATAATATCCAATCATTGTCGTTAACAAGAACAGGAAGCTACTTTCTATAAGACATTAAAGTTTAAATTAATGTGTCCTTCTTTCCTTTATTCTCATGGTAGACCAAAAATACTAAACAGCTTTCGTCAAAAGTTTAGAATTACTAATTATAAATTGACATACAACGACAAAATAATGTATACCAATAACATTTTTGCACCTACCTATATTTACCCTAATTTTCAATATGTGTTCTGTGCAATTGTTCCTTTGTTTCATATATTTTGCACAAGTAGTGCATTAGTTTGTATTCTGTGAAACACACCAAGCTCGAAATCAGCATGAAACTACACAATATTCTCCCTAATTTGGCGATAATCGGAGTTTGGCATGTTCTTGGGCCTTCATATCACTTGCAAATTCTAGCAAGAAGATAATTTGATAATACCAGATATTTTACTTAACCGACATTTTAATGGTGTTTTAATTACTAAGGCACCACAGGCGGTACTTAAACTATACAGTTACGAACTCTAAAAGCATAATGGGGTGATAAGTCTTGCACGAACCCCACAGAGAGTTTACACATACGAGGGTAGTCCATAAGTTTCCGGCCTAACAATTTTCTAGGTATGATAAAGACAAACACTTTTCAATATAGCTACCCTTTATTACAATACACTTTTCACATCTTTGAATTGGCATTTCAACCCCTCCCCAAAATAGTTAGAAGCCTTGTCTGCAAAATGGTCATAAACAATATCCATCACTTCGTTACACTTAAATTTCCTTCCTCGAAGGTTTTTCTTAAATTTTGAGAAGAGGAAATAGTCACTGGGAGCTAGATCTTGGTTGTAGGGTGGATGGTCGTCTGCTTGAAGCCATATTTCTTCACAGCTTCCGTTGCAACAAGAACTGCTTGCACAGGAGCGATGTCGTGAAGAAGGCGCATACCACCACTCAGTTTTCCTCGCCTTTCCTCTTTGATGGAAGCGCGTAGCCTGTGCAGTAGGCCAGCATAGTTCTCCCCATTTACTGTGGTGTTCCTCTCCTTCAAGCCAATGAAGAGCATTACTTCAGGATTCCAAAAAATTGTGGTCATAATGTCCTTGTTTGACTTTGTGACTTTGGCCTTTAGAGGCGGTGCTTCGCCCGGTTTACGCCACTCCATTGATTATCTTTTGGACAAGGAATTATAGTAGAGGACCACAATCTCCTGTAACCATTGTTTGCAGATCCTCTCTCACGTGGCCATGGCAGAGCTCCAAAAATGCCTGACAACAGATGACTCGTTGCTGCTTTTGGACAGAGGAAAGAAATCTAGGCACCCATTTAAATGTGCTTAAATATTCATGAATAGTTCGGACTGTTGTTTTAGAAAGGCCCAACCTTGTATTTCTGTATCTTTGAGGCGCCGGTATTCTAGAATTTCTCCTTCCACAAGAGCGATGTTTTCAAGAGTGAGCACCTCCAAGGGCCGATCTGAACGCTCTTCGTCTTCAATGCTTTCTCGACACATTCGAAAAAGTTCATTGCTCTACGGTAGAATATGAGGGGGATGCTTCCCCATGTACACAATCGCTGTTTAATTTCATTATTTCATTAATTTCATTTAAAGTAAGTCCTTCTCTTATGAAGAGCTTAATAGCAGTTGTATATTCCATTTTGAACATGTCACAATCTTCTACACATAGCCTTCTTTATGCAACTATATGTGAATAACTGAACACAGCGGAGCGGAAGTTACAGCTGCAAATATTTACTTAACAGATAAGGTATGACATCATTTTAGGAATTTGCGAAGGCGACACTCCTTTTCGGCAAGCCTGGAAACTTATGGACCTACTCTCATACATTAAAGTAAGGTATAATTATATTATCCAAAAATTTCAAATATTTTTTCATATGCATAATTGTTTCGAAAGGTAGTCCAATTTTATTTTTAACGCACCTTAATCTACTCTTTCCTTGTTACTAAGAGAATGTTTGTCGATTAATATACAGAGATGTTTTTAATATCTGCTAAAAGTTTTCGATTTATCATAGAGCATTACATATGAATTTTATTTGCAGCATTTTACTTGCCAGGGCAGCTAACATTTTAAGAATTTCCACATTAAAAATCAGCAGTCGTGGATGTTTGAGTAAATTTGTTATGGTCTTTTCAGTTTTTCGATAATTTTCATTTGAGATTATCATTCATTTTTTATTCATGAATTTACTTGTTTTTAGTTAAAGTTAACTTTTCTTTAATTGCATTTTATAATTTTGTTTCTAAATTATTATTAAATATAACTTTGATTTTGATAGTATACATTTTGTTAAAATATAAACGCATTTAATTTTAAAAAAGAGAGGATATCTACACCTGAAATATATAAAAAATTTTAAATAAGGCGATAATATTGAATAGTAAAGTCAGTATTATGTAGAAAACATTGCAAACGTTTAATAGAAGTAAGTTACTGGATGGTTGGAAACGTGCATATAAATGGAAGGAGAAGGGCAGATTGAAAGTCCAGAGAGAGAGAGAGAGAGAGAGAGAGAGAGAGAGAGAGAGAGAGAGATATTAAAAATTGGTACTAAACATATGGCAGAATTTTAAAAAATAATACTGATGTTATCCAGTATATATATAATATATATATATATATATATATATATATCCAATATTATTTGAATTTTTAAGTGTAATATAACGAAATATTCGGGAACATAAGTACTTAATAGAAGAAATACCTGCGTAGAAGACTCTTCATTGTATAATACAGAAAGTATCATTAAAATCTTCTGTTATATAATATTTCGTTACTATAAGACCGTGTAGTGTTAGTGTTAATGAAGACAATAAATAAAGTAAATGTGCGCAAATGAGCCCCAATGCTTCGTTGAGCATTTATCTTTAAACTTAGCTACGTGATAAGTTGGCTTTTTAACGGATAACAGTCGTTCATGTGTTCACTAACGGTTTCTGTTGACTCAGCATGCTGTAATATTACATTTAATTTGCTGAATTTTACCCGATTGATATTCGTACATAAAATGTCATCATTATTTTGTTAATGTTCTAGCTATGTACTACGCATGAACCGACATTTTTCATGCAGAGCGATAGATAACCGAGAGTTGGTTACGGATTTCCGAAAACACTTATTCCCCTGCACTCTGGTACCTAATTTCCTTGTACTGCAAATGACAGCGATTATATACTTTTATTTGTTTCAATATTTCATTGGGTGACTCGTCGATTTAGTTACATAGAATCTAAAACAAGCACGTCCTACTCCTAGAGAAAATAGTTGAAAGTACGGTCACAGGTTACTAAACCTGTTTAGTAATGCGCAGAACGTAATATGTTCGTGATATTGCGATCTCTGATAGATAGTGATTATATGCGTTGCTGACGACATTGAAATCCCATCATTGGGTCAGCATCTGGTGTGATGCAGGTGCTCTACAAGGAATGTAACGTGTAATTTATTCATCTGCGCATGTGTTGTACCAATTTACCGAGTTTATAAAATTATTCTTATATATGAGTGACAGGAACTTAAGAATGTTCGACTTATATATATTTTTAATTGGCGATTTTAATAAAAATCGCACAAATATCTATTTAATGTTGTTGCAAGACGAAAAATATTCAGAAGAGAACAAACAGTCTGTGAGGCAGCTTCTGTACCGATTTTTAACGAACTTCATGATGGAGAATGTACTTTCACATCAGTAGGTGCTTCCAAATATTGGTGCAATTTTCCGTCCAAAGCCGCACATTTAGGAAAACGTTCGTTGGAAAGAAATATATCGATTTCTAACCCTTTTTCCTCCCTATTTTGAAGGATCTCCATTAGGTTAATTCTAATGTGGAATAGCATAGTAATGTGAACCTTACAATAACTTGTTGTTTGAACAACCATTGTTGCAGGTGTTCGTTGAGTGGAACAGTTATACTACAGTATCGCTATACGCAGAAGGTATTTGTACTGCAGAAAAGCAAAACTGCGAAATTGATAGGTCCCATTCACAATGAAAGTTAAAAGTATCGTAAACTTAAACGTAAAAGCTAGATGTTATGTATTGTAATAGAGCTATTCACAGTGAATCACGTAAACATAAAAATAAACGTACAATTAAACGTAAACTTAGAAGCTTGCAATTTCTAAGGATTTGCGTCAACGTCTAACTTAAATTTACGAAATCAGTCAATCAGAATGCAGCTGCTCTGTTTGTAGAGCTCTGTGGTAGAGACAGCTGAAGATCAGTGGCCCTGTAAACAAAATGGTGTCAATGGACATAAGATTAATTGCATTAGAAGAAAGTTATCCGTGCTTATATTACTCCAAGCAAATTACTTACTGCTCTTTGCATATGCATAAACGCTACCGTCGCCTGCTCAGAAATATTCATTTTCAATCAGCTGTTAGTTGATCCTCGCTTCTTCTTCTTCTTCTTCTTCTTCTTCTTCTTCTTTCAATGTTTACGTTTACGTCTTTCATTGATGCCTCCATACGACTAAGTTTACGTGTTATGTCTTATTTTATTAGGTTTATGTTTAATTTTCATTGTGAATGGGGTCTTATACTGCAGCATCGCTATCGTAGAAGTGTACTGCAGAAAAGCTTATTAAGTAATTAATCGTAATTTTAAAGGAAGGTAGAGAATTTTTTATTAGTCTACTATTCTTTGGATCAGGCAGTTGCTTATGGGGTGAAGGCCGCATTATAACGATAGGCTCAGACCTAAAACTACCGTGCTGTACAGTTCTGAAACAAAAGGTGCTATTAATGTGCTGTTTTCAAAAATTATATTGATAATTTCAAAGGCTCATAAAATTTCAACTTGGAAAGTGTATCTCTAGCACAAAGTTACATTTTTCCAATGTAACAATGCTTACTGACTTCAAGAAAATAACACCTGATGTGATTAGAACGTTTAAGTTTTTTTTTTTTTTAACATGATTCTAGGCCAGTTTACTAGATATTTCATGTGTAGAGCTTGAACTTTCAGACCCATTTTAGAGAATTTCCTTCATCATTAGGTTTAAAAAAACTAATACACTCCCCCAACTATTAGGCAAAACAATATATATAGTTCCTATTTTATCTACAGTTTAAGAACATGATCCACAGTATGTTGCAGTTTATCCTGAGTATCAGTCAGCCTATACAATACAAAAAATCACGGCCTTCTTCCTATATGCTCCATATGCTAGGACCGGTCGTTTTTTAGGATTAGTAAACAATAATATCTTCTTCAGGTCTCCAACACGTCCTACTTCAATGATATAGTGTGATCAGTGATGCTTTCCCCCGGGGCACGGGTTTTTTCCTATCAGCCAGCTCCCATTTGCTTGCCGCGCCTTGGAGGGGGTAGCAAGCCTGCGTGCTTACTTGTTGATCTTGCTGACCCTCGCGGTCGTAGCGCAACTGTTACCGAGTGTGTGCTATGTTTGTTCGTTTCTTAATTCGATAGTATACATAATGTATATTATGCCTCGTGTGTTTACGACGACACAGCGTGTATTTGTGAACGATTCATACATATATATATATATATATATATATATATATATATATATTTGCTGAGGGGTGAAAAATTATAGGACCAATTTTTTATTTATTTATTATTATTTTGAGCATTCAGTTGCTTCTGTTATTTATGTGTAGACCATATTAATCCTTTTTTTTTCAGAGAATTAACCGACAGAGAGCATGATTATGCATTTTTCCAACAGGGCTCTGCCACTGCTCACCTGTGAATAATTCCATGAGAGCAATTCACAATTTGTTTCTACAAGATAGAGTCATTAGTAGTAGGGATTTTTGGCCCCATTTAACAGCCTGTGATTATGATCTCTGGGGTAAATTAAGAAGTCCCGCATATAAGACGTACCCACCTGAAAGATAAAATTTGTCAGAAAATTACACGATTTATTAAAATGATTTTCCAAATATATGCCAAAAATGTGTGGAGATTTAAGGTGGGTAGTTTCATTATTTCGTTTTATAATTTGGTAAGCAATTAGCATCTTAAATTGGTTGTATGGTTGGTTTATTTTATTGTTTTAAGTCCCCACTAATCACCAAGAGCCGGCTGGCCGGCTAACCAGTTAACGAACAGGCGCTCGCCCATAGGCAAAACACTCTAGAGGGAAAACAAAATTGATCGCATGATGTATTACAACGCATTGGCAGCGAAATATCATTGTATTACATGTAAAATGTAAATACAAACTTGTACATATGGTCGCTGTAGGTAGGAATGTGTATCTCATTTTCTGTCTAGCAGACAACTCTTTAAAAGTTTAATATGGATAAGGCTCGGAATTTTAGACCCATCCAGAATTAACTGCAACACACTGTTGCTGGTTCCCCTAAATTTTATACATAAAGACAACTAATGTCTACTTTTTTTTTACTAAAGACAGGGGAAATATATTGTAGTTTGCCTCTAAAACAAGTGCCTGAAAGTACAAGCCTCGCATATGATGATAGCTCGTAAACTATAGGAAAAGCAGATTATGCGTTTACCTTCCATGGTTCTACGCCTTACCAAACGACTGTTTCATTGCTGGAGGATCGGTCTAATAATATTAAAATAATAATAATAATAATAATAATAATAATAATAATAATAATAATAATAATGAATTAAAGCGATGTACTCACCTGTGTCACCCAAGGAGATGAATATTATCTATTCATTTTTCCTCAGATCACCATTTTGGTTTTGAAGCAGCCGCTTGATATTGGCATTTTGTTGACGTAGTATGATTATTTCTTTATGTTTCCATCTACTGATGAAGGTTGAATCTCCTTTCCTTCATTTTCAAAACATTTCTGGTCTTAAATAATTGAATTGCCCATCACTTTCCTTAATTTAATTTATTTCATGACTGATATTCGTTTTCAGTTGCTTTAAGGTTTGTGTATTTGTCTTTTACACTTATATTTATCGTCGTCTTCACTTCTTATATCGAACACTCTCCGTTTCCCGAAATTTGTAACCAATTTACGAATCGCAGCACGACTTGTAGCTTGTTCATTAGGAACATTTTCTCTGAACAATCTCCTCACAGCACAGGCCGATTCTGTATATATACGAATATTAAACTTAACACTCACTATGACATATTATTAACCATAACTTTCTTAGCACACCAATCTGCACGTGCAGTATCAACAGCCGCTCGTAGTGATAACGCGTTCCCACGAAGCTCGCGATTCCCAACCGTGGCCTTGGCTGTTGAACTGACTGACTGGCCCGCGCAAGTACAGGGTACTCATAAATTATTCACCTTTTACTCGGTCTAGAATTGTGCAAATAACCCCAATGATATTCTAATTTTTATCTAGTTACATTTTCTTGAAGACAAATAGAATTTTTTCCACTTGCATGAATTTACATTGTGCTAGAAAAACACTTTATAATAATTGTTGGAATCCTTGTATGGAGTACATTTATGTGTCCTTGTTTAGACTTCAATTAGGTTAAAACACACCAGCAATTGCACCTTTCGTTTCATAAGTATTCGTGGTGATAGATTTAGGTGATTCACCCTGTATATTCTGCAATAAACTAAATGAAAGTAAATGTCACAGCATTTAGTTTATACAATATACACTTTATAATTATGCAATAAAAT